>JARGYA010000105.1:0-414033 GCA_029204335.1 Mycena vulgaris | reverse complement strand
CCACAACAGAGCCTAAAGAGAGTGCAATATACAGTATTTATAACACAGACACGTCTATTGAATGATTAACTTGTGTCTTGAGGTCGTGATAACGGAACGTGAGCGCAAATTGGACGCGATTATGGATTAAGTCGACTAGCCAACTAGGCACCGCCGTGAGCTGCGTGAAAGTAGAGTATTCTGTGCTCACGAGGATTTAGGATCGTCAAAGATTGAATATTGGTAGTTGGAAGGGGTATAGAGCCGACAGAACAAGGGAATGGAACGCGACAGTGTCGGGACGCGCCAAAGCCGCTTCAAGTTGCAGTGACGGTACGTCACGGACTGTGACTTCGGCGTCAAACCGGGCAATCAAGCGCCGGCCTTTTCTCTTTTCCACACCACGAATACCGTCTAATATTGGCGGCAAAAAATCACCACAATTATCAGAGCTAGTGCGTCTCCGTCTCCGAATTCCAAAATTTTGAGCTTGGTTTTTGTACATATGGTAAGAATTCAACGTAATTGGCGATAAATTCAGTCAACAAGAAGAACGAGCTGAAATCAAAACGGAGATGCACTAGCCTGAGTAATTTCCCACAAGTTTCACCCTTTTGTGTTCAGAAGTTACCTTTGACGAACACACGAAAACGACCGTCCGTTGTTTGGGTCAATTTCAAGCTGTAATTGAGGCTGTGCTAGAGCATGTGATCCCAATGTTGGCAGCCGCCGATTGCCCACCACCAGATGCATGGGCACCGAGTCATAGTTCGATTGGTCTAATTAGATCCGATCAAAATCGGACCTCCGGGCTGATTTCTGGTGATCTCCGGCCAATAATCGCTGGCTCTCCTCACCGTTGAGATCCTGCTATTGATGACAGTGTGAGCCGACAACACGAAGAAGTACCACTCTTGCCCCGAGGATATGTTTGCCTAGTAAATGAGCAGGCTTTCCTCGCATTGAATGCTGGAATCCACAATGCCCATCCCAATTTAATCAAAGGAAGGCGGCCAGTACCACCAGTACCCTCTCCGTCAGCGTTAATTTGAGGAATATAAACAAGAAAACAAAATGAACAGTCCCCAACATCCCACCGTGAGTCCATCAGCATCATTGAGTCTAATAATACCTGTCAGCATTCTTTCTGCTTGAATTCCATCCAGGATGGAAAGTCGAACAGACGGGGCCTCCTCTTGCCAATGCAAGCCGAGAGGTTCGGATTTGAAGGTCCGCTCCGGCCAGAGCGAATCAATAGCCTTTGAACGAGTGAGGGCTATAATATTCCGCTCACAAGTATACACAGTATTGTATAAATTTTTGAATACGCCGCTGTAAAACAAAGCACCCTAACTGTGAATTTCAGTGAATTCAACATTCATTCAGCACTCGGATATTTCCGGGCACAGCTCAAACATGGCATCCCACATAGACCCAGGTGAAATGAGGTGGGTGACAATTCTTGGGAAGGTACAGGTTTATTTGCGACATATATGGACACAGATTCTAGGATGAACGAAGGTACTTGAATTCAAAAAGAAATACTCGCCGAAGCCGCGTCCGAGACACCCGCCGGGGAGTGGCGTAAATTCCCTTTCGGGGAAATCTAATTAACGGTTCCTCCATGGGCACCAGAGTGATGGGTTGATCCGAAGTTGTGCGCGGCTGATCACGACTCGAAAGGTGGGCGCCATCATTTTCTTAACTCCGACCGGCCGTCAACAGACGTCCAAGGCTCTTTCTCCACCAATTCTTCGTCAATCCAGGACTTTTGGGGGTCGTTCTTGAGCCCTGATTCCAGGTTTTAAGAAAAGCTACATTTCCGCTCTCTGGACCCTCACTTTCTCTTGCAGGGCTCCCAACACTGATCGCAATCTGATATTCAATCGCGCAAGTTGACCACCGGTCTCTCGCGCAACTTTTCTGCGCTACATATTTGGGACGTAAGAAGCAACATAATAATGGTTCATCCTTCATATTAGTGAGTCATTCATCATTGTCTACATTTTATCCATCTCTCACGGCCGTCAATTACACTAAAAGACCCGCATTCTGTCTGTGGTCTACACCTTCGGAATTTGTGTAGAAGCTAGATGTATCAAATGGCGGAAAGGTGCACTCAGGGGTGTGTATACGCTTCTTATGACGCCAGCCATAGCTTATTTCAACCTATCCCCGCCCTCTGGACTGTGCGCAGCGGACAATTAGTTGTTCCTTTGATCCCGCCTGGTTCGCTTCCCCTCCGAAGGAAATTATGTATCACTCTCATGTAGGTTATATTGAAGGTTTGACGGTGTGGGATATAAGATTGAGACCTCCTACAGACATCCAGACACACCCGGGTCAATATCTCGTCTTGATTGGTATCTTTGAGAGTCAACGACCGGGACCGCATTTAAATTCGACCAACTTCGTTTTTCTCATTCATAGTTTGTATGCCTTCGTTTTAGACCGCCCGGGGCCGCGTCAAATGAATCATAGCCTTCGCCTATTGACCTAAATTTTTAGGTGGTCAAGTACCCAGTCGTTGACAGTACGGTCGATTTCTGTCGGCCATTCCGCGGATCCGCCGGGTATTTTGTACACGCAACAGCTGTTCCTCGCTGGCTCTTGTTCTCTGCCAGGCCAACTAATTGGGAGCTCACACCACTTGATGGCCAGATCAAGCTCGCAGATGCTATTATTGCCTTTGACTTCTGGGACGCAGCACACAGCTATGAGCCGACTCGACGCAAAGGGAATATCATTGTGATGGGCGGGTGGCTGAAGGGCCTCGACGCTGTAAACGAGCGAGATGGAAAATGTTCTTCGCGCTCGCTCATGCCTCTGTTCATCAATATCTTTTGGACGAAAAAAACCAAAAAACCATTTGACTGCGACTTCAGCGCGCCCTCCTCGCAACTTTCCTCGCTCGGTCATGCCTGGGCTATCTCCTTCAATTTGCCGACCATCCTCGACTTATATGCCCCCAACAGCTTCTACGACCATTTGGTCCAATGTCACGACGCGACCGTCCTCTTTCCAGAGACATTGCTTCTTCTCCACAACGGAAGTAACCAATACAGTGCTTTGAACCAGCTCCGCGACACCGACCGGTGGGGTGATTGGTATGCGAAGTGGGATATCGGCGCCCGAACACCCTTGTATTTGTGTTCGGAACAAGGCTTCCCAGTGCTCAGATGGGAAGGCGGTGCATAAAGCCCGCCGGCCTCGCGTCTTGCTTCTTACTTCGTACATGTCCATCCATTTGGATCCTGGCAACCATTTTCGGTGGACCTTGGTTTGGTGTGGAGGTCGTCGCTAATGGGGACCAACAGCCCCAGGATGATGGGGGAAACGTCCTTCGTATCGGAGTCAGATCTTGCCGAATTGCGACATAACATACTTCCCGACTCAGTGGTCTGTTTGGCCCTCAAGAAATCGACTGAGGGAGCGAAGCAGCGGTTGGCAGCCCTTCTTATCTTCCCGAGTCTCCGGCAGTACTTCAGGAGCGCCACGATATTTGGCGACACATCGCACACTTTCCTCCCGGCTAGCACCTGTCCGGCGCTTGCCGCCCGAATCGTTGTCCAAGATCCCCGAAATCCACCTCGACGCCCAATTTCAATCCGATCTCCGTCGAATCGGCAACAATTTCCCTTTTGTTCGAAGCCTATCCTCTGGGGCATCCTGGGATCCGCTAAGTCCCACCATGCCCGCCCCGCACGACAGTCTCCATCTGCCCACACTGGTTTCGTGCGGGCCCGCCCCGCTGAGAATCCTCACATATCTCTCATGTCCCGAGCTCGTGCATCTCCATATTTGCTGTGACCGCCTCAGGTCGGATCTCCACCCTCTCGGCGACTTCCTGACTGGCTCGCGATAGTCACTAAAGTCTCTGACCGTTGAGGACATCCTGTTTGACGGGGTGGACCTCCTCGAGCTCTCCAACCTCATCCCCGTTGATACGCTCAGCCTCGTCAGTCTGAAGCCCACCACCCTCTCCAACAAGGTGCTGCGCGCCCTCATCCCTTCCCCCGAGGCCCCGCCTCTCCTCCCGGCGACAACATCCCTGACGCTCGAGGGATCCCACCTCTTCACCATCACCCCCTAGCTCGAAATGCTCGAATCGCGGACGTCCTCCACCGCCAGTAACAAAACCTTGCTGAGCGTCGAGTGCATGATGAGACAACTTCAGTGCTTGACGGGTGATGTGAAGTGGCTGTGGTCGTTGCAGACCAACCAAATCTAAAGCTCATCTCGTGATGTTCACGCTACGTCTGCCAAACTTGTTCATCTCCTGCCGTACCGGAATACAAGAGACATGTGGCAGTACACTACGGAGTAGTTAGCTAGGGATTCTGGGTGTTTTTCGAGTTGGGTACAGCTTCAGACAATCAAAGTCAACAAATTTACCGACCAGTCACCTGCACTCCGATACCCATCGGAATCGAAAGGAAATGGTGAGAGGAGGTCCCAGAAATATTTTGACCCAAAACTATAGAGCCGTTGCCGAGAAAATAAGACTTTTCTTTGGTCGGACCCCGAAATTTTGGCCGGACACCGAAAATAAGAGGTAAAATCATGAAAATCTTTATTTGAGCTCTTTTCACTTATCTGAGCATGATCCTGTACCGAACAATCATTTATAATTACGTGGGAAATCCCTGACAGAGTTGGGTGTTACCATGACATAACAGTCACACTTGAACCTGGCTTCGGCGACCATGGGTTCAAGGGAAAAGTTGGAAGTCACTTTTAGGGATAATAAAACAGTCCTGGAACTCATTTCAGACATTGTGGCTATCAGGATAGTTCAATAAAGTCCTGGGTACACTCCAGGGGCTCAAAGAGGTAAATATACACAATTTTGTTCAACCGGCCAAACATTTTGGCCGAACCCATTGTCCCGTGGAAAAATTCAGGAAAAATCGGTTTTAAACGTATTCTAGGGTGCTGAATCTTATTCTGAGCTCATCCAAACTCAGTAATAGTTTTTGGTCTGCTAGCGAATTTGTTGACTCAGATTGTCCGGAGCGTTAATGAAAAGGTAGCTTCTTCAATAAACCGGAACAGAAAAAGAAGAATACCCGGGATCGAATCGACTATGTGCTGACCAGTAGTAATTGACTGGGCAGGGCTTCATTAATTAGTTGCTATCTTGGGACCCTCAACTGTACTTTGGACAAGTGACGTTCACCAGTGAGGGGCTGAGCGTTAAGTTTCAAATTCCCGTCTCCCACACACGGGACATAACTCAGGTGGTATGATCTCAAAATCTGGATCGCTTCTTGGTACGGTCTTCGGTGCATGTAGCTCATGTCTGCTCTCAGCTGACTGAAACATCGCTGAAGGGTGGCAGCTCAGTGCGGCCGTACCAGGTCTGTACTTTTTGCCTCTGCTACTCGGGTCCATCATAGATATTGACATAGTAAATGGGGCCAACGAGGGCCTCCTAGCGAGGGGGATATGTCACCTAAGGTTTGTCGAGATGTTGAAGAGATGGCGGCACGTGATTTGGACGCGTCCCGGCGACGCGGCAAGCACGACCAAACATCATGCTCATCCGAACCTAGTCCTCCGGAGCTCCGGAGGTCACGTATGGATGTTGCCATGTAGGGATTGATGTGTGGGAACCATTCTCAAGAGCTTCCGAACGCTGCCACCGAGCATTCTCACAAACCAGCACAGAAACAATTTAGGATTTGTATGGTGCCATTACAAAAAATGTGATACATATTACGCTCAGCGGGACTACAAATCTTCATCAGACTCACTACTCGCGATGCTGCTCACTAAGTTATTGATGTAGTTAATCGATCACCTGTCGGACTTTACTGTGCAAATCTCCTCAAGAGCATCTATTATCGATTCCGTCTCACTCGAGAGTCCCGCTACGAGGTCATTTGTTAGCTGATGATCGGGGGCGCGCATGAAGGACATACTTTGGGTCTGGGGATCCTCGGTAGGCAGCAGTTTCTGGCGAAGGGCGTAGAAAACTCGCTCGAGCTATGGCGAGTCAGGTAATTCATACGCTTTTGGTGGGAGACCTCACCTCCATCAGCGCGGTCGGAATTTCCTTTACGCTCTTCGGCACATCAGAGTCGTAGATCGTATGCAAATAGCCCCCCTCGACCCCGCGGATTATGTCCCCGTAAGGGTGACCGTGTGCAATGCAGCGTGTCCATCCGCAGGCCCGAGGTGGTAGATCACGCTCTCTGTATCGCCTGACTGTATGTCCACAGAAATACTGCGATGAGGAACTAGCATCGCTACCCGAGCCCAGCAGCAGAAGACGCACATTCCGCGCCCTCCGTGTCTTTTGCGTCTGCTACGAGCCGCGCGAGCTGCGCCCAGTCGTCCGAGTCGACTTCGCGTACCCTCCCTCTGCTGTCGATAATGAGGCCGGTGGTGCGCTGCGCTTCGGGGAGGCGGTTGAAGAGGAATGCATAGTTGAGTCCGCGATGGACCTGGGCATCAAGAGAGATGAGGAGGAGGATGTCTTTTGAGGTAGGGATGAGGGTGGTCTTGGAGGGCGCGGTCGACATGGGGGTCGCTCTCAGCACTGCACTGCGGGCCCTCTAATTTAAATGCGTTGCTCGATGATCAGTGATGGTGGGAGCAGAAGATTGAAAGCGGCGCGGGCGGTGCCCATCATTCGGTGGCTCAAACTGGATTTCAAGGAATGGTGCCTCAAACCGGCGCATGAATGGTAGTCGCTTGTGCGTCAATTACAAGTGCAACAATATAATAAAATCAAATTAGACGCAGCAAACATGAACCCACGACAGTGGTACTTTTTTGCGAGGAGAAATATAACGATACGGTCTACGGGAAACGACCAATGCGTACAAGAAATACGACACGCTGCACAGCCTGCGTCAGGTCGGCCGAAGATAAAGAAGAGGGGTGACGTACAGGAAGACAATTTTGCTTTAGACGACCCACGGGATGAACCAGTACGGCACCTTCTCCGCGTACGCATCCCACTCGTCCGGGAACAGCGCGCGCATCTGCTTGTCCTCCGCCTCGACCCTGCTCAGCCCGATGCCGAGCGTCCAGAACCACCAGATAGTGCCGACGACGACGCCGCTCCACGGCGCGCGGTGCAGCGGGCCGCACTCCCAGAGCCAGCTCCCGTACGAGAGGTGCGAGAACGCGAGGCCGGCGACGATCGTGAGCGAGCCGGTGTACGCGGGGTGGCGCACGTAGCGGTAGAGCCCCGTGGTGATGAGACGGTGCTGCGGGTGGATCGTGAGGTCGAAGGTGAAGAACTCGCCGAGGGCGTGGAAGCAGCTGAGGCGGATGGAGGCGCCGAGGATGACCGCGATGACGCCAGCGACGAAGAGGGGTGTCGTGTGCAGAGATGGGTTGGAGGCGAGGGAGAATACGAGGGTGTAGGGTTCCAGCGCGGAGAACTCGGGGAGCGACATGATGTAAAAGATAATCTCAAAAGCCGTACAGAGACGCAGGATTAATTGGTGGATCTGCGAAAGTCGAGTCGGTTAGAACTCAAGTTGGCTGGGAAAGGTATCGCAACGCACCCTGAGGATTAGCGGTCCGATCTGGAAAATGTACAGCTGCTCGGTGTAGTACCTAGCCTTCGGCGGCGTCGGGTTGGGAGGGGTGCACGCAAGTTCGTTGAAGACTGCCTGGATGATCACAAGGGCCACCCGAGAGAGAGACATGGCGGATTCGATACCAGAACGAAGGCCGTTCCACGGCTTATATATGCACGTTGAACGGGATTTTGGGCTTCAGAGTAGGCCGCATCGTGGACAAATCGTGGTGCTTCTGAGATTTCTAAGTAGGCTACCCATTATCATCCGAGGAGTTTAATAAGAAAGGCGTCCGAACTAAGTCCGAATCGGTTTTTGAATGCTGCTAAATTTGCCACTTACATCTACCGTTGCTTGCAGGCAGTCGGAGCGCCCCGCGGCAAGACGGCCGGAAATCCACGGGCACAAAGTCTTTCGATTATCGCGCGTTTGTGGTGGTCAGAAGCAAGCCCTGTTTGCCACGTGTTGGACTGTGTTGGACCGACATCACACGTGACGTGTGACGGTTTTGCCTCTCGCCATATTCTTGAAGTTCTTCGTTATTGAGGAACAACCTTCTCCGGTCAGCTCTTCAATGCCGTATTCTCAATCCCAAAAAAAACCGGCGCTAGTTCTGGGTGTCACGGGGCGGGGCCCCGAGATACCCGAAGGCGAAGAGAGCGAGAATCTCAAGGGCAGGGAGCCCCGAAACTGGCGTTGATTCGACGGCGCGTACCGTGACGACAAACCAAGAACTAAATACTGGTACAGGCGAGGTAATCCCGAGACATCGGGACGTCGGTAAGTAAGACATTATATCGTAAGGGTTCGGAGAATGGTGCGGGGTTGGTAATATAGATTAATGGGTGCAATGGGCATTCCAAATCAACCGGGACGTAGCCATGCCCATTACAATGGGAGCCCGGAGGAGCCACGTGGAACTGCTGAGCAAACTTTGATCTGACTCACGTCACTCACCGTCCACGTAGACAGCTTTCTGCTTCTCATTCTCCTTCAGTCTCCTACAAATCGATTCAAAGAATGTCTACCGACGACTCGTGGACGCCCTCATCTTGGAAATCCAAGTCTATCGCCCAGGTACTGCCCTCCTTAACACAAAAAAGCCAAGTTATTGACCTGGATCAGGATGTCGAGTATCCGGATCCCAAGCATCTTTCAAAGTGAGCATATTCTTCCTCTGCGAACCGCGATTTCTCACTCCTATGTAGAGTTCTGTCCAAGCTTGAGACGCTACCCCCGTTGGTAACGCCGCCGGAGGTGCGTCGTGAAGCGGTCGCGGCGAAGTGCCTCTTAATCGCCCCGCGCTAGATCGAGCGTCTTAGGTACCAGCTCGCACTCGTTCAGAGAAACGAGGCATTCCTGCTGCACGCTGGCGACTGTTAGTCTCCATAGAAGCGCCCCCTTTGTTGGCTGACGGGTCTGCAGGCGCGGAGAGCTTTGACGCGTGCACGCATGTACGTAACTCGCCTGGACGCCGCCTCCTCTAAGCCGGTTATCCGTAGGAGAACATTTCGGCAAAGATAGGCCTGATCCTTTCATTTTCGCTTATTCTCATTTGGGGCGCGCGTCTTCCTGTGGTAAGTGTGCCGTACCCAGCGTATTTAGCGCACTGATTGGAGTGAACAAGGTGCGCATCGGACGCATTGCCGGGCAGTATGCCAAGCCCCGCAGCAGCAGGACGGAGAAGATCGGAGACCGGGAGGTGCTGAGCTTCCGGTGTGTCTCGCCATCAGCGGCATTCAAGCTACTCTGACCTTCGCGACTTCTTCAGAGGGGATAACGTGAACGGGCGCGTACACACACCGTTTCATGTTTACGCTCGCGAATTTTCATACCGGTCTAATAGGCTTGACCCCAATGATCGCACGCCCGATCCCGAACGCCTTTTGAGGTGTGTTCTTCGCTCGCGGCGCCCGCATTGTCATCCAAAACGAACTACACCACAGCGCCTACTTCCACTCGACAGCGACGCTGAACCACGTCCGAAGTCTCCTGACGTCTGGCTTCGCATCCCTGCACCAGCCTCGCGAGTGGTCCTTCAATCACGTCCGCTCGCCCTCTCTTCGGTTCGTCGGCGTTCCAAGCGAACAACAACCCACACGCACTGACCTCACATGCAGGAAGGAATTCGAACACATCGTCGAAGGCCTTTCCGACGCGCTCGACTTTAGCCGCACCATCGGCGTCGAGTCCGGGCCGTCCTTCGAGCAGGGCGGCGGCCGCGGCACCGTCGGCGAAGTCGACTTCTACACAAGGCAATCGCATCCCATGCAGTGTGCGCGGTCCGCTGACGCCCTCGCCCCGCAGCCACGAAGGCCTGATGCTTGAGTATGAACAGGCTCTGACGCGCGCGTTCCCCGTCCCGGCCGCGGCACCGACCACCCAGCCCAGTCGTAAGGCCACGGCGTTCTATAACACTTCCGCGCACTTCCTGTGGATCGGGGACCGCACACGCCAGCTGACCGGCGCGCACGTCGAGTACTTCCGTGGGATTCGCAACCCGATTGGGATCAAGGTCGGCCCGACAATGGGCGGCGAGGAGCTCGTCCGCTTGCTCGGCAGTGCGTTCCCGTCCTTCTGTGCCTCCTCCTTGTGCGCGCTGATACTCGGTCCTGGTAGTTGTCGACCCCCTGAAGGAAGCGGGGAGGGTAACGCTGATAACGCGATATGGTGCCGGCAAGGTTCGATGAGCCTATTCTTAGCAGGCGCAGTGTCCACTCACCCATTCTCAATTAGATCGAGGACCACCTCGCGGCTCACATCGCGAGCGTGCAGCAGTCCGGGCATCCCGTGGTCTGGGTCTGTGATCCCATGCACGGCAAGTATGCCATCATTTCTCGGGCACCCCGGCGCTGTTTACTGAAGATACCACTCGAAGCACACTGACGTCCGCGTCCGGGTTGAAGACGCGCAATTTCGGGACGATCATCGGCGAACTGACGGCGTGCCTCCGGATCCACGCTGCGTGCGGCTCGCGCCTGGGCGGCGTCAGCCTCGAGTTTACAGGCGAGCTGAACGACGAGGGGTTCAGCGTCACTGAGTGCGTGGGCGGAAGCATGGAGCTGACGGAGGAGCAACTTGGGCTGCGCTACCAGGTCTGGTTTCCTTCCGCCTCCTCGAATTCCGGCTGACGCGATTGTAAAGTCCTTCTGCGACCCGCGCCTCAACTTCGAGCAGAGTCTCGGTGCGTTGAGGAATTCTTCCTCCTTAGAACTCCACTAACGAACGCGATACATAACACACAGACGTCGCGTTCCTCATCTCGAAAAGGAGCGGCGCGGGGTCAAGCAGGCCGAGGTCGACGTACTGTACACCGAGTTGAAAGGGCAGCCGTCTGCGTAAGTTACATATAATATATGGACTTGATCTATATGTAATATCTGTATCCTCTGCTCCTTTCACCGGTTCTGTTGATTTTGTTTGCATTTCTTGGTTTCACTCTTCAGCCAGCGTATCCCTTGCCATCAACTCTCTTCTTCCCCCGTGAATGAGCATCTGTGTAAATGAACTACACTTCAAGCCACTCAGCCTTCATCAGGGAATGCTTTTCACCAGACATGTCTTCGCTTCGCTCTGGCGCTGTGTGGAATGAGCAATGCAGCGCGTGGATTCTTTATTGCAATCAATGGCGAAGCTATCTGACTCAAGCCACTAGCGGCTCTCGCGTTCCTGTGTATGTTTCCAATGCTCCCATTTAGTTCGTCTTCCAACCATTGATGATGCATCTTAGCAGAGGTGAAAAAACACAGCCCCGGTCCGCACGCAGCTAGCCCGGCTTCCCCTTCAGGGGCCGTGAGTTAAATGCCGGACCGGGAGATCGGCCCAGTAAGCGGTTCGGACTTTGAGATGTCAAGCAGGATGTCCTCGATGGTCAGAGAAGTTATTGACCCTCGCGAGCGAGCCAGGAAGTCGCCGAAGGGGCGGAGATCCGACCTGAGGCGCTCATCGCGAATGTGGAGATGCACGAGGTTGGGGGATGAAAGATATGGGAGGATTTTCAGCGGAACGGGCCCGCACGAAAGGAGCGTGGGCAGACGGAGACTGTCGTCCGGGGCGGGTGTGGCGGGATTGAGCGGATTCCAGGATGCAGCGCTCCTGCGATACCGAAGAGAATCGAGGAGATAGGAAAGAGTCTCCAACCGGTTCTCCGCTGCTTCAATCAATTCCCTGAGGGCCAAACAGACCGCTGGGTTGGGGAGTGTGTTATGCCGCAGTTGTGCAAGGTGCCAAGGTCTGACTCGGACACGCAGACTGTCCGTTCGTCCATCGTCGTGGGGCTGTTGATTCTGATTAGCCACGAAATTTCCACCATAAAAAGCTCACAGAAAGGCGAACAGCAGACAGATGGATGTAAGTAGGAAGTAGATGCAATAAAACCCGCTTTATGCACCGCCTTCCTATCTGATTGCAGTGCGGCGCACGGTTCATAAAATGAGAATGACCGCTGGTAGGACCTAAATGTGAGCTGCCGACTCCTAGCATGAATTATTGGGACCGACAGTACCCAATTGCCATATGCAAGGATACTGGGTTGATGTTGGGGAGCACTGCCACGTGAGGGGATAAGATACGACAAGATAAGATAAGATAGGATCATCGTAGATAAAATGGTCCTCTACCTTTTCCGCTCCAATTTGATCCCAAATGAATTCGGATCCATCCGCGCCATGTTAGATCTTACAATGAGATCCATTTCTTCACTTCCCCACCGCTTTGTCGGGGACTAGTTGGGTTTTCCAGGTCTTTGATCCCCCAACCATGGGAGTTCATCGAATTTGGTGTTGAGGACAGAGACATGAATCACATTTATTGCATTGGCCCATAACAACCGACGCCAGCTTCCCACGCCCGTACAGGTCGATGTTCATCAAGAGATCCTGCGACTCGTTTCCCACCATCAGTGATCATCGTATTTAACTGGTACAGGCTCTGCAGTGCTCCTAGCAACCACCATGGCCTTTCCCTCTCCCTTCATCCCGACGTCTCGCGATGTCCTCCTACTGATTTCGGCCAATGCAATGGGCGGAGGCGGCCTCGATTCTGCATTCGTCTTCAATCGTGGCTCGGGGGCAGTCCCAGCCACGGGGCTCGTCATCGACAGGCACGGCAGCATGTGCGAGGTCGGCGCCGAGGAGTGGGCGGAGCTCCAGCGCCTCGTTTCGGAGGCGAGCGACGCCGTCATGGATGGCGGAGGCGGCTGCTGGATGCGGCATAGTGATGTGCGTATCCAGTCGAATCCCTGGGAACATAGTCATGTATTGTATCTTTGGCGGGGATCCAGACCTCCTGTGCACCCAATGTGTTCTACGATCTCGGGCCGGCGGAGGAGCCCGCTGCATTAGGCATGTTCACGATCTCGGGGCACCGGCGGGAGAAACAGAATATCTCGCACAAGCTGAACGGCGTGCTCGAGAGCGTCGGTGGGATCCCCAGCGCGCTCGCGGAGGTGGGTGTTCGCTCCCACGAGATCGCTGGCTCGTCCCCGTTGACTCTGCCCTTCCTCGTAGCTCGAGCGAGCTTCTTCCGCCATCCGAGAAAAGTTGTTGCCGTATGAAAATTCCCGGACGCAAAGTTCGTATTCGCTGCAATCATGGGAGCCGAGAGACGATTGATCTAATACGCCCGTCTAGCGACAATCTCGAACGAGAGACGGGAGATGGTGGTTGCGATTGCCAACATGTCAACCGCCGCCCAATTCAAAAGGTGGATGCAGCACCTATAATGAGTGGCGGGTCCGGGAAAATTAAGTCTGGTACCGAGGATGCGAGCGCTGAGCACCGGTAACGCCCAGTCAATTACAAGCTGAAGCCTTTTCAAACTCGACGCGCTCCGATCAAAACGATTGCCCGACTCTCTTTGACGACTCACCCGTGAGCTCTCGAGCAAAGGAGATTGATCCGTCGGTCGCGCCGCTCTCTGCCGTCTCCTAAATTTGGCACTGATCCCGCAAAAAGTCGTCATGGAGGATCCCTTTAGGCTCGCAGAGGCTACCTTAATCACACATGTACGGAGATTGAACGGATGACATGAAACCCGTGAACATTTGGATCCTTCCCTTCTCCTGCAGATGTCTGGGCCAATTATTAAATTGTTGTATTGAGTAGGTGGGATCATACGATCCAGACACATAGCGTACAAGGATCTTCACCCATTCGTCCCGCTCCTTGTCGCTCTTTGCACACAGAACGTAGCGTATGTTTCTATTGGCGATTTTCTTCGCTTCGATGATGAGGAAGGCGTGCCGATAGTCCATGTTCTCATCATTATCTGAACGTTTCTGCTGCGTGCCGATCTGTGAACCGGTCAAGTCGACAGAACCGAGAAGTGTGCCACCGCGCTATGAGAAAAACGAACTCAGCTGGTCAGCGTCCAATCCAGAATGGGAAGAGCGATATCCCGCACGTAGTCGAAGTAGGTCATGACAGGTCCATCCAGCAGAAAATAGGGCATCTTCCATCTACCAAAATTCTCACCCCGCTTGATCAGGAATCCGTGCTTGTGTTCCGGAAGATCCTGACTGTCTTCGGTCACAAAATCCTTCATGAGAAAAGTTATCAATGTCGGTTTGAGATGAACAGGCAAGTTGGTGGAAATAATCTCCTTCAGATAGACGCCGAAGAGATCCCAGCAGGTCGTCAGGGGACCGCACTGCTTTTAACGGCGGTCATAACTTTTGCTCATCGGAACTACGGGGACTTCGATCCTTCCAAATTTCACCGACTGCGAGGCCTCAAGCAGCCGTGCTCCGCGCTTTCCCAGCCCTGCTCTGATTTTGACGTCGAGGGCGAGAACATCAGCAAGGGTCTTCTGTACTTTCCAGTCCTGATTATTCCCTGGATCGACATCGACTATGAGAGTGAGCGCCTCTTCGTCGCGGTCGTCTGGACGGAATGACGCAGTTGAGATGGCTAGCATGGTGTTGGGCAGGTCTCCGAGGAAGAGAGGCAGAACGCGGAATTTCTCGGGGCCAGCTGGTTCATCTAGATCGTTCTCAAACGCCGAGAACGTATTTACTGCAGGAGTTGCTATACTATCATCCGGATTATGATGAGCGCTGGGAGTGAAGGCAGATTGGCCAGGAACGAAAGGAGGGCTCCTGGCTTGTAGCTGGTGGGAATCAATTTATCCCAGTCTGCGCTGATGGCTTGAGCCCAGGAGCACGGAAGAATTCCTTCAGTCTTCGGCCTGGAATTCGTGATTATGTGTGGTACAGGCAGTTCATGGAGAGTTAACTTTTTGGCTTGCAAAAGTGGCTTGCGCCTGCGCAGAATGGCTTGTTTCGGGCGTGGGCGTGGATTTTGGTGGCATCACACGCCCACGCCCGGCATTTCGGCTTGCAAGCCATTTTGTCGGCTTGGCAAGCCATTTTGCCGGCTTGGCATCAGCCAAAAAATCAAAGTGGCTTGCGCTCACTGCATGTCATGTAGGGTCCTAGCGTTGGATTTTATGTGGCCAATACATTACTATATGTCCCTCACAGGTACCTAGGACGTTAATTGTCACATGATTTTAATATTTGAGGAATACTCGTTGTCGCCATGAAAGATGACGAGAGCAACTCATACCCGACATGCAAGCCGGGAGGCTTTTGAGGCTTAGCTGATAGACTATGCTTCAGAGTGTCCACCTGCATTGAAAATATTGGAAGAAGTGTTCACCACGCAAAAACATTCACAAAAACAGTGTTCAACTCACCCGACTTTTGAACCACACAGTGTTTCAGTACCTCAAACTCAAATTTGAACACATTCCTTCACAAAAAGGCTTTGGATACTCAAGCAGAGGTGAAACCAGCTCTCTGGACATCTATTCTAAGTTACGGTTCTCGTTAGTTGACATCGGTTGAACCAGGGTCTTGACCGTAACCAACCGAATGCGCGTAAATATTCAATTCTTTGGTGTAAACTGCCCCAATGAACACATTTGAATTATCTGGGGCATTGTCGGGCCCGGGATGTGCTAGGAAGTCATTATTTTTCTTAGGCAACAAAGTGGCTTGCGCAAGCCATTCTGTCTGATACCATCAAAATGGGCGTGGGCACGGCTTGTTACGAAAAGTCAAGGAATTCATGACATAATAAGATAAATGCCATCTCAGTTATATCTAATTTGCCTGATCCTAGTATGCTGCGGCGAGATCTTGGTGAATTGGCACCGGGTTGAGAAAAGTTGAACATGGCAAATGCCATCACAAGCCATTCTGGCGACAAAGTGGCTTGTGCCCGGTGTGGGTAGATGTTTTTCGATTCAAGCTTTGGAAATCATTCTATTTCTACTTACATCGTCATATGGAATCACTAAACTCCAAATAATAGTTGGTTTCATTTTATTTCGGCCACTAGTTGCTGCGAGCAAAATGGCTTGCGCAAGCCATTTTGCCTGATGCCATCAAAACGGGCGTGGACACGGCATGCGACGAAAAGTCGAGTAACTCATATTATCTTTGGGTCAATACCATTGGAGGTATATGTCATTTACTTGATACTAGCATGTTTCAGCCATATATTGATGAATCGACGCCGGGTTGACCGAAGTCGAACATGCCAATTGGCATCACAAGCCACTTTGTCTGATGCCATCAAACGGGCGTGGGCGTGGTTCACCCAAACGAAGTACGCATTAAAAACACTATTTGCTCTTTCAGAGTTATCCCACTGTATTGAGTGAGTATTCTTTTCATTGACTTGCAATTTCTCTGATGTTTTCGCTTGCTGATAGCATGATTCCCCATCGCTGCCACCAGTGCGCCTGCACCAGCCGACTTGTTCATTCGCTTGATGGTCCGGTTGAATTCTCAGCCAGCTGTGAATCTAAAGGAGGGTAAAAAATTAGCCCACGGTTCCCCTTCAAGTTTAGTTGAACAGAGATACCTAGTTTTGCAAGCGTGACAAAACTTCACACAAGAATCTATCAGCACCGTAGTACAGTGGAATGCAATTCCTAAGAAGGGCCTACATTGCATGTCGTTGCCATTATCCGATGCCCTAGATGTTGACAATTCCCTGTTCAAGTTATTACTTGACCGTCTCAGTCACATAAGTCGAGGACAATTTTGGTTCGGTTCGACAGTGATGCGATCGATTGACGGCAACGGGGTTGATTAGGGTATTGCAGCCACAATAGTGAAGATGGGAGAGGCAGATGGTGAACAGTGAAATGGGAACTAGTGTAACATTCTAACAACAGCGAGATCCCGTGTTCAACAGTCGCCGGTGCGATCAATGATGACGGCGAGGTAGGATTCCGTGTTGTGGAGGCAGCAATAAAGAAGCGGGATGCTCGCAGTGCATTGATATTGAGAAATTGACAAAATGCTTACAGTGGGAAGGTATGGTGTAGCCGAGCACAAGCCACGCCACGCCGCAAGCCACACCCGCCCGCCCAAGCCCAGCCAATTTAAACTCCGCTAAGCGGCGCAAGCCATTTGGCCAAGCCACTCGGCCAAGCCACTCGGCTAAGTCTGCAGTTCATGGGAGACACCTACTGTCGCAGCAGCTGAAGGATTGACCAGAACCCTGGGTATCAGAATTGCGATTTAGGTGAGGCTAAATGCTCTCTCGACATCCAAGGCTGGATTCCGCACAGAAGGGTTTGGAAGAGAATGTCGGTACCTTCAGCGTTGGAATCGATGGCGGGTTGGTTCGTCAGTGTTCAGCGAGTCCAGTCCCAGATCCGGAGAATGATGTGGGTTCCACGAAGTATTTTCTTCACCACCGCCTCGTACACGAATCCGCCTTACACCCAGAAGGACGCCAATCCGAGGATACCTCCCAAATATCTGATGGCAATGAAGTTGGATGTTCCCCTGTACGCGATGAATTTTACGAGAGTACGGTAACCTGCACCTGCGCGACTCACCCGGAATCAGCGGCCACTAGGAGCCGCTCAATTAGACTGGGAGATTCACCCGCATTTTGTATGGTGACAAGATCGCCGGGTCGAATTTCCTCAGCCATGCGAGACAGATCGCCATCGGCGACGCAGGCGGCCGCGAAATGCCGATTAAATCCCCATTCAGTAGTGAAGACCTCGCGGGAACGAGCCCATAGGGCCGAGATTTTGTCTTTTGACGTTCCAGCTTGCTTAATGACGTTGCCAGAGATGAAAAGGCGCCTCAGTCCCGGGTACTGCTGTGTCCGTGCGGATTCGGAGCTGCCACATCTCCCGAATGAGTCGATCCCTTCCGGCCTACATAGATGACCAGTACTTACGGAAGTGCATATTCCATCAATCGCACACAATGCTTCTCCAGCTTCCGACATCCCTGCTCCCTCAACTCGGATAGCTTCCCTTCCCTCTCGAGCCCATCTTCAAAGAATGCCTGAGTCCGGCGTGCGACAGCGTTGTGGCCGAGACCCAGTTTGTGGGCGGCGCGATTCATGTGTTTCTCTGCTGCCAATCCTAGCGTCGAGTACACATGATACAGCGTACGTCCAGTGCCGGAAATCGTCGCTGGTTCATGGACAAGGCGACTTTCGACGCGCCTTGCGACAGGTTGGTTTGCGGGCGGAACCGTCGCCACGGCCAGAGCTTCTCCAGCAGATTCCATCGTAGGGCGCTGTTTTAATGCTGGTTTGTAAACATGTTTATAAACAGGTGTTTATAAACCGGTTTTTATCTGAACGCCCTGTTTTTAATTCTCTGTAACAGTGCCAAGACCGGCAAAGAGTCGGGAGGTTGAACAAAAATTAGAAGTGATCTGGTTCCTTTGGGTCTTTTCTAGCTTTCTTAGCGGAACATCTCACCAGTTTGAGCTGAAATCCTAGCAGGATGTGGTTCGAAGTACCCAAAGTCAGGCTAATGTCGCCGCTTGTACTCGCCTTTTTGTTCGGAATCAGCAACTTACGGTTTTTCGTGTGCATGGGGGCCTAGTTGGAAACCCCAGGGTGAAAAATCGGCCCAACACTGCGTTTCCGGCCAATTTTGGTAGCGTTTATAAACGAACTTTATAAACCGTTTATAATCCGCCGGGGAATTATAAACAGCGTCTATTACCTCGCGTATGGACCCGGCGAGTGCGACGGGGTATGTGAGAGCTAATGAGAGATATGCTGTGCAACGCTGTCAGGATCATGAATCAATGACAGAAGGACCGGATGCAATTCTTCCTGCATACACCGCAATGCAGTGCTGAACAGTCTTTTCCTCCGTTCCAAAGTCCCAAAAAATCCAAGAGCGAAGCAAAAAAAGCAGTGTAGATGAAGTCAATTTGTTTCTTGAAATTCGTTCGCGCTGGATGCAGAATGCACAGTTCATGAGCCCCTACCTGGGACCCAAGACCATCGCTCACACTGTAATAATTTCTGCCTTTAGTCTCATTGCATCTACCGTAACGGTCGACACCGAGTAAAATTCGCAGTGTCCATTAGGGTGTTTCATAGTTAGGTTTTCGAGCCCAACTCGTGCCCCAACTCCGACCCCAAGTTGGGGCCAAGTTGGGGCACAAGTTGGGGCCAAGTTGAATGTCAAGTCGAGCATCGGACCACAACTTGACATCCAACTCGACCCCAACTTGATGCCCCAACTTCGGCTCTCGGCCACGGACCATCAAATTTGCCTCAACTTCGAAGTTGAGGCAGAATAATGTCCTCAGGTGTCTCACAATTAAGGCCCCAACTTGTGCCTCAACTTGGGCCAAGTTGAGGTCAAGTTGAGGTCGAAGTTGGGGCTCAAGTTGGGCTCGAAATTTGAATTATGAAACACCCTATTGCTGTCACGGCTGTCATCGGCGCTAGGGTAGACAGCGGCCAGGGAGTGGGCCATTTGATGCATACGCCGTTGTTCTGATCGCACTCCGCCTCCGAAAGCCTCCGAGACCGCGAGACCACCATGAAAGCCGAGTTCAAGAATCAAGATGCGAAGATCCGAGACGGAACTTCGCGCACAAGCAGAGTCGTTCGCATGTGGTAGGATGGGCGAGGGTTCTCCAAATGCTGTTGTATCGGCCTTTGAGGGGTTATTCTAGAAGAGTCGGTGGTGGTGGGAGCTAAAATAGAGGCACAGCTATGATCACAGCCACAGCACAGCCTTTGCGCGCCTCTCTCTCCGTTTGCTTCCATGCCACTCTTACAGCGACTACCACCACCACCCCATGGCCTGTAACTACGCGGGGGGCCCTCCCATGAACACCGATATCAGTGGCATCGGGGTCCGTGTCTCATTCTACCTCCAGACGCTCTTCCTCAGTGATCCACTTTTGTCTTGGGCGCTTATCCCGAAATTGACCGCGGTATGGTCTAGGTTGCTTGTCCGCGCGGTCGGGGGATCTCAATGAGATTGCGGGGGCGCTCTACACTTTGCTGGCTACGAACACGGCGATGGCTGTTACGGCGCTGATCTTGGGATTAAAACCGGCCCCAGAAATCAGTTTTCACGAGTAAGTACGTGGTTTTTTGAACTGAGCACTGATTAATGTATGTCCGTAGTGCCCTAGTCGTCTTTTATCTGCTATACCTCTCCTGGGTCACCGTGTTCTTCTCGCTGCCAGCGTGTGCCCGCTTCCGCGGCAACGTCAAGCTCCTGCACTTCTTCTCCATCATGCAGAGCTACACCGTCTTCGCCTTCGCCTTCGCCATGCTCATCAAAGCCCCCACCTTCGGCTTCCAGCCAGGATGTAACCCCCACGCCGTCGTCGTCCTTTTCCGCCCGTTCTCTGCACTCAAGGCCGGAAGGACCGTATGCTGGGTCATGACCGTGCTCGTCGTGACTGTGTATACGGGCATCCTTGTCAAGGACCACATGCCCTCGGCTCCCAGGCTCGTGCAGCAGTGGATCCAGAAACGGGTGACCAAACAAATCCCCGCGACCGACCAGGAGATTCCCATGGCATCCCCACACGTCGCGCCCCCGCCGCGGATCATCCCCGCGCTCGCGCCAGTCAAGCCCCAGTTCCGCTCGCGCCAGTCCCCAGAGCGTCCGGTGAGTCGATGATCCTCTGCATTTTATCGCATCAAGGGCGACTCACGTTTTACCTCCGCACTAGATGGAATACGATCTCCAGATCGCGTGGAATCTCGTAATAGAGATCGCCGTCGTGTTGATCTTGTGGGGACTGACAGTGATGAATACCGAGCTCCTCATCCGGCGGAACAACTTTGAGCCGTCGCATAACCAGTCTTCGTGGCAGTTTGGTCAGGTACGCCGTCCCCGAAATATTTAAACGCTGCTAACGATCCCCTCGCGCAGGTGCTCCCCATGTTCCTCGTGGTCCTCCCCCTCACCAACCTCGTCAACGCCTTCCGCGACTTTGGCCTCCGGCCGGTCTCTGTATAACTAATTCCAAGGGTGTAATCGTATTCGTTTCGGTTTCGGGTGTATTTGTGGTTCCAAAGCTAATCACACGATCTACGGCATTCAATTTGGGCCATGGGAGGCCATGGGCCCAAGACGGCCCAAGACTGATTCGGCGGACGGAAACGTTCCGGGCGCGACGCTCAGGACGCGGACGCCGCAAGATGAGTCGGCAACGCTGACGCATCGCCGACGGCGATCGCAACTCTATCAGCGGCGCTAGGCGGTGTGATGCGACATCATCCGATTCCGACTTTCCGTTTTTCCGAAACAGTACACGATGTAAGCCCGAATTCCGAATTGCTGTCGTAACGAGGAAACGATTCCGTTGGCTGGGTTTCCGAATACTATTAAGGGTGGATCCAAGTTTCGACAAGGTGGGTCAATGAAAGGTGGGTCAAGGGTCTAGACCACCCCCCCGATACTCCCCGCAGTGGCTTCCGATTTACCTTTCCTGCCATGTGGTCAATCTCTCACCGTGACTTCTTGGAAGTTTGCCCAAACAGGAAGTTGTGGGCGCTTGTTGAGCGTCTAAGTAGATCCTTCCCAATTTGGACCCGGCCTCGCCCGAAGGAGATTTTCACCCACGTCTCACACCCCCCATTGCCGTCAACTCCTGGGGTTGCACGCGATGCAGTGACTTGGTGTGGCGTCGTGCTTTCCTCGCTCCCGAATGGAAGCTGCGAGCTGAGTCCACCCATCGGCCACGTGACATGATGAGTCAGGCCGATGTTGCTGAGTGGAACCATTATGCCGCAGACAGTCAGCAATTCTTTGTGAGTCATTCAATTTTTAGACCACCGTGTCCTGAATAACAATGCCCGATGACAGCGGCATAGATTCGAATCTCCTGATGGCCTGCGGGCCATACGATTGGTGGTGGGGGATCGGCGGTGCCCGGCGGTCAACGCGTCGTGCCGCAAGATGCGCCGCAAAGTGGACGGTCGCTCAGCACGGCGCAGTAATGATGTGCCAACCGCACAGATTCGTAAGGCACCCCCAGAACATTCTCCTATCCCCGTGCATGATTCATGGACGCATATAAGTATCAGCGTACGTGCAGTGCCACCACCTTTCCCCGCCCTCCCCCCACGCTCATCATGACTCAGAGCTTTTTCACGTCCAGTCCAGGTTCGCAGTCGCCGCGAAGCAATTTACCGCGGGGGAAGGCTTGTATGAATTGTCGGTGCGCAGAGCTCATTTGTCCTCCAAAGATCCCTGATTGACGCGCCCGCATTTGTAGACGTCGCAAAATAGTACGCGCGCGCATTTAACCTCTTTCTGGCTTACTGACGATATTGCCTGGTAGAAATGCGACGGACATAAACCGATCTGCAGTCAGTGTTCGCGGTCTCCAGGGACAGCCGATGATTGCGAGTACCCGATGGAAGGCCGAAGCCGAACACAGCAGCTGGAAGAAACCATCAAGAAGCTACAGACAAGAATCGGCGAACTTGAGACCACGGGACATGACTCGTCTATCCTTCTGCATGAGCCTTACGATGCCGGTGATGCGGCCTTTATGGGCCTGGAGATCCCCCAGTTTGTCGATTCATGGCCGCCTTCGAGCTCCGTCTCCACCTCTCGTACGTCACCCGGAATTTGAAGCGACCCGAGAACTGACATGGTGATTTTCAGCTTCCAGTCGTGTAAACACCCCGACGTCTGCATCAAGCTCATCCACACTAGTGTTAGAGGTAGGACCTCCTCGCGGGATGCCCGAATGATATCTGACTACTTCCAAAGGAACCACCGTCTGATGTGATTGAACGACTGTAAATGAAACCTTCCGCCGTACTCCGCAACTCGAGACTGACTGTTTCTCCAGGGTAGACACATTCTTGGGCAGCTTCTCGCAGGTCGGCTTCTTTTTAGATCCTGATACATTCCGGAACTCTGCTCTCCTGGCGTTCCCGTTCGGACACTACCACCGCCCCTCCCCGGCACTCCTGAGCGCAGTATACATGTGGGGTTCTCGATTATCTCCAGGGCCTCCTCATCCTGTCTACAACGAGGACGCCTTTCTTGTCTGTACATTACAAAATATACATCAAGACCTCGGCGGGCAGCATCCACAGCGCGTAATGCACGGAATCCAGGCAGAAGTTCTCCTCTCATTCTACTACTTGACCCTGGGCAGACCGGTGGAAGGCATATACCACTCCAGCGCGGCCGTCTCGCTCGCGATCAGCGCGGGCCTGCATCTCATTAAATCATCGCAACTCCCACTACAGCCGTGCTTCGGCGTGCTCGAAACACCGCTGCCGCCGCCCACCGATGCACTGGAGGAGGGCGAGCGGATAAACGCCTTCTGGACCGTCCTGGTCGTGAACAACTACTGGGTCGCCGCGCACGGCTCGCCGTCCGCGATCCCCTACCACGACACACCGATCGACACGCCGTGGCCGCTCGATGTCGATGATTACGCCTCTTCGGTCAGTGGTTTCTCGTCCTATTCAACGCGAGACGGAGCACCGATGCCGGACTACCAGCAACTATTTGGTGCGCTCGTTGGCGGGGGCGGGGCGACGGTGGCGAAGTTCCTGGGAGGGCTCAATGTGGATGGGTTCTCTGCGCTTGCGCTCCTCTCGAAGGCATCGATCTTGCTGGAGCGGGCGATCACGTTCTCAACGCGATATTCAGGTATGTCATTCTCGTTCTGCGTGTCCTGTCTCTCCTCACCTCGGCGCTGCAGATCGCTCAGACGCAGAGGCGTTCGATTCCCTGGATGTCATTCTGGAACAGTTCGCGTTTAGTGTGCCGGTGGGAATCGAACTCGTCGGATGTGCCGGCGGGCCGAAGCGCAGTCTGGTGGTCACACAAACGCTTACGCACGCGGCAATCATACGCCTGCACGCGCACCGCATCCACACCTCGGATGCCTCCCGCAGCAAATACCTCGCCGCGGCGCGGGCTGTGGTCCATGTCATTAACGACGCCAATTTGTCGCAGTGGCGCCATATAGATCCGATTATGGGGGTATGTGCTTCCCCCGCTCGTCGCACTTAGCGTTTAATCTTGACTGAAACAGATCCTCTGGACGACCGTGTGCGAGGTGTTTATAGCCGAGCTGTCAAGCATGCAGAGCTTCGGTGTGGTCGGGCGTCTCACCCAGCAGCATCAGGATATTTCCGCGTGTCTCGAAACGGTCTTGTCCACGATGCGCATGTTCGCACCAACCAGTCCCCTAATAGGTATGCATTTATCTGGCTCATGAGCGGAATCAACGGACTGACTCCGCCGCGCAGAGTACTTCTCGAACCGCATCGAACAGGCATACAGCGCCATCACCAACTCAGTCTGAGCTTCAATCTCAAATTCTAAAATCAAGTGTATTATTAATACCGTCCCCTGCTTTCGCATTAAAATTGTATGTACCATCTCTTTCTCATTATATCATGCACCGCATCGCTATACCATGTTATCTCGTCGCATAGCTGTACCATGTGTTATTGTGACGGCCGTTATTTACCTACTTCTCTGTACAACTGTAGTCTCCTAGTCATTAGATATAATGTAATTCCACTTGTAGGAGTCGCGTAGCCGCAGCAAAAATAGCCTGTCACTAGTAGCCATCCTCGGATCTCAGAGCTATTTCCAATTCTCTGCGTTCACGTAGCACGTAGGCACGGCCCAGACGGAGCTCGACGCTCTTTCCTGCACAAGACCAACCATGTTGGACGTTGAAAACTGTTTTTGCACGGCCCGCTTAGTCTCTTATAAACAGACGGTACAACAATATTCGCTCGTACCTCGCGATGTTGTACGGCCCGCCCGTGATCGCGTGACCTCCGCGCGTCGACGCGACATGTCAAACACGGACAATTACAGCGAGCGCGGGGATATGTAAGCTCCAGTATCTCGTCGCAAGTGGCTGAAATACCAGGTGGCCACTTATATTACATCGAATTATGTGCAGACGTTTGAACCTCGCACACCGCGCACAGTACATAACTCAGGTGATGTGATCTGAAAATCAGGAGGGACGTTTATCCGGCGTTGCTCTCGGCTCCCGACAGACATCTATTCGAGTCCACATGGGGGGGGGGGCGCCATGGACGCACCGCTGTGGGCGCACTCTTGGCTTTCCGCCTCAACGTGACCTCCGAATTAGGCAGTTTGATGGTGGCAGGTATCGGCAGTTTCAAAGTCCGCCGACAACATATTCCTGCCTTGTTTCTGCGAGCAAAGTATGTACCCTTTCCACCGGGTGTGTTCCTCAATTTTCCTTAGAATCATCTGTGCTACCTGAAAAACCTCATAATCAGTTCAGTCTGACTCAAACTTGCGTAGTCTTCAGTATTCAGTTGGCAAAGTGTGGCTACCTAACCAGCTAACCCGAGCCTAACCGGCCAATCTCGGCAAGCTGTTGATACCCATCACTCCGTGATGTGCCGAGGAGTTGCCGCTTGACAAGCCCGGAATACTAACTCACGATCTTTCATAGAAAGCTATCAAAATCACGAACTTTCACGAATTCCCATCAAAGTTACAAAGTTTCGCAAAACTAAGCGAAGTAACCAAGTGACGAAAATGGCGCGGACTCGGATGCTCTCGTTGGCCAAGGAAACGCCTGCCAAACATGGCATGCAGGAACTTGTGAGCTCTGTGACTGGACAGACCACATCACACAATACCACCTCCACCCACGAGCAGTAGCAAGAAAGGCAGCTAAGAGCAGATTTCTCTTCACAGCCGAGCAGTTGCTGCCATGTGCTGGCCGTGCCACCGCATTGTCCACCGACTGATACCGGCCGACATTCTGGCGTCCTCATTTCACTCCATCGCACTGACGAAGACACACGGCGGCAGTAAGTAAACTCAATAGGCGGGTACAGTTGCTAATCCTCACACAACGAAGTCTAGGCCTGGCTTCACTGGGCGCGGCAGAAATCGACGCAGGACCTGCACTCGTTGATGATCCCATGCTCTCCGAAGGTTCCATCCTCTCCGAAGGTTCGCAAGTCAAAGCGAGGACGCGGCTTCCCTCAAGTGTCTCCAGCGATCCAGAGCGCATTGGATACCATTTGGGCCCAGAACCAGGATAGCTTTCCCCGATGAGAGGGCAAAGGGAAGCGAGCGCGCGGACACTCACTTCGACGGCAAGTTCGCCGTCTCGTCGGGAACAATGTTCGGAAACCTGATATCGAGGCGGCGATGCGGGCAAGGCCGGGGTATCAGGATTGGCAGCAGTGGGTCTTCGGTCGCACTGAGTGAAAGAGGGAAGAAGCGCGAGCGAACCAGGCCGGCGTCGAGGAGAGAGCCCGTAGTCTAAACATATCTTCATTGCCAGAGTGAGGTGGAACGAGTTCAAGAGTAGGCAGAGGCGAGCTGGGCAAGGGTAGATACCCTACGCATGGATATATCGAAAATCTGTTGACGTAGCAAACCCGCGAAACGATAATGGCTGGTGGTGTATTTCAGCGGGAACTACTCCAACAATTCAGGGTCAGTCGTAAACTACCCAAATTGCTTGGCCAGATACATATTATACGATGAATCAATCCACGCTCTAATGTTCTCATGACCCATCCACGAGGCCGGAGCGAAGCCAAGGCGTATCGTGTGGTCTTTTGGCGAGGAAAAATGAGCTTATTCAAGAAGTAATAACCAAAATATGACACTCTGCAAGACCTGTCAACCCCATGCACCCAAGACCCAGAGACTAAAGTCACCGGGAACTACAACATTTGGACAACCACATCGATGCCTCACCGACACCCACTAAAAATACACCATGCAGCAGCAGGAGAAATTTAGAGTTCCCAGTTACATATATCCCCCGTCTTCCCTACAGATTACTTGCTACACATCGCATTCTTCCCTCCTATCCATTCATCCGCCGCCGCCGCACCCGACCGGCAATGCGCCCCAAAAACGACTGCCTCGAGCAGCGATGAGCCCTCGGGGCGGTTGCGCCCGTGTGCGCCGCCGATGACCTCGCTCGCGGCCCACAGCCCCGGGATCGGCGTGGCGGCCTCGGAGGAGAGGACACGCGCCTTCGCGTCGACGGTGACATCCATTGTCTGCGCCGCGTCAAGCGATGGTATGATATGGGGGGAGGAGGGTACGCACGTAGTGCACGACGGACGTGACGATCACGACATGTAGCTGCTCGTCGAGTGCGTAGGTCGCATAGTGGAATGTCGCTGCACGAGCGGGTGAGTCAGGGCCAAATACCAAGCACCCGCAAGTACATGTATACCTTTCGCAAACGGGTCTGTTCCCACCCCAGCGGCGTACCCTGTGCGGCTCACGAACGTCGCGCGGATGTTATCCAGAGGGATTTCCACATCCGCCGCTCATGCCGCCGCGTTCTCATAGCGCTTTATGAAACTCAAGCAGCCAATCTTAAGTTCCGGCGGTCTAGAATAAAGTATTTGCTCCATTGACCGCCGCCGCCATCGTTCTCTGGACGATCAATCTTCCACCAAAACTGCTGTCACTAGCCACCACTCCACGATTTGACCTACTTTCACCCGCAGTGCCAGCCCAATTTTGGCTCTATCACCATCAAGCGCCAACTTTCACAGTTGTTTCTAGAACTCCTTCCATCACTTCCAGGGGCGATACAACAGCTTTGGATGTATGTGGCCCATTCGCCGTGGAGATTTTCTTCCTCTCACTCCTCGAGTGTCATCTTGCAATGGAGCAAGAAGACGAGTCACTGGCCCTTACATGTCTCGCCTCGTCAGTCAGGAGCCCTGCTCCAACCTCCTGAGGCGTTCATTGGCCCCGGGAAGACCCTGCACGAAATTTATTCGTCCCTCGGGTCTACGGCTGAGAAACACGCCAATCCAGCTGCACACAGTTTGGGACTGGGACCAATTGCGGTCGGCGAATATCTCTTGATCCATTTCGGAGACGGCGGCGAGCGGGAAGAGGCTTTGAGCGGCCTGCGCACCAATATTCCGCGCAAGTTGGCGAAAGATTGCGCGAGACTGATGGCTTATGCGCTGCCGTGAGTGCTCCAATATTCCACCCAATGTCTGTCTCTTACCGCGGATAGTTGTGAGACGTTGACCACGCAGCTCGAGGCCTTCAAGAGTTTGATCACCCTGACTACACGGTATCCTGGAACTAGAAGGATCCTCCTGGACGCCGGCAACATTAACCCGCCGGCGGGGTCTATGGGATCATCCCAGCGAAATCTGCGATAGAGAGTGGGCCTTTCAGTGCCGTGGTCTCGTCATACAGTACTTAACGGGGATGCGAAATACGACCAAACAATCGGGTTTTCTCCGCCTCCGACGTGGTGCTGGGCAACGTCTTGCCTCCTACCCCCTGTTTTCGATGTCTGCGGATGCGATAGAACACACGGCGAAGGACGAAAGCCCACGAAACCACGTGAAAACACCGCTTGGACACCGAATTCGGGTTCTTGCGGTGACTCTGCCCTAAGGCTCCAACCATTTAGTTTCTGTTTACGCTCGAGCGTAAACTAAACGGAAACGGTACGAAAACAGTTTAAAACAGTTTAAAACAGTTTATAAACAGTATTTTTAGAGCTATTGAACCCGGGAGGATTGTTGAGTGGTGCACGTACCTCACCTAATTGTATTATTGTATTTTTGGATGGCATGTGATATGAGCCATCAGCTGGCATTTGTTGCAGGCTGCGTCTGGTTTGACCTGTTTACCTGACTCCCAGAGAGACCCAATGTTGGCTCGAAAAATTATTCCTAGCCTCAGCTAACATTAGTGGCATCTTATGTCAATTTCCTCAGGTTTAAGAGCTCCTCAGGAGTCCTCACAGTAGTCACTTTACTGTCTCAAAGCAACACAGTGGCAACTTCAATGTAACAAGGACAAAATTTAATTAAAGCACCCCACAGCCGAAAGTTAATAGGTCGGCCCCAGTGGTGCTCGGGCAAGTTTTGACGGGCCGCTCGATTTTAGGTGTAAGTTTGGCCCTGTGTACGCGCCAGATCGCGCGTTAAGATCACCTCACGTGCGCCCTGCCGACCCGGATCAGCGGCTCATTCAAGACTGCAGCCAAGCAGATGCAAGCATGATCATCACCGGCACTGGCTGAAATCAGTCCGGCATCCCGGCCTCTCCCAATAAGGCAAGTGAAAAATTGTGCGCGCCGCGCGAACGGAAACTACGGAAAGTTGCGCGCAAATCAAAAAGTTGCGCGCGAATAATAAATGAACAAAGTGAACATCATAAGGATTGAGCCAGCAATTGCTCTCGCAATTGTTTCACGGCCATCAGAGGCCGACAGAGGGTTTTCACTGTAGCGCAGGCAGGCGCAGGTGAAGCGAGCGGCCGACGGTGGTGGACAAGTGACAGCAGAATGAACGCGTAATCTTTTGATCCGGGCACCCGAGAATCACAAGATAGCCGCGTTACGCGCCTAAGTTGAAGTTTCATTGCCCAATCCCTACCTCTCAAAAAAAATAATCGTTTACCGTTTACTTTTCCGTTTATTTACCGTTTACTGGGGTCCGTAAACTAAACGGAAAAATAAACGGTTTTTACCGTTTAAAAACGGTTAAAAACAGAAAGGGTTGGAGCCTTACTCTGCCCAGGCCGAGCAGGATTCGCGGTGTGTGTCTGCTGAGGCCCTCCTCTGGTCCTTGGAACCCACCGTGCGGGGCATAGATACGTCGATGAAGTAGTTAGAGGGAGCGGATCACAATTATACGGTGAAAATTTGGCGGCAAGCAATAATGTTTGTGCGTATTTCGCATCCCCGTGATTAGGCCAAAAGGACTGATGGGAAAGATCGTGCTCGTTCTCAGTGAAAAGAACGGTTAACCACATGAAACTTTGTAATGAGGGATAGCTAGGAAGACTTACTATAGATCTATGCAAAGAAACAGGGCGATTTGATTCAAGGCTGCTTCATAAATCTCTAATTTCCTTAATCGTTTCGCATCCCCGTTAAATACTGTATGACCTTTGCATCCAAAGTCCTGAACTTTCCACCCAACAGTATTTTCCGAATGGATATCCACGTGTATACTATTTATATCCTCCAGCAGTGCATTGTGGCACTTGAAGTTCGCCCCATATTGTGCCCATTCCCGTCGTCATTGCATCAATCTGACAGTTTGCGCCGCCTCGTGGGCGTCGAGTATAAGGCCGGCGGCGCCCTCGTCGCCGCGCGCGGGAACGTCGTCCTCGCCACCGAGTGCGTTCCCCACATTATCCATCGCAGACCTCAGTTCGCAATATCATTACAGCGGTTACGTGGCGGACTTCGGGCCTGGGGGCCAGTTAGTGGGACTGGGCACAGCCGGGTGGATTGATGGCCATTATATAAGCGCATCGCCACCTCGAAAGTCCGCCGCACTTGACTCCTTCGCGTCTTGCTTCATTCGGCGGCTCATATGTCCCTTGCAGCACTTGTGTTAATATTATAAGGCAAGATAGATACTATTTTAACTGTGCTTTGAACCATGTATTATTTTTACGACCACTAGACGACCTAATCATCCATTTCTATGTCCTCCTCTGGCGTCCAATCTGTGTCTCGGGTGCCGCCAACCTTGCCAACACACTCTCTGGAACTGGGAACAACTCTGGAGATGCCTGGAATTTTTTCAAGGCTTCCACAAGTGCTGCTTGCTTGTCTGCTTTCCTGGTGTAAGTGCTGTTGGCTTTGATGTCTGGAACGCCTCGTATGCGGAAGACGTTGAGTTGCTCGTGCAACTTCGGAATAGTCATCGCTGATCTGTGAATGTCAGACTCGCTTGTCACCAAGATCACTGCCAACAGCGCTCGAAGATCTTTGAGTGCCTTGGCGCGCTTAGCCATCTCTTTCTCCTTTCTCATTGTCGCCAGCTTTACCCGGAACTCAGCCAATGCCCTCTTCCGCTTCTTCTCCAGCCCGCTCGCGTCTTCCTCCCGGGCCTTCCGCATGATGTACAGATGGTCGTCGAAGGTGAATACGGCATCCATAAAGTCTTGAGTACCATTCTGCCGGTACATCGCGTTGAATTGATGCAGTGTCAGTGACGGCAACTGCCCCATCTTGACCCGATATCCACCCAAGGTCCCCTCGTTCGCGTCATTGGTTGATGGCATCCAAGCCAGTTGACGTTCCGTGGCAGACGCTTCATCAATCAGACCACCGGGAGCAAACTCGGCGGAAAACCGAATCCACGTCGCCAAAGCCCCACGAAACATCGCAAGCGTCGCCTCCTTGAGGTAAGGAAGCTTGGGCATGAGCCCAATGATTGTTTTGATCACGTCAGGATCCCCCCACTCCTTTCCATCCAAGGACGCCGTGATATGAGAAAAATCATCGCCAAAAATCAGGTCGGGGTTATCGAGGATATTCTGAATATGTTCACAGACATCCGCGTGAAGAGGGCCGAGGTCCAATGTGTCGACTTCGTCATTGCGGACGAACCGCATGTAGGGACGCGAGATGATCTCATAGTAAAGAGCAAGTGCAGCAAGCTCCTCTTCAGTACGCAGAGCCTGTAATGCGTCCCGAAGGTTCTTCTCGATGTTAGTCAGGCCCGGGTGAGCCTTTGAGTACTCAATAACTTCCATCAGGTCGCCGTAATATTCACAAAACTTGAGCAGCTCTCCCGCTGCAAGTCCGAACGTCCCGAAGCGGGTATTGCTGGTGTCGGGGAAACATTTGTGAAACTTTCCCGTCCGGAGGCTCATATACTCGGTATGCTTGTCCCCCTGCCCCTTCTTGTCGTCCTTATTGTTGAGAATAGCTCCCGCAATTGCGCAAAGCTTTACGGCGCCTCGGGTCGAGGCCTCGAAGGCTTGCTGTTCCTCCTCGGTGAGTTTATCTGGAACCTTTGTGCCCGGCTCCAAAATGCGCTTGAGTGCGACCGCATTTGCCTTGTTGGCAAGAATAACGGGTCCGGGTATCCCGAGGCGTTCCCATACGAGCATCAGCTCGGTATTCCCTCCCCGGAAGCTATTCAAGTCCTTGTGTATGCAACAACCGGCCCATATGAACAGATCAAGACGTCGGCGGTCCTCTGGGGATAATGCATCATAAGCTTCCTTCCCCAACGATGCAATAATCTCGGCCATGAGAGCCTTGTCGTGCCGCGCTGGCGACAGCGCTTCCCACGCCGCTATTCCACCAACAGCAGCAATTTTCTTGGCGTTCCAGGCTTGAAGGCAATGGAGGAGCTCCATAACTGGTATGAGAGCCATGGCTTCTTCTCCCATCTCGTTGACGGCATCCTCGGATTTTAAAGTCTTCAAACAGGCAGCTGTGGATTTTTCGGTGCTCGCGTGGTCCCCATTCATCCCCTTCAACGCTCTGAGCCATTGGCGCACTGTATAGCTCTTTTTGAGCCGCAATGCAAGCGGGCTTTCGTTAAAGATCTTCACGTTCGCCTCCACCCGGTGTATCCATCCGTTGGCAGATCCCTCGCTGCTGTGATCCAGCGTGGACTCGATGCCGCCTTCACGGACTTTGGGAATCGAGTTCGGATCGATGTGGAAGGCATCAACCTTGTAATCGGGTGCGCGATACTGGAATTTCGATGCTTCATAATTGTTTCCCCGGTTAGAAGTACTGTCGGCGCTGATAGTGAAAGCTGAATATTATGGTAAGAGCGATGTATTGTCCTGGGAAATTGTGCTCACCCTCGTTCAGACTCAATTCATGGGTCAGCTGCATGCGCGCAGCTATCCCTCCCTCGAGGATGGCCCTGCCAACAGTTCGGCGACTCATGACACGTGAGTTACTAATCTTTACACCGAATATTGACCCAATCTTCGTCATCAGCGGCCCGACTTTTGCTCTAGCACATCCAGCGTCGACCATAACACGCGCCATCTGCTGCGCATGAGCAGTATACATCCGTTGCTGAGTGAGTTTCGAAATGTGCGGGCGTGCTCTTGTCCGAGCAATTGCGCGCGAAAGAACACCTGAAGCGCGCTGAATCTTCTTTGCCAGGGCTCGATTTTCGTCCTTGATGTTGTGCGCAATCTTCTCGGCTCCAACAAGCTTCTCGTGAACCAGCAGAAGCTGCTTTTGACGCTGGGCAGCAAGAGCGAGATGTTGTTTGGCTGAAATCTCCAGTGCATGCACGGCATCGGCGCGAGCTTGTTCCTGCTCCTTTGCTTTGGCCTTCAAGTCCGAAATCTTGTTCTGGAGCGTACTCTTTGTCTTATTGAGGTGTCTAACCTTCCGCTGGCTGTTGGATAACTCCGCTTGGTAGTCTCGAGGTGCGCGATGCGAAGATTTGGGTGCTGCCGCACTTGGGACCGGAACATTGTTTTCCTTGTTTTTCCCGTTAAGTGACTGCGACTGGGTCTTCTGTGCGGGCGAGCGCTTCTTGGGCCTCCGTTTGGATGCTTGTTTTGCCATAGTATTGGGCCGAAAAAAGAATCTGGGGCGGCTGGCGGATGGATATGTGATTTCGACAAATCAAGGCACAGATGGAAGGAAAAGAGGTTTCTGTGAGTTTTAAATTGTGAGTATGAACGATAAAGGAACGCACCACAGGTCCGCACGTCCAGTTCACGTCAGTCGCGTCCTAAGGAGGGGTAAGAGAGCTTGAGGGCTTTTGCGGCGCGTCGGGTGACTGTGATGTCACGCGATTTGTCACTCTGATGGCGGCCAAGACTGCAACACGTTTTGGGTCGCTTGCCGGCCCCCGATGGCCGGTGGTCAAATATTTTCATTTCTTCGCCTCTACAAAATGTAGTGAGGGATTCCGGGGGTTCGAAAATCTCAGGGAGATATATGCCTGAACCATAGCATGGAATTTAAAAATTTCAAATCCCTCACTACATCTTGTAATCCTACATAAAATAAAAAAATTGGTGTCGTGGAAATAGCGGCCGGATGCCGAGCTCGGCTTGAAAACGTGCCGGCATCTGCGCATCAGGTTTTGGCGGTGGGCGCTCTGAAATCAATACAGATAAACACACGACCACAATAGCCGGCTGTGCCCAGTCCCACACACACCGGTGATTGCCAAATTTCAGCATAGCCGAGGTGGAACTCGAAACGTAATGCTAGGGTTAGGGTTAGTCTTATAAGGAAATAGATAAGATTAGATATACCATATAAGGTTAACCCTAACCCTAGCCTTAAGTTTCGAGTTACACCTCGGCTGTGCCGAAATTTGGCAGTCACCGGTGTGACAGTTAGCGCAATTGACCCAGCAGGTTTTCACAGTCACGTGAGATTGTCGCTGCCCTGTACGATGTAAATACATAGCTCGCAATTCCCGGGTCTGCTGCGTCGTCTAGTGGTTATGATGCGTCGTCCTTTATCATCAGTTGTTTTGCTCATTTACAGGGTTCGGATCCCGCTTGAAGCTTACTTTATATTCTTTTTTTCTGCTCCACGCAGTGGGCCCCGCGGTGAGCGAGCTCCGCGCAGCGGGCCCAGTGGCGAGCTCAAGGGGGGTCTGCGGGGGTCTCCCCCGCGCAAGATGTCCACTACGGGACACATATTAAGCTCATAATAATGAAAAAGAGAGAAAACAGGCTCCGCACCAGCGAGAAAGCGCCGCGCAGCGGGCTCAGAGGCGAGAGAAAGGAGGGGGGGGGTCTGCCCCCGCGTAAAGATATTCATTATAAAAGTTGGATTCAGTCGCGTAGATGGAATTCTGACATAAGCAATTACCTGAAAAGGTAATATTGCACGTGACTGTGAAAACCTGCTGGGTCAATAGCGCTTAGTCTGGGGGCCTGCTGGCGCAGCACCGCTTGGACCTCCTCGCACTCGCCACCACAAATGGCGACCACGCCACGGGTGCACCCCACGGGTTTGGTTGACCCCGCAGTGCCCGCCGCGAAGACCAAGTTACTCGCCGCGAAGACCAAGTTACTCGCCGTGGAGGCGCTGCGCGGCGCAGGCGGCTCGCTGATTGACGCACACGGCGCGCAGTTCGTGGACGAGGGGGGGCCAGCGCGATGCGATGACGGTGGCGATGCAGGTGGCGGAGGCGTGGGGGGCTGTGAGGACTGTGCGTAATGGGGCGGCGGCAGAGGAGGCGCGCTTGCATTGTAGGTGACACTTTTCTGCTGCACTGCGTAGGGTGAAAACTGACCGGCGTGCAGGCAACTTCTACGTGTCCAAGGGGCTGATAAAGCGCCAAATACTTTATTAGCTCATCTTAAGTTCTGGCGGTCTAGACTGCCAAGAACTTAAAAGTTCTGGCAGAACTTAAGTCTTGTCAGAGGACCTTACTAGTCAATTTACTGCACCTACAGGCAATATAATGAGCTTCAGCAGAACTCAAGTTCTCAACTACAGCTTCAGTTCTCGAACACTTAAGTTGTCGACTAAAACTTAAGTTCTCGAAGACTGAAGTTCACGAGTGGAAGTTCTGGACTAAAAATGCATTTACTGATAAAACACGGTGATGTACATATTGGATGAGGCGGGGGATACGCTTGGAGGACACCACAGAGGAGGTGGGGGACTGCACAAGCGCGACGTGGTGCAGGCGACGGCGCAGAGGATGGCGGTGTGAAACGTCAGTGTCAGGAAAATTACTACGGATAACAAACAGACTTACCATACTGCTGTATACACACGGGGCCGTAAATCTGTTCAACGTCGCGACCCTCCAGATGGGTACGGCGGTGTCGACGCGCCGGGGGAAATCTGAGATGGTGACGGTCACGGTCGTGAAACCCGCACGAGTTAGCGGAGGGGGACGTGGGGTACAGGGAGCTTGTTCCACGGTAAGGGAGTGGAACGAGATTCGGGAGGGTTGTCAGAGGTGGTGGAGGAGAAAGGACAAAGACAAGCCACTGCCACCGTGACCGCCAAATATTTGTCCCAATGTCACTGGCACAGTGTGGCACTAGTGATGGCCGGGTCGGGTCGGGTCTTGAAAGCCCGGGCTTGGGTCGGGTATTGGCGGGCTTGGGCTTCGAAAAATCCTGAGCCCGACCCGACTTAGGGGGTCGGGCCCAGGTCAGGTCGCGCTTGGGCTCAGGCCCGGGCTTAGCTGCATTTTTTCCAACTGATCTATGGTGAATTTTCAAACTCCTTCCGCGTTAAACAACGGGTTTCTCGCTCGACGGGACCCCTCGCAGACTGTGGAATTCCCAAAATTGCTGTCCTGGCGGGCCATTTGAAGCACAAGTCTGAATGCGGCATACCCATCAAATGTGGAGTTGTTACGTTTCATGGTTGAACATAGACAAGTAAGTCTCTTTCAAGTAGAAATCAGATTTAACCTGAGATTTAAGCAAGGATGGTTCAGTAAAAGTGGACTTCCTTTGAAGGATTTGAACTCGGGCTAACTCAAAGAGACCCGAGCCCAAGCCCGGGTCGCGGGCCTGCTCAGAAGCTGAGCCCGACCCTGAGCCCGACTTGAGCCCTACCTTGGGTCGGGCCTGGGTCGGGCTTGAAAGCCCGACCCAAGCCTGGGCTTGGGGTTGAAGCCCGACCCGGCCATCACTAACTGGCACGTGCGGCTTCACTTGGTGAAATTCCGACTTCCTCTCTCCGACACCTTCACCAGCACAACGACCAGATACAAGGCAAGCTACGTCCTCCATTGTCCTCTTCTTTTTACTCTGTAGCTCATGCTCCACTTCAGTGGGCCAGCTCGTTGCCACGCTGCGGCCCATGTTACATGTACTTGCCACGGGTCCGACGAGGTATCTTCACTCCGGTGCGTGTACATCGCGACGCTTCTCCGCGCCTTCACAGGCCGTGCCCCCAAGAGCTGTGGGACGCATACCACAATGATTTTAGATGCTTTGCCACCCCAAGCCCGCCTCGTCCACGTCCGCACCCATCTCGTCAACGCCCGCCTCGTCCACGCTTGCCTTGTCCGCGTACACGCTTGCCCGCTTGCCCGCCTCGTCGCTTCCGTGTCGCCTCGTCAATGCCCGCCTCATCCCCGCCCGCCTCATCTTTCCCCGCGCCCGCTTCGTCCGCGTCCGCACCCACGTTCGCTCCGGCCACCAGCCTGTGGGCAGCTACAGCTAGTGCCCCTCACGCGCCACACTTCCTCGCTCGCGCCTGTGCTCGCCTCGTCCGCCATCACATCCGCGTCTGCTCCCGCCTCAATGCTCATCCGCAGCTGCCTCGTCCACACCCACGCCCACGCTTGCGCCGTCTGTGTCCGCACTCGCCTCGTGCCCGCCCGCGCGCCCACTCCCCGTGTCCGCATTCGCTGGCGGCCCACACACACGCCTGCCCGTGCACCCGATTGGAAAATTCAGTTGCGGGTGGGCGGAACTTAAGTCGTCGAAGACGAGACTTAAGTTTGCCTCCAGAACTTCAGTTCTAGAGGCGGAACTTAAGCTCACGTGGGGACTTAAGTTCTGGGGCAGAACTTGAGTGATCAGGGAGTACCCTATAGATGCGTGCCATGTTAGTACATCGCACAGTTTATCAATAAATGCATTTTTTGTCGAGAACTTCCAGTCATTAACTCGAGTGTCCGAGAACTTAAGTTGGAGTAGAACTTAAGTTCTGATGACGCTCATTATATAGCTTGTAGGTGCACTAGAAAACTTAAGTTCAGGCCGAACTCATAAGTTCTTGGCGATCTAGACCTTCGGAACTTAAGATTGGCTGCTTGAGTTTCATTGTGGTACTAGTACTTAAGAAATTGAGGTATCGAGCAGCATGGAGTGAGGCCTGGGAGGGGGCGTGGAAAGTGGGGGCGTGATGGGGGTGCGTGAGGGAGGTATTGAGTTATGATCAATGGTGAGTATACGTATCAAGCTGTATTGTCAAGTAAAGTATTAAAAGGAGAAAGAGAAAGAGAAAAGGATGGAGGGAGATCCCTCCCTCCAGATGAGGGCCAATTGACTGAACACATCTCAGCGCCTAATCCTCGGTCCCGCGGCCGCTCGCTCGCTCGCCTCCCCCGAGGGCGGTGGCGTCGGCGTCGGCATCGTCGGTTCTGTATCAATACGTGTATTCCCGGATCTTGAGGACCCCATCCATGGGTAGTATTTTTAGGCCGGGCATAGGGAATTCTGAATAGAGTGTACGTGCGTACGTAGGCGCGCACTAGTACTACCCAAAATGAACCACACAGCCCCCAACTATGTGTGGGGGGCCCATGCGATCCCCAGTAGGCGTACTTGTTTAATTAAAGTTCACTGGATATAAATAAGTTTGTGATCCGAAGGGGAACCATTATATATCCGATGTGCGGAACCGCAGCCAGGTGTATTGTTGGCCGGCGATATGTCTCGCGACTGATTACGACTGGGTCGCATATTTAGTCCCTGCGTCGACTCCGAATAGCGTGTACGTACGCGCGCACTAGGATCAGCGATGGTTCAGAAATATATATGGGCGTCAGGGCATCCCCAGCAGGCAATTTTTTTGTCTTATTTAAAGCTCATTGGATATAAATATCGCTGTGGGCCGTAGGGGAACTCCAAGATCCGGGGGTTCAGCGCTGAGCGCTGATCAAGAGGATCCAAAGCATTAGGAATCACACGTATGACCAATGCATGACGTTCGGAATCCCGGGCCAAATGAGCCGAATCTGCACCCTCCGGTATTCGGTTGGGCGGCGATGTGTTTCGACCAAGGGGTTTTGAATGCCCGAAAAATGCACCCTATATCGTTTTTTCTCTCTCAGAGGGTGAGGTACTTCCTCCCCTACGTAATCACCCACGTGCTATCAAATTCCCTTTTGAGACGCCCGGCAGACGCCGAGGCGGTAGCTCTGAGCGCTGAATCACCCCGCAGGACGCCTCGACCCCGTCTCCAACGTCGAAACGATATAGTAAAACATAATAATGTATGGGGATCGAATTCTGCGTCTAACATAGCACAACTACGGCGGGTGTAATGCACCACTGGGAGGGCGGTTTGAAGGGCCCAGAGCTTGCCCAGACCTGCGAGTTCTAGTACGCGGGAGCAAAGAAAACATTTGAAATCTTGAACAGCTTTACTAATACCATGGACTTGCACTTTAGGCAGCTTAGAACCATACTGGGCAGCTTTACTGAGCCTCTCGAGGACAGCCGTGTTGCAATTGATTGATCCTGATGTTTCCTACACTGTCGAACCTTGGAAAAGCTTACACGAAAACACACTCAAATGTCTCGTAGATCTTTTGGTAGTCACTGGTGATGGTGGGGGCTCAGAAAAGTTGTTGGAAAGGTAGTTATATACCTCACAGGTTAGACCCAAGCTTCAAATACACAGTTACATAAAAGGGTATTTAATTTCTTTTCACGACCCAGAGGGACCCCCCCCCCCCCCCCCTCTCCCCCTATATAAAGAAATTCCTTATCTTGATAGCCCCTTGGTTTCGACAGCGAAGCTAGGGCTTCGCGGTGAACAAACAACAACTGTTCTCGAACGGATGGGCGGGCAGGTACTGTACTATTACGACCAAATGTTCAGGTGACGGGTGACGGAGGGCCGTGAACTGGACATTTGCGAGGTAGATGAAGGGTGATAGCCACTTTTGAGGCCCAAATAGGCCTAAAACTCACAAAATCTTGGTGCCGACATTCGCCGGCGGTTCATTTATGGTAATTCTTGATGGCATTTGTAAGAATGAACCCCCTAGAAAATGAACACCTTGGGTGACGGGCGACATGGTGTGAACATTTCGTCGTACAGTACTCGGTTGAGTCCGCATTGGGGAGCCGGTGACTCGCGAGGACACAGAGGACAGGGTGAGATGCAAACGAGGAATAATATATCTTGCATTCGGGGTCTGATATACAATGGAATACAATCTCGGTGCAGACGGCGGGGCATGACTGAGTGAGTACCCGTCGTGTGGCGCTCTATGCTGTGGAATGAACCAGGGTGAGAGATGACGAGCGGAGAGAACAAGCAGGAAAGCCACGGCTACACGCCCACCCCCTCAAGCACCATCTCCACGGCCATGAGCCGCCCATATTGAACACTGAATTGACTGTGCTCAGCTAATTTGTTATCCTAGGATCCAATGTGCTAGGTAATATACCCAAGTGTCCCAGAACACAAAATAGGTCATTCGGGTGACTATCGCTTGGGTGAGACCTGTCCGATGCGGGACAGCCCCGAAACTGGTCGAAAGTTGATTTATGCACTGAGAGACAAATCAATGAACATGGTTCGCTCCGGGCGCGCAGCGTGAATCGATCGCGCCATATCCCGTAGGGATCCGACAAGAACTGGGGGCAGGGCGGCTATTATACCGAAAATGTCCCAAAACACAAAAAAATCGGTCGTGCCCTAAGTTCTGCACAGAGCTGTAATCTTGTTTATTATCGACCATCAGTCATAAAATCCCAGTTAGCTACCTTTAGACACGACTTGAGTACAGCCGTCATAGCCCTGACTGGCCAACTACAGTAACACTCTTGAATATCATCATCATTCATCAGCGGTGTCGAAAGGTGGAGAAGGATTGTGTAAGACTTACGGAATATGCATTTCCGTGAGTGTTGATAATTTATGTGGGCCAGACAGGATTGATTCATGCTACGACGGTGGCAGCTCCAAACCCACACGCACACAGCTGCAAGCGTTCAAAAAAACTCACGATATTGACGACACTATACCCGGGCCTGAGGCGCGTTTTATTCTCTCGGAACAATGCTCGGCCCGCGGGGACATCGGAAGAAGAGATCTCGGCGCTTCGGGACTGAATGGGATTGGCGGCCGCCTGCGTCGCCGATGGGGATGTGTCTTGCATGGTCGAAGAAATTCGACCTGAAAATCTCGTCAGCGTGGAAAATGCAGGTGAAACTCTGAGTCTCGTTGAGCGGCCTCTCGTGGCCGCCAATTCCGAGTGGGTCTCCGTATTTCAGAAATAATAACAGCCTCGCTAAATTGATCGCGGCCGGGAGAACATCGAAATTTTCAAGTCGCATTGCCATCAGGTACGTAGGCGGGATCCGAGAACTGCCATCATTTTGGGTTCAAAGCGGATTCATGTACGAGGTGGGGGTGAAGAAAACACTTCGTGGAACGCACCTCATTCTGCGGCATCTTGAACTAGACTCGCTGAACACTGACGAACCCCCGGCTATCGAGTCCGACGCTGAAGATACCGACTTCCTGTGCCAATCTCTCCTTTGCGGGATCCAGAGGTGGATACTGGGCGCGCCCTCAGCCACATTCACCTCGGAGTTCTGGCACTCAGGCTTCTGGACGATCCTTCAACTGCTGCGGCAGTAGGTGTTCCCTCTTCAACTGTCTGAAACCCATATACTGACGAAGTCTAGACCGAAGACCGCAGGTGTCTTCCCTGCGTCGGGGGCTCGAGCAATGAGCGCAGAATGGGATAAATTGATCCCGACCATCTACACGCCCGCACTTCTCAACTCTTTCCTAGCGACGTGAGTTGTCGATTTCTTCTCCTTTTATTGTCATTTCTGATTATAATCCAGACCATAGCATATCAGCCCATGCCGCAATTCCAGGGGTCAGTCCAAATGAATCGTCCAACACCGAGAATATCCGTTTCCTTCCCCTCCTTCTCAAAGACCTCTTCAACACCACCCTATCCGTCTCAAAAGCCTTGTCGGAAAAACCCAATTTGCCTGATCAGGCCTTGCCCGCCTATCAGGCCCGATAACGTTTAGGCTTCCGGTCATAAGGCGCGATAACCTGGTATCAGGTACTGTAAGGCCCCCTTTAATTCTCCTTAAATCAGCTGCATATCCATGATTTGAGAGGTCTGCTGGTATGTTTTTGGCGACACTTACCAATTTTCAACCACTTTCTGTTTTCGAGTTCTGACGGCTGTGGACGAACTGTGGAGCCCTGTTTTCACACGGGCTCCACCAGGGACCCGGACCCAGGTGCATAACTCTGGTGATGACCCCCAAACATTTTCCATACATGATGTGCGTTTGCAATTGAAGTATTAGACTACTACTAGTAGCATCACTACGAATACTATTACCAATCTACTTGATCTTGTTCACTTCTAGTCTACCAGTCCACTACAATATTGAACCACTAACTACAACACTGAGTATCGATTCAAAAACAAAACAAAAAACACTAATAGTCCTCATAATACGAGGACTAAGCTTTTCTTTCCGCCGTCGGGCCTTCCCTGATCAGCCCCCGTCAGGCTGATCAGGTTCCATAAGGCCCGATAAGGCTGGTCAGCCTGAGAATCCGTTATAATGAATTCTTGACCATTATCAGGACCCTTTTTACCTGACGGACTTATCGGGCCATATCGGCCCTTATCGGCCCTTGTCACTCAATTTCGGATTTTCCGACACTGGTATCACCCAGATGCCTGCGGAAAGGGGTGCTGACCATTACGAACCCCGGAAACAGCCAGGGATGGGCGGTCGGGGAGAAGTTGTCTGACATCCTCGCCCTCGATGTGAAGATCAGCGGGGGACAGACTCCTCGTAACCTCCCATCTGGCGGGATCTGGAAGGACCGTACTCCGGCAACTGCGGATGGGCGACAGGCGTGTAGTCCTACTCAACTACACTGTGCCTCTCGTTGAAACCAAGCAACAGACTATACTCAATGGTTATTTACGGGACCTACTTTCCATCAAACTAGCAGTGCATCTCGAACGTGAATTGATCTCCGCAGCGAATCGGAGCGATGAAGCGGTGGCGGTCTTCAATCTTCCTGCATCAAGAATCTCATGAAGCTCGCGAAGAAAATTCGAACTCCTCCGCGGGCGGCTGCGTTCTGAAAAAATCTGAGAGCCGTCCCAACAAGGGAGTAAAGATGCTCTCGACGAAACCATTTTATTTTCCCTCGGGGGAGTTGCTACTGCCTGTGGCACGCGATTGATGAGTATGAACGCACCTATCCCCGCCCAACGTCAGCGCCGAAAAATGTATGCATACGACTTGCCCATTCGGTCCTTCCCAACCATCAGCATCCACTCTCAACAACAGAATTCATTTGCCAGAAATATAATCCCCGCCCTTCGGAATTCCCAAGATCCGACATTAGGTGTCCCCTTTTAAAAAAAATATCCCCCCAGGGGATCCCTTGGCCACCCAGACGTCGATCATCCCGGATTGTCGCGCGGTTCGCAATTCCCCATGCATAATGCCCGAATCAAAAGCAGCATAAGCAAGACGGCATTCATCTAGATGGCCTCACGATCCGGCGACCAAAATTTGCAGCGTCCCCGACGCCATCGGCGCGCAGAGAAAAATCCGCGGCGAGACCGCACATCAACTGATTTCCATTCATTCCATCCCCAATTCCAGTAGCGGAGTGACTCCTTTCCTTATATTACAACATTTTGAGAAACACATTGATCCACCACCTGACGGCACCCATTAAAAATACACCATGCGGCGGCGGCAGGAATTCAGAGTTACATATCTCCCACACACCGCCATACGGCCTACACATTCGCAGCCCCCTCCCCGGCAATGCGCCCGAAAATGACTGCCTCGAGCAGCGACGAGCCCGCGAGGCGGTTGCGCCCGTGCACGCCGCCAATGACCTCGCCCGCGGCCCACAGCCCCGGGATCGGCGTGGCGGTCTCGGAGGAGAGGACGCGCGCCTCCGCGTCGACGGTGAGGCCCCCCATTGTCTGCGCCGCGTCAGGCGATGATGGTACGATATGAGGGGAGGAGGGTACGCACGTAGTGCACGACGGGCGTGACAATCGCGACGTGCAGCGGCTCGTCGAGTGCGTATGTCGCGTTGTGGAACGTCGCTGCACGAGCGGGTGAGTCAGGAATAAATACCAAGCACAAGCAAGCACATATATACCTTTCGCAAACGGATCTATCCCGACCCCCGCAGCGTACCCCGTATGGCTCGCAAACGTCTCACGAATGCGCTCGAGCGGGATACCCACATCCGCCGCGAACGCCGCCGCGTCCTCATAGCGCTTCATCAGCCCCTTGGACACGTAGAAGTTGCCTGCGCCCTGGTCAGTTTTCACCCCACACAGTGCAGCAGAAAAGCGTCACGTACAATGCGAGCGCGCCTCCTCCGCCGCCGCCGCATTCAGCACGATCCTCACAGCCCCATGCACCTCCGCCGCCTGCATCGCCGCCGTCACCGCATCGCGCCGGCCCACCTCATCCACAAAGCGCGCGCCGCGTGCGTCAATCAGTAAGCCGCCTGCGCCGCGCAGCGCCTCCGCGGCGAGGAACTTGGTCTTCGCGGCGGGCGCGGCGGGGTCGACGAAGCCCGTGGGGTGCACCTGCACTTGCGCGAGGTCGCAGAGCCCCGCGGGGTGCGCGAGCGCGGCGGCGAGGCGTGCGCCGTCGCCCGTGGCGTGGTCGCCGTTCGTCGTCGCGAGGGCGAGGAGATCCGGGCGGTGCTGCGCCAGCAGGCCTTCAGTACCGAAGTCCGCTGCATAGCCACTGTGGCGAGGCTGTGAGCTGGACGTCTGACATGAAGATTTGGAGAGACGCACCCGGTGGCGAGGATGACGTTGCCGCGCGCCGCGACGAGGGCGCCGCCCGCCTCATACTCAACGCCCACGACACGGCCCGCGTCCTCGAGCAGGCGCACCACGCGCGCGCTCTTGACGGTCTCCACGCGCGCACTGTCCGCCGCCGCGAGGCGCTTCATGAGGGCGGAGGTGATCGCCCACCCAGGCGCGCCGCTCTTGTCGCGGTGCGTGCGCGCGGCGGAGTGGCCTCCGAGGCGCGCGACGACGGAGAGGTCGATGCTGAACGTCCCCGTGAGCCACGCGATCGCGGGCGCGGAGTTGGACGTGAGCGCGGTGATGAGCGCGGGCCGCGCGAGGTCGGGGCCGGCGGAGGCGGTGGTGTCGGCGAAGCTGGATAGCCTTAGCCAGGGTACTGGGATGAGAGAGGGTACTCACAAAGCTTCGATGCTGTCCTCGATCTCGAGCGCCTGCTGCGCTGCGGTGCCCGCGCCGTTGATGCCTGAGCTGGCCTTGACGGAGTTGCCGCCCAGCCTGCTGCCCGTCAGCGTACTACACAGAGCAGGCAGCAGCGAGGCACGTACGAGGGCTTCTTGTCCAGCAGAAGGACGTTCTTGCCGTGCTCAAGGAGCGTGTGGGCGGCGCTCAAGCCTGCGAGGCCGCCGCCCACGACGATGGTGCGCGAGACCGACATCGTGTGTGATCGGTAGAGGGTGTATAGAAATAGACGCAGAATGCGAAGGTGGGTGGCTTTGTGCGTTGGGCGTGAGGAATTAGAGCGCAGGCAGCGTTATGACATGCTTTATAAGTCGTGGGTCATCTGGATCCCACGGAGCCTGGAACCGGCTAGGCGCGGCGAGGGTCGGCCACATCTTGGGGCGGTGGATCGAGGTCAATGTGGCTGTATCTCAATCGGCCGATTCCCCATCCATGGATGTAGCAAGTCAAAGGAGTATGGAAAGTCGGAGCCAAGTCGGAGCCACGCTTCAAAACAAGTGATGGTATCATTTGCCGAGTGATGGCCGCGAGTGTGCCGTCGAAGTGGTGGAGGTTAAGTTAATAGGCTTGGTGACTTGTACCGCCCTTCATAAAGGGCCAATCATTAGCAATGTTCCTAAAGTATCCCTTACAGCTGAATACAGGGCTTGAATTTTTGGACATGGATGATTCAAGGACGGGCAACGAAACATCCAGTGAACTCGTGATTGGATTCACCAGATAATACGGGCCAAACGTTATCAGAAACTCAAGGTACTTACATCGTTACGAGTCCAAACCGAGCGACACGAAATGGCCATGTCCGGCCTTGTTAGGTTGGTTGCCGAGACAGGGCTCATGGTGGTCGAAAGGAAATGTTCCCGATGTGACTTTGGGTGACTTGATCACATCATCTGATGTGTGACACAACGTGTTCACCAATGGCGTTTGAACTTGAAGCCGTCAACAAGTTCAACGCAGAATTAAGAGACACGCCGCATCCGTGAGTAATTTCAGAGACCAACGTGGGCGAAACGGAATTCGATCTATGTAGGTATTTGTAACGCAGCCCAAAGTAAGCCGGTGTCTGATTCCGAGGGGTGAGTGGTCTAGTCGTTCCCTAGTAGTCAAAATCCTATGATTGTCATTAATATGAATACTGGGCATATTGAAAATGGGGATCAATAGGCAGGTTTCGTGCGGCCTAGGTCGGGACCCTTTCAGGGCTGCAAATTTTGGGATTTCCTTTGGCATACTACTCTATATTGCTCATCAATGGGCTCACATAGCTCGTTCAGTTTGGCGCGTGATTCATTCAGATTCGACATTGTCTGAATTTTTTGATAAAATAACATCAATTGTATTGCATGATGGACTCGGTGGCATCATACGACCCAGAAAAATAGCGTACAAGGGTCTCCACCCATTTATCACTCTCCTCGTCGCTCTCTGCACATAGGACGTGTCGTAAATGTTGACCACTTTTCTTCTTGGCTTCGACAATAAGGAACGAATGCCGATATGGAGTTACATCTTGATCCCTATTCTCCGCGTCTCGCTTCGGTCTGCCAATCTGGCCAGCGGTAATCATGATAGAACCGAGAGGTGTGCCGCCGCGCTGTGCCAATAAATCCAGGTTAGCATTCGATGCGGGATGAGGACCACCGGGACAGCGTACGTAGTCGAAGTACTTCATCACTGGCCCATCCAACACAAAATAACGCACTTTCCAACGACCGAAGTTCTTCCCTCGCTTGATCAAATATCCCTCCTTGTGTCCCAGGATATCACGCATTTGGTCTCTCAGGGACATCCTTGGTTAGGAACGTGATCAATGCACGGTTGAGGTGAGTCGGAAGGTCCGTGGAAATCATGTCCTTTAGATAGACGCCGAGCAGAGCCTGTGCAATTTTCGTCAAAGTTGCCCATTTTGTGGCCATGGTCATGGTGACCGTCCGTTCGTCGGCACCATGGGGACTTCGATCCGTCCAAATCCCACCGCCAGGAAGTCCGGGGATTGCCCGCGATCTGTATTTCCCAAGCCCTTCTTCCCGGATTGTCTCATCGAGAGAGAGAGAACATCAGAAAGCTTCTTCTGGACTGCCCAGCCCTGGCTGTTCCCGGGGTCAACGTACATTGTGACATCGAGCACCTCTTTCCCGCGGTCATCAGGACGGAGAGACGCAGTCGAGATGGTTATGGTTGTATTGGGGAGGTCGCTGAGAAGCAAGGGAAGGACGTGGAATTTTTCGGGGACTCCAGGGGCGTCCAATAATTCATCTGGAATTTTCTCGGATGCCGGGGATGCATTTGCTGTAGGCGCGGCCACACTATCCTGGATGATCATTCGGACTGGCTGCCAAACTAGATAAACACACCTCGCTAGAAAGGAACTGAGAACAGCAGGCTTGTAAGCCGTCGGGATAAATTGCTCCCATTCCGCGCTCGTTACCTCAGCCCAAGAGGCTGGGAGGATCCCTTCAGTCATCGGTCTGGAATTACCCATTATGTGGGTTTCAGACAGGCAAATGGAGAGAATTTACCGGCGCAACAGTTGAAGGATCGTCCGGAAGCCCGGGTACCAGAACTCCGACGTGAACGTGGCTAGAGGTGCGCCCAGCATCCAGCTTTGGATCCCGCAAAGGAGGGATTGGCCCAGTATGTCGATGCCTTCAGGGTCGGACTCGGTGGCCGGAGGTTCGTCAGTTTCCAGCGAGTCCAGTCCAAGATCCCGGAGAATGACTTGCGTTCCACCAAGTATCTTCTTCACCACCGCTTCGTAAATGAACCCGCCTTGGACCCAGAAGGACGCCAATCCGAGGATCCCGCCCAAGTACCGGATGGCAACGTGACTTGAGAATTTGGATCTTCCCCTAGACCAGATCAGTTGAACGATAGGGCGGCATGTAATGGGTTAAGAAGATGTACTCACTCAGAATCGGCGGCCACGAGGAGTCGCTCAATAAGACTCAGAGTTTCACCTGCATTGTCCACGCCGACGAGATCCTCAGCTCGGATTTCTTCAACCATGCGAGAGACGTCCCCATCGGCGACGCAGGCAGCGGCAAAGTTGCGATGAAACTCCCTCTCCGAACTGCGGCCTTCATCGTAGCGCTCCCAAAGCGCCGATATCTCTTCCTCCGACGTCCCTGCTTGTTGCGCATGGAAAAGGCGCCTCAGGCTCGGTTACTGCGTCGTCAACATCGTGAGGTGGTTAAACGCTTGCAGCTGTGTTCGTGGAGATTCAGAGCTGCGAAAGCAGAACAGGAGAGGAGAACAGTGAGTAAATCCGGCTGGCCCACATAACTCCTGAGTACTCACGAAAGCGCATATTCCATGAGTCGCACACAATCCTTCTCCAGCTTCCGCGATCCCTGCTCTCTCAACTCTGACAGCTTCGCCTCCCTCTCAAAGCCATCTTCAAAGAACGATTGAATCCGGCGTGCGACGGCGGTGGGGCCGAGCCCCAGCTTGTGAGCGGCGCGGTTCGCATGCTTTTCCGCTGCCAATCCCAGCCTCGAGTACACCTCGTGCAGCGTGCGCCCAGTCCCAGAAGCCAGTACTAGGTCACGGACAAGGCGTCCATCCACCCGCGTAGTAAGAGGCTGGTTCACTGGCGGAAGCGTCGCAAGTGCCAACGAATCTTCACGAGATTCCATCGGTGGGGTGTGTCCTGCACTGTGGAGAGTGGGGAGTGAGAGGTGGGAGTTGTGATCTGAGACGTGAGGTGACATGCTGTGCAAAGCTGTCGGATCGATGCAACGACGACGGGAATGGGAGCAATTTAGGACGCACTTCGGGCGCCACAATGCAATGCTGGAGGATATAGATAGTATACACGCATCTCTTCCAAGTTCTAACTCCCCCCCACCCTGAACACCATGAATTGATGGACACTGGATCAAATAAGGTCTGCATATCCGTTCGGGGAATACCGTTGGGTGGAAAATTCGGGACCCACTCTGGATGCAAAGGTCATATGACGAGACCACCGCACGTATCACCGCCCATCCAAGAAGTCAAGCGTTGAACCCAAGCTCTTTTCAACCTGCTCGGCGCGCTGCGCCAGCGGCGCCCCAGGTTCTCCGTCCGTCGGTGATCGCTCGGCGCGCTCTAACGCGCCCCTCGCCAACCCTCGCCGCTTCTTCTTCAGCTTCATTGGGGCCCGAAGCGGTGCCACGGGGCCTGCGCGCGCCGTTTGCCTTGCCGCCGAGCTGCCGTCCCCCACTGCGGAGCTGCTAAACTCAGCCCTCAGTTTCTCGTGGCTGGTGGCATCCTCGTTCTCCTTCTTCCGGGCCTTAGAGTAGAAGCGTTGAGACATATAATCCCCATGAGTAGATCTCCGCTGGCTGAATGCAGATACTCAGCTCTTTGAAGGAGGAAACGTAAATGGACGCACACGGGGGCGGTTGTAATCATGTAAACAAGACGAGACTCGTAATGAGATGGAACCACCTCTTGCAGTCTACCGCCCGTTGCAATATTAATGGCCCAGGAGCGGGGCAGAAGATCTTCCGTTCTTGGCCTGTGGAACAACATACAGGTCAGATTTTTGATGGAGGACAACGGTCTCACGCACTGCCGCAATTGTTGCAGGACATTGTATAGACTTGGGTACCAAGTCTCGGGGGTGATTGCCGGAGAAAATCGTTCTGGGAGCCACGCCTGGATCCCTTGCAGAAGAGCATCACAAAGGATGTCGGTACCGTCAATGTCGAGGACGCCAGCCGTCGAGTTATCCAGCGCCGGTGAGTCTACGCCAAGATCTTTGAGTAGAAGGAGGGCTCGCGCAAGGATTTTCTGTACGACTGTTCGATGGAGAGCGCCTGCCTGGAGCCAGAACGACGGTAGCTCCAGGATGCCGCCCAGGTATCGGATCGCGATCTGGTTCGAAAAATGGGATTGTCCGCTGCAGATAACCAGTCAAGGACGATTCGGGGATATTGAATTGGCCGACAGGGCGTACTCGGAATCGGAGAAAACGAGCAGTCGCTCAATTATGCTGAGGCCAGCGAGGTGCTCTGAGACCGATCCAAGCTGTTGAGGCTCGACGGCCTCCACCACGGAGGAAATATCTCGATCAGCGAGGCAGGCGGCTGCAAACTTGCGATGAAAGGCCCACTCCCTGTCGCAGACTTCGCTGGGATGATCCCATAGACCGGCAATGTCGCCTTCCTCGCCCGCCGGCGGTTTAGAGTCCAGGAGGATCATTCTAGTTCCAGGATACCGCGTAATCACGGTAATCAAACTCTTGAAGGCCTCGAGCTGCGTGGTCAACGTCTCACAACTATCCGTGGTGAGATACAGACATTGGGCAGAATATCGAAGGACTCACGGCAGCGCATAAGCCATCAGTCTCGCGCAATCTTTCGCCAATTTGCGGGGAATATTAGTGCGCAGGCCGCTCAAAGCCTCTTCCCGCTCGCCGCCATCTCCGAAATGGGTTGAGAGACGTTCGCCGACCGCGATGGGCCCCAGGCCTAGACTGTGCGCTGCTCGATTGGCGTGTTTCTCAGCCGTGGCGCCGAGGGACGAGTAAATTTCGTGCAGGGTCTTCCCGGGGCCAATGAACGCCGCAGGGGATTGGACCAGGGCTCCTGACTGTCGAGGCGAGACGTGGAGGGTATTCAGACGTGTAAGCGCTAGCGAATCATCTCCTTGCTCCATTGCAAGATGACACTCGAGGAGTGAGAGGCAGAAGATCTCCACGACGGATGGGCCACATACATCCAAAGCTGTTGCATCGCCCCTGGAAGTGATGGAGGGAATTCTAGAAACCACTGTGAAAGGTGACGCCTGATGGTGAAGTAGAGCCTGATAGAGCCAGAGCTGGGGTGGCACTGCCAGGGTGGAAGTGGGTCAAATAGTGCAGTGGTGGCTACTAGTGGCAGCAGTTTTGTTGGAAGATTGATCATCCAGAGAACGACGGCGGCGGTCAATGGAGAGGCGTCGAGATATGAAATCCAGAAAAATTGCACCGGATAAACAGTGGTATGAGATGCGTATACGTCTCCCGCAAGCACGTCGCTAAAAGGTGTCAGAAAGCGACTGGCAGAATGCTGTGAAATGTTGCGGAGTGGGTGAACCAGAAGATGAGGACCACTGGTGGAGCTGAAATCTTGAAAAATCACATCGTAGGTGACCCAACATGGAATTTCAGGGATATTAACGAGTTCCATAGCTCTATTTGGGCATCGAAAGAGCCATTGGCACAGCTGCAAGTCTGCGCCAAAACGGAGCAGCGCCGAGTCGGAACTGGGGCAAACTTGGCATCCAGGGGGAGACAATACGGGAAAATTGCGGATTTGAGTGCTCTCGAGATGTTGAGGGCGGAGGGCGAGGCTCACGGAGTCATGGTCGTCTGCAAGAGGTGGAAGGCAAGTGACCGTCACTGATGTGACAAGTGATAAACAACGCGTCAACAAATGCGTCGCGTCAAACTGATCGCACGGGGCGTTTCGAGTTTTCTAGATCTCCATTTTCCACACCGGTTGGTTTCTTGCTGCTCCTCTGCTTTAGACTCAGAGCGTATCGGCCACAGGATCGGGGAAATTGAAATGCTGCAGAGAATGTGTACAGTGGTGGCTCGGCCCAAGTTCGATGTGCAAACCCCGATAACCTAAGCGGCGACGGCAACGGCGGCAGCCTGAACCCGCTGTCGTAGCGGCCACAACTTCTTACCATACTGGTCTTTGATAAACTCCTGCACGGAGTCAATCGTCAGTAAACAATCGAGCAACACGGGGAGACGGAATGTGGAAGGAGAGGACGTCATAAAACTCACTGCAGGGAACGTCTTCTTAAAGCTCTCCTGTCGAAGTGCGACCATCATGGCATCCCATCACATCACTATATACCGTGTAAATAACGCGTCGCGGCAAAGTGCCATCCTACCGGCCATGTAATACTACTTACCTTCCTCCCTAGCTCCTTTCCCAGATGTCTTTGAATTATTTTTCCTTGTGATGGGGACCATGATTTTCGGCTAAAAAGATGGGTTCAATTCCAATGCTACCTACGGGATTCAGCAGTTAAATACATTCCATGGGCTACGTACGTCCGATTCTATACACCCTGGATGCGGACAGTTACCAGTCACCCGTCGCGCTTCATGAGATCATTGAGCGTCTGCGTCACGGTATTCGTTGCCTCCGAGATCTGTTGCCGGAACGTTTCATCCCCCACCGTGGAGATCCGATGTACCATCTTGTCTCCGTGGAAAGCGAGCAGACTTTGCTTCAGCAGGTACCTCCTATAATCCCCTGGGACGGGATAAGCCGCCGATTTGGCGTTCATCGCGGCCTTCGAAGCAAAGAATGCGCGGACTCGTTCGGCAGTGATATCCTTCACATCATACTTCCGCGGGGGGGAGAGGATCGGCCACGGCAGCGCTTCGAAGGTCAGGGGTGCAGAATCGGAGAATTTGGACTTAGAAAATTCGTCCACGAGGAGGATGGTTTCGAAGCGCTCGAATGCAAGTGCGGCCGTCCAGATTCTTGAGCCTGTGTACTTTGCGTCCCGCTTCATGCACCGTGCACTTTCACGTTCCGCTCCGAGGGTCCGCTCGGCTATTCGTTTGGCCTCCATCTCACGTTTGATTTTCTCCACCCTCTCCCGTTCCATTCTTTCTCTCGCTGCCTCTCGCGCCTTTCGTTCCTCCTCTCGCTTCGAGGTGAGCAGCTGGAGCACCTCCGTAAGCACGGCGTCCCGGCCCTCCTCGCGCGCCGCATCCCTCCTCAAAATCTCTGCTGTCCTTCGCACTTCTTCCTCCCGTCTGTAGCGCTCCATCTCGTCCTCAAGCTCGCGGAGACGACTGTCCGCTCGCTGCAGCTGCGTCTTCACAATGAAAGCTTCCGCCTGCGTTGCCTTCAGCCGATCCTGCATCTCAACTCTGCGCATTTGCTCCGAATTCCTAGATTTTTCGAGGACGTCTCTCTCCCGAGCGAGGTTCTGGGTATTTTCCAGGCTCTTAGAGAGCTGATCAGCAAGCCGCCCGACTTCGGCCTTCAGATCGCTAGTCTCATGCCGTTGGTGGGACAGTTCGTCCTGCAGCTCCTTGATCCGCGAGGTGGCATCGGCGGTGAACTCGAGCCGTTGCTGCTCCAGATCGTGGCCCTGGGGAGGATCGAGTTCGTCTTCGCATCGGACGGTCACGGCCAGCGGTGTCTAAGTAAGTTGGTCAGGACGTCAATGTTCTCGCACTCATGCTGACCTGGATACACTCCTCCCATTGCGTCTGTGCAGCTGGTTTCCACTTGCGGGCTCGCAAATCGACGACATCCTGCTTTCGAAGTCAGTGGCTGGTGAAAATTTTGAAAAACAGTAGCACTGCACCTGAATTCTGGCCCGAAGGCGCATCGGGATGCTCACATTGGAAGTCCATTCGCCAATCCTGGAAAAGCAGAAATCCATATGTACGCGCCCGCGTGGGGTGTCCAAAATTGCGCCCACAATCTCCAGGAGGACACAGAGTGCTTGAACGTCGGCCTCCGCCGGAGATTCCAGTTCTGTGAGGAGCCCCCTTACGCACTGATGCATGACCCGCTCCGTCAACATCCGCAGCTTGAATATTTCACCCATGAGGCTGACTGCCCCGAGGTAAGTGCGGTTGTTCTCCTCCTGCACATCCGGTGGGGTTCCCCTCGGGCAACCCTGCCCGAAGATGTGCTGGATCGCATTGAGCAGATATCTCCGCCAAAGTATTCCCCCGACAACGGATTTCCCTTCGGCATTCTTGATTCCATCGTTCTGCACTCTCGGGCTAATCTCCTCCATCAATTTCCGACATAGCCGTGCGTACGGCTCGGCCAGCAGTGGCTGGGATATTGCAGTGTCGACGACGAGACGAGCAAGGAAGACCAGCGTCCGGGCATCCGACTCGTATTCAGACATATTAGCTATCTCGATGATCTGGTCCGATATGCTGTCGAAGTTGGATAGGGTGAGTTTGTTGAGCAGGGACGTGGCCTTGCGCGCCTCCGGCGATCCATCGTGAAGGGGATTGTAGGGTAGGGGCATGGGCGGCGAGGTGCTGTAGGTCGAAGAGAGGAATGAAATAAGCGCCTGCATATGCGTGTATTGCTGCCACAGTGCTTAGTGGGCGTGGTCGATCGAAGTCCAATTTTAGCTCTAGACTTCGACTGGACAGCATTCTCGTCGGCGTTTCACTGGGGAGTGCATAATACTGTGACGAAGGGTCAACTTCGCTTTTTGAATGCCGTTTCTGATGATCCTGTACGTTTGGAGCGGAGTGGTGAGTGAGAACACAAGAACTGTCGAATGTCACTGCAATCGCAGGACGGAGATGAAGAAATGGGGATGTCATTATTCTGAACCCGATTACAATTACACTACGCCGCGGCGGCAACGGCGGCAGCCTGAACCTTTTCTCGCATTTCCGCAAACTTTGGGCCATATTTCTCCTTGTTTAATTTCTATGCGGGGTCGATCGTCAGAAAGAAAAGAGCGCAGAGAATAAGAAATGAGCAGGAAGCAGAGCCGTGAACTTACCGCATTGAACGTCGTCTTGAAGCTCTCCCGCGCCTTGATTGCGTCAAAGTACTTAACAACGCGGGCGAAGCGCCCGCCGGAGAAAAAGTATTCGGCGGCCTTAGTACCCTCTCCCGCCTTGTACGCGCCCATGTCGTTCTTCAGCACGAGCTCCATGCGCGCCAGGAACGGCGCTACGGCGATGTCCGCCGCGGTGAACTCGTCGCCGACGGCGAACGACTTATCCGCCGGAAGGAGGCTCTGCAGCGCGTCCAGCGCGTCCCAGAACGCGTCGAACGATTGTCCGCGTATGAGGGCGCCGATGTACGCGGGAATGAGCTTGGTCGAGACGACGTCGATGAAGAAGCGGGCTTGAGCGCGCTGGACCGGGTCCTTGGGCAGGAGCGTCGAGTCGGGCTTCAGGTCTGCGACGAACTCGACGAGGATGAGGGACTCGGCGATCTTGACGGAGTCAGGAGCGGGCTGGTCCGGAGACACTTGCGGGCCACCGTAGGCTGCACACGGGATGAAATCAGACGGGCACCGCGCGCGGCAACTTCAAGGTAGGAGTGGGGTTTGAGTACCTATTGCCGGCACCTATTTATTATCGCGTACTGTCAGCAAAAGTTCCGGCGGCGAGACCACCTCACCGACCTTGCTTGCGGGGTTTACTTTCGGCGCATACCACTCTGGCTTGTTGCCGAGGTCGATTTCGAAACTGGTGAAATCCACCTTGGCTTCCGCGAGCGCGAGCTCGACCTAGCGACACGGGGTGAGAATTATACGCCTGGATGAGATACGCGATTCAGCACACACCCTGTGCGCAAAGGGGCAAAGCTGGGTGGGTTACGGTCAGGCAGTATTAATAAGAGCGAGGGGAGGAGGGTACCGCGGAGGTGTAGAGGGTTATCTGCTCTGGCATGATGGATAAGGCGGATGCGACAGAATGTTGCGGCATATTTAACGGATGGCGGCATGAGCATGAGTAATGAATGTCATTACTCATCTCTCTAGGTTGGTCAGCTGTTAACTAGTACTTGGTCAGCCTGTAGATCTTCTCAGACCCTTTCAGAGCCTCGGCTTCGCGAGCGGGACAACACGCGGCACCTTGCGACCGAATTGCTTCCGAGATGCCCAACACTCGGCCCAGCAAGAGTACCGACCAACATCGAGAGCCGCTCTCAAGTCACCTACGCTGACAGTTGATTGAGAGCTTCGGAATTTTGTTTCTCAGGCATGACAGGCGCAGGCCGTCATGATCTTACCCCATCTGCGCGGGAGAGAAAACCTGGCGAGTGATGTTTAAAGGCGCCATAATGGGAAATATTGAATCCTACCGGCTTGACTCACCCGCAGTCAGGCGTACTAGAAGTTGAAAGAGCAACGGCAATTTCGATCGGAGTTGGCACATACCGGGGGGAATAACGGGTACTTCGACACGAATCGCCGGTGTTGAATCGCCAAATTGATTCGATGGTACGTACCCGGCGTCGTGCAGCGCCATCAGAAACATCTTCAGATCAGCCGGCGAGACTGGCGAACATGTCGTGGGGCCCAAAAATCGATTTCCGACATCGGGCAGCCATCCAGAAGAGTTTCCACCCGTGTGTTGTCAGGGCACACTTATTGGAGCGACTCGCGCCGCGAGTTCCTAATAAAGAATAGACTTTCGATCCTACAAGCACGAATGGGAATTCTACGGGATGCAGCGCCGCTGTGCAAGAACTTTCCGGCGGTAATGCTGAGGCAAATTAAATCCAGCCTGGATACGTGGGGAGACGACTCACGGGACAGGTGAGCTACGAAGGTTTCAACAGCTCCTCCCAGGGGCGCAAGCCGAATAGGCTGGGCAAATCATCCCATAGCTCCTCCCTCTCCGCGTCAAAGGTTGTGGTTCCCATGCGGACGCATCCCTCACACAGACCGACGACTTTCCATTCAAAGTCGGTGCTGAAGATCTCCTCAAATTTGGGCATTCCGTTGCCTCCGATCCAAGCGAGCCGCGCTACATCGCACTCTGGATCTTGGCATGCGGTTTCGTCTGGGTGGAATAGGGAATAGTGGATGCGGCGGGACCACTTTTCCATGTAGTTTTCGATGGCTAGTACGCATTTGACTTTGTCGGACATGCTGATCGCGGCACAGGGATCCAAAAGCTCGTTGAGGGGATATCGGCAGCATTCGTAGTATATGCCAGGGAGTATGGGGAGAATGTGGTGTGTTGAAGCGAGATCTAGCGCTAGAAAATCGTCTTCTGAGATTTCGTAGTATCCCGGGGGAAGGGTTCGTGCCCGCCACGCATCCAGCGACGCAGGATATATCGTTGTCAAGAGGGAGATCATGCGGATGCGGATGTGGTCGACATCGTACTTGACAGAGAGCCTGAACAAAGCGGACAAGGCAGTGAAGCCGCTAACCGGACACTTGACAAAGTACCTAAGGCGCCGGCATGTGAGCTTCAAGATGCGTAAGGGACCCTGTGCATACCCTGCATCATGTAGAACCATCAAAAAGAGTTTCAGATCCTCCGGAGAGTCATGAAGGAGGACTAGGGGGCATCCGGCGTACGTCCCCTGCGTTGGTGGTTGCGGTATAGCGAACATATCGCTGAAAATCGACGACTGCGCCGCCAGGACGCCGCGATATACCCGAAAGAGCGTATCCTCGGCTTGCAGGACCACAGTGCCGTCGTCGAACCAGACCTCCGTCGACTGGGTCAGCGGGCTAGCGCCGGTCCCGGGATTCTGCTCATGATCACCGTCCATAGTGGTCGTCAAAAAAAGAGTGTGTGTTGCCCCTTGTTTAGCCATCGCTCACCGGCATCTCGGCATCCACCCCGCGCTTTGCTCGAACTGCCATTTTCCTGGTCGACTCCCCAGCAACATAAAAGTTCGTAGATAACTTGGAAGCTGATCCGAGGGCCTGCTGGAAGTCCCGATGAAATATGGAACATCGGAAACAAGATGAATCCCCCGCACTCATTCACCAATCATTTGAGTTAATCATCATTTCATTCTGTGCCTTGCACTACAGGAGTGTCTGGCCTCCCTCCGGAAGGGAGTTCGGCTCGCATCCTTGGAGCTCTTGGCACTCCTGGCGCGCACGTCACGGAGATGTATCCCACGGACACCAGCAGGTACGACTCGAGGCAGCTACTACATATATGGACTACAAAATTGAATTGAGCTAGTCGGAAATTAGATCATCCGTCCGTTGCTAGTCTACCAATTGGCAGAGAAAAGTACAGCCGAGCGCCACCCGCAGCTGCAGTGGGGACTGAACAGCCCTGCTTCAATATGTTCAAGGGAGCGGTTCACGTCAGCTTTTCAGCGGCGCCGTGTATCTTTCACTGGGTACGCCGCCTCAGGAACTCGTCGGTAAGACAGGTCCTCGCATGCCTTGGCCCATGTCTTAAAATGAGCCGAAATCTGATGCGACTTCCATTTCTGACTAGACAACAAATGACGCCACACCGACGTTGCACGGCCGAACTCGCTTTGATTGGGACCACCACCACCACGCCTAGGCCATGTCGCGCGGGGGATATGCTGGCGGGTCGCTATCTGGTCTCGCCCGAAGCTAAGGACGGATCGCTCGAGTACGAACGAGACCGATGTGTGGCCCTGACCCTGAAGCGGACGGCGGATGCGCCACCAGGGCCAACCATGTCCCTTCATCTTCAATTCATTTCCTAGGTCACCGTCCGCAGGTAATCGACCAGTATGGCTCAATTCATTGGTGCAGAGCGTATATAGTCTGCCGGGAACGCATTCTGCAGCACCAATCCTTCCACATCCTCGATGAGACTTGCTCGCACCGCTGTAGTCCTGCTCCTTGCCGTCGTCCTCCCGCTAGTCCTTGGTGCTTCAAATACCGGGGTTCCGACAAGGACAGGCCTCGAAGATCTGCCCCCTCAACCGAAGAAGGCGACGAATGCTGAGCGATTCCGCCGCGGTTTGGGCCCACTGCCACCGACCCGACGGGACCGCAACAAATGTGAGTGGAGCATTGATTCCCAGAATATGGAAGACCTAATGTCAATTGACTCTTGCAGTAAGCCCCCGAGCGTCTACTCTGCCATGTACCCGTCTATCCAAGTACGTCTTATACGCCCGGCGTATCACTATCTTCGACTCACCTTAACCTCCTTCAGCAACCTCGGCACACTTGAGGTCCGGCGACTATCCGACGGAGAGAGGATGGGTTACGTCAGCGAGCGCTTCAACAGCATCGACGCCTACACGGTCCATCGGCGGCCACGCGCTGCGCTGCGTGTGGCAGTCCCTCCCGTCACTCCATTCGGTTCCGTAATAAGTCTCATCGGAGCGAACCCCCCGGATTCTAGCTACCCGTATTTCGGCGCCGTCTCGAATGGGGAGGGAAATCTGGGTGGTGGTCAGGCTGGGTAAGGAGTCCTTGTTCATCCACATAGACCTTGATGCTGATTCTAAGCCAGGGTTGCGTATATTTCTGGGACCAGTGGAGGTCAGCTTGATTTCCTTCGGCGGTAATCATTTCCCGCTGATCGTCGGCTCTGCAGTTCGTGCCAATAGTCCCCCGTCTCTCGGTGCGGGAACGAGTCTGATCCTGCCTAACCACGGGGGCATCGAGAGCCAGATATGGACGATGAACTGCCAGACGCGGAAGATCACTCCGCAATGGACGAACTCCGATGGAAGTGAGTATCGTTAACCCCCCTGATATTTTTGTTAACACACCGCTTAGGCCAGTCCCCGACGACACTATTCTACGACCCCGTCGACGACCTCCTGGGGCTTACCGGCGACCTGCAGGCGTTCAACTCCGCGGTGTCCCATGGCGCTTATGAGGTGGTGGGTATTCCCCTAGCCAATCTTGATATTTCGTTGACTGACATTAATGCAGATGATGATATTCATCCAGGTGCCACCACAGTGAGCGTATAGAAGAGGATGGAGTCTAGATGTGATTTTAATTGGTACAATTAACTGGTTCATTTTCCGTATGCGCTTTGCTTTTCATTCGCTTTCTTGCCAAGGCTATCCGCGGTGTGCCTGACGCCATAAATCAGCCGCGGATGTGTGCCCCAGGGCCCAACCCGACGCGAAAGCAAGTTCTCCTCGCACGGGGCTGGGGAAGACTGCGAGAACACAATTGAAACGTCATTGACAACTCATGCCGTCACACTGACAATCGCCCCATATTGTCTGGTCATTTAATCATTGAGGGCGGGGCAAATAAGGGGTACGTCTATAACTCAGAACCAGACTGGATATGCCTCGAAAGTCTACTCGGTTGCCACGGCCAACAGTTGATTCGCAATGAGTTTCTTTGTCTCCGGTGTACGGGCCAAGATTCTGCACTCGAATAGCTCCGGATGACTATATTCACGCTCAGCCCAAGCGGCGTAGGAAGCGGAGTTATATTCACCTGATGAGTCCAAGATCAAATTTTGGGATGATAGGTGTCGCTTGGCCCGCGGAATCAACCGGGGTGTGATTCTGAATGCGGTGAGAATTGAGGCCGCGAAAATAAATAACGAATCCTCGGCTAGATACTGCCCGGGACAGGCTCTATGAAACGAGGGATGAATATCATGCCTGCAATCTAAATAGCAAGCGCTGACCGACCTCCGGCCAAAGCCAAAGGCATACGCGCGAGGATCGACGGGTCGAACATCGGCCGCATCCTCGTTTAGATGTTTCTCAGGTGCGAACCCCGTCAGGTAGTCCCCTTCACCGGCGATTCCGCTATGAAGTATATGAACATGAATCTTATGAAATCGAAAAGACGGACTTGCCGAACATTAGGAAGGATAATTGTGCCCCTTGGTATTAAACAGCCTGAGGAGAGTTCAGGTGAGCTCCTTGACTAGTGACAGGGATCTCGGTACCGTTGTAAATATCGTCCTTGTCCGCGCGGCGGGGAATTGCTATGACAGATCGCCCTTAGAAGTAACACAATTGAAGGAAGAGATTCGATACCTAGTGGTAGAGCTACATGCCATCGCAATGTCTCTTTGATTATAGCGTTCACATATGGAAGGGCGGAGCGGTCTTCCATTGTCGGTAGCCTTGTATGTTTCAAAAGCAAATCCAACTTGTTCTGCCCCTTTTTTTTGTACATCTGGATGGGTGGCCATGGCCAGGAAGAATGTTGTCAAAGTTGCAGCGGTCTACCAGGTTTAGCGGCATTTTGATAGTATAATCGGATCCATACTCACCGCTTCTCCTCCGGCTATACAGGGATTGAACGACTCAGGGGTAGAGGCGAAGTGATGCTGCAGGATCCACTCACCACCATACATTGTGCCCGCTGTCCATTTGAGGACATCCCCAAAATCTAACCCGTCTACTTCAGTTTCGTTCGAAAGGAGATGGGACACAAGGGATGGCTTCGCAGTGCCGTCCGCCTGTGAAAAATGTTAAATTCCTCGTCTTCGCCCACAGCAAGACAACTGGCCATTCGCGCTTTTACATGTTGGAGTGGCCGGTCGACGGTCGCTTCAATGACCGCTCTACCGCGAGCCCCAATGCCCGCCGGAGAGAATGGGATCCAGGCGGGGATATATTTCACTGCACAATTAGGCTTCCGCGAATTTATTGGAGGCCGGTGACTCACACCATGGTAAAAAATCAAGAGCATATGATCCATATTGGATTGACTGGCTGACTAATTCAAATGTCTTTTCGGCCTCTTTGGTATACTGAAAGACGGAAGTTAGACGCGAGATTGATGTGGTTTACAATGAACGTACTGGGTTATCCATATTCTCGACGGGTAGGCCATAGGTGATTTCGAAAATGAGCCGGGCGGCAGCACTTACAATTTCTCATCAAGTATAACGCGATGTTCATAAAAATATAACATCGACGTACAGTTTAATGAGAGCGGCGAAGTGCTCAGGCTGCTCCTGAAGCTCTGAAAGCAGCAAGACAGCCAGACGCTCCTGTAACGGAATGTACTGCTTGATTCCGAGGGGACCTAAAATCATCGCTGCCAGCTTGCGCTGCTGGCGCCACACCTTGTCGCGGTTGTTAAGGCCAATAGCCTATCCGAAAATCGTCAATAGAATACATGCCCCCAAGTGCGACGTCATTCATACCCTATCAAGACCCATCAACTCTCCGCTCATGGTGAAAACAGGAGGATGTGAATAGTTCCAGGCACGCCGTTCAGATAGATCGACAACAGCGTCGATACTATTCAGCACGACGATAGAATTCCCGAAGACCTCCAGGTATACAACATCCCCTGATGACGGTCAGTTCGTCCACATGACAGCGGGGCTCAAAAACTGACCGTATTTTCGTCTCCAGATTTCAAAAATGGCCCACGGATTTGTGAGGGGGACATCCAGGAGATTGTCGATCAAGGGCTTGCGACGGGGACCGGGAGGGAGAGGGGTGGCAGTTCGCCTTAAAAATGTAGTCACCAGTAGCAACACAGGAGCAACAACAAGGGGTAGCCATAGAGGCATCATGGGTACGGAGAAGTTCAGAAGGCATATGAGCACCTTTATGTCTTGCGACGTTGCTCCCGATCACCGGTCCTGTGGGTGTGAACTCCCATTCGCGTCCGATCCTACCGACATATATCTACATGGCCATTGAGCCCTTGTCAGATGGTCAGGGAAGAGGAGCACTCTTTGTGGGTCCAAGGGGCGGATGCAGATGATGATCATACGTACATCCTTATCGTCAGACCGTCAAAGGCGCGCCGTTACTTAGGGAAACTCTTTCACATGCAGCCTAGCTTCGAACTGGAGTCCATCAGGTTGAAGTTCCGAAGGAACACTTCCAGCTCACGGACTGGATGCGTTGTTCCGGTATCGTTTCCGTGCGTATCATAATTGAAACAACTTCGCAACGATTCCGGAAATAGACAGCCGTCGACGGAATAGGAGTATGGTCCCAGGCTTATTACACGGTGCCAGAAGTTCCGCGGTAACCAGTCGATGAGGTATGTCCGGGTGTGGAATCGTACGGCGCGTGTTTTTGGCCCGGTATATCTTCGGTATTGAACTCTGTCGTCTGGAACAGCACATCAGCGATTGCATGCGTTCAGGCATGCCACGGAGAAAGTACCGAACTGCAGTTTTTGGTGTTCTGCGACGCGAATCTGACGCTGTCCACCGTCCAGTCAGTCTGGCGAGATACCTGGATACGCATGCCAATCGACTCAGAATGGTCGCAGTCCTTCCGCGGCGTGCGGAAATTCAAAGTGGCCATGAAGCTGTTGGAGTACCTGCGACGGCGAGGTCAGTGGGTATCCACGAGTATATTCAGCTGCATACAATTTCCCAAGGATGTAAGTACTGAGTGTAATAGATCAGTATGTGTTTGAGGACCGAGGACGTGTACCCACAAAGCGAAATAGTAGTTTCTGTCGATGAATTTGATAAAGAGGGCCAGAGTAATTCCCGCACAGAGGACTGTGACCGTTCCCGTCTGAATAGTGTTCAGCATCAGCCGGTTCAGCGTGCTCTCAGTGTTCGAGCTATATTCTGGCAGCGTCGGTTTTGCGGTGTACAATTGTGTGGGTGTCGTCACCGGTTGATATCGAGGAGAAAGATTTGAGCGTACAATCCATATCATGCTTCTCGCTACGAGAATGTCCGTAGCAAAGCTCCCCGCCAACCAAAACTATTGAAGTGAATTGGAGGCTCGAGATCTCGTGTGTTGAGGACTGACCGAGAAGACAGGATGTAGGCGAAGGAGTTGCTCCTGACTGAGAGTCTCCTGGAGCTGTCGAGGGGAATCCGGTGAGGCTCAGACGAAATACGTATTCCAGAGTTGATTCCTACCACCGAAGACGCGACAATTGCAGCGAGGCTCTGGCTCAATGCAAGCTTGCATTGATATGTTCATTACCGTATCTACGGTGGAACGAAACAGGCATACCAAAATAATTAGAATGGCCAGTAGCCGGGGTATGGCATTCGTCTTCAAGGTCCAGATTCGCCTGAGTATAATACTATTGCTTGTCTGGATAATAGGAAACACAAGAAGATACTTACATGGCATAGAATATTTGCACCATGGCCGAGACTAGGGCGCGCCAACGTTAGAACGAATATGACCGACCAACGTCCAACTCACTGATGCCGCACAAGATGGGGCTCATTACCGCAGTCCACACGCCGCCTTGCAGCGCAGTAACGTTTCCCCAGTTATGAATTGAAAACCACCACGCCTCATGGGTCCCAAATGCGGTCTGAAGGAGGTCCAGCACACAGACGGCATATACTACAGGTGATCTGTTAGCGCGAGTGGGGCAGGAAGGACAGGACGTACCCAAAGCTTAACTTTGAGTTTGTCTTTTGGAAAGTTTCGCCAATATACGTCTATCAGGTCCTGTTAGGTATCCTGAAACGGAGAGCGAGTGGGATACATACAAATTTACATCAGCAGAAATCCCATGAGCATCCAGTTGAATGAGTTTTCTAAAAACTGCACGACATGAAAACCTATCAACGCCAGGTATGCAATCGAAAAGGCGCACAATTGGGCCAATCCTGAGGAGGGGAAAGGCTCTATGAGAGGGTTCCACACTTGTGGGTCGAGAGACTCACACTGTGGCAGGATCGACAAGTAGAATGGTCTGCTGGGGGCCGCTCGGTGGGGTCAGACATATTACAACGGGGAAAGATATGCGCTGGCCTGTTACGAGAAGTATATTAAGCGGCCAGGGGAACAAATAAATGCGAGCCCATCACAGGACTCCGCGGCGAGACCTCGTCGATAGAGGTCGGTTATAGGTTGGACCCACTGTGGCCCACGATATAGAAGAATGGAACTCAGGCGAATATATCGCAGTCGTCATGCCGTAGAAGCGAGGACGCCGCTCAAGATCTTCTTCGTGAGATGTCCGTCGGTACTCGATAGTGAAGCTTTTGAATCAGCCGCCATAGACACCATTCGACGAGTTGGCATGCTAATCTCAACGAGGTCATGTTACAGATTCTTGCGCTGTCGTCCGAGTTGTCGTTGAGCACATTTGCCCCACGCAGATCGTTTGCACCAAGACGAAGGCTTAAGCGGGCCCCGGAGTTCGGAACAGGGGAGTGCCGGACTTCTCGCGGAACCGCACATCCTCGAGAAAGTCTGCGGACAGTCCAAAAACTGTCAAGCAAGACTTCTGTTTCATGTTCTAGGGAGCCATTAGCAGCGCCGAGCGGACCTGAAATGCGAACGCCTGGTACAGCGGACTCCGCGCAGTGGAAGAGGACTCAGGAAACGGGGTAAATGAGAGCTCAGAGCAAGAGCGCCACGTGGCGGCCGACAGAGCGGATATTGATCTCGGCATCCGCCACGAGCCCCACGGGACTTACCGAGGCAGAGCTTGAAAGTTTACCGGACCGCACAACAGAACCGGGCAGGCCAAGAAGATTTATTTTCGGATAGGCAACTTGTGGAACTGTGTTAAATGCACAATGAGCAGCTCAAATTTGAGATGGCAGGCAGCCAGGGTAGCCCCTGGCCTCCGCCGGTCTTTGCCGACTTGTCAAATTACGGGGACCGGGAGGGAGAGGGGTTGCTTTTCGCCTTAAAAAGGTAGTCACCAGTAGAAACACAGGAGCAAAAACAAGGGGTAGCCACAGAGGGATCATGGGTATGGACAAGTTCAGAGGGCATACGAGCACCTTTATGTCTCGCGACGTTACCCCCAAGCATGGCAGATTACCGGTCCTGTGGGTGCGAACTCCCATTAGCGTCGGATCCTACCGACATTGATGTACATGGCCATTGGCGCCTTGTCAGATGTTGAGGAAAGCGAAGCACTCTTTGTGGGTCCACGGGCGGATGCATATGATAATCATACGTACATCCTTATCGTCAGACCGCCAAAGGCGCGCCGTTACTTAGGGAAACTCTTTCACATACAGCGTAGCTTCGAACTGGAATCCATCAGGTTGAAGTTCCGAAGGAACAGTTCTCTATCACGGCCTGGATGCGTTGTTCCGGTATCGTTTCCGTGCGTATAATAATTGAAACAACTTCGCAACAATTCCGGAAGTAGACAGCCGTCGAAGGATCAGGAGTATGGTCCCAGGTTTATTACACGGCGCCAGAAGTCCCGCGGTAACCAGTCGATGAGGTATGTCCGGGTGTGGAATCGTACGGCGCGTGTTTTTGGCCCGGTATATCTCCGGTATTGAACTCTGTCGTCTGGAACAGCACATCAGCGATTGGATGCGTTCAGGCATGCCACAGGGAAAGTACCGTACCGAATTGCAGTCCTTCGTGTTCGACGACGCGAATATGACGCTGTCCTCCGTCCTGTCAGTCTGGCGAGATCTCTGGAGACCCATGCTGATCGACTCAGAACCGTCCCAGCGCCTCCGCGACGCGCGGGAATTCAAAGTGGCCATGAAGCTATTGGAGTACCTGCGATAGCGAGTTCAGTGAGTATCCACGAGTATATTCAGTTGCATACAATTTCCCAAGGATGTAAGCACTGAGCGTAATAGATCAGTATGTGTTTGAGGACCGAGGACGTGTACCCACAAAGCCCAATAGTAGTTTCTGTCAGTGAATTTGATAAAGAGGACCAGAGTAATTCCCGCACAGAGGACTGTGACCGTTCCCGTCTGAATAGTGTTCAGCATCAGCCGGTTCAGCATGCTCTCAGTGTTCGAGCTATATTCTGGCAGCGTCGGTTGTGCGGTGTACAACTGTGTGGGTGTCGTCACTAATTAATATCGGGGAGAAAAATTTGAGCGTACAATCCATATCATGCTTCCCGCTACGAGAATGTCCGTAGCAAAGCTTCCCGCCAACCAAAACTATTGAAGTGAATTGGAGGCTCGAGATCTCGTGCGATGAGGACTGACCGAGAAGACAGGATGTAGGCGAAGGAGTTGCTCCTGACTGAGAGTCTCCTGGATCTGTCGAGGGGAATCCGGTGAGGCTCAGACGAAATATGTATTCCAGAGTTGATTCCTACCAGCGAAGACGCGACAATCGCAGCGAGGCTCTGGCCTAATGCAAGCTTGCATTGATATGTTCATTACCGTATCTACGGTGGAACGAAACAGGCATACCCATATAATTAGAATGGCCAATAGCCGGGGTATGGCATTCCTCTTCAAGGTCCAGATTCGCCTGAGTATAATAAAATTACTCGTCTGGATAATTGGATGCACAAGAAGATACTTACATGGCATAGAATATTTGCACCATGGCCGAGACTAGGGCGCGCCAACGTTAGAACGAATATGACCGACCAATGTCCAACTCACTGATGCCGCACAAGATGGGGCTCATTATCTCAGTCCACGCGCCGCCTTGGAGCGCACTAACGTTTCCCCAGTTTTGAATTGAAAACCACCACGCTTCATGTGTCCCGAATGCGGTCTGAAGGAGGTCCAGCACACAGACGGCATATACTACAGGTGATCTGTTAGCGCGAGTGGGGCAGGAAGGACAGGACGTACCCAAAATTTTAACCTTGAGTTTGTCTCTTGGAAAGTTTCGCCAGTAGGCGTCTATCCGGTCACGTCAGTTTTCCTGAAATAGAGAGCGAGCGGGATACATACAAACTTGCATCATCAGAAATCCAGTGAGCATCCAGTTGAATGAGTTTCCTAAAAACTGCACGACATGAAAACCTATCAGCGCCAAGTATGCAATCGAAGGTGCGCACAATTGGGCCAATCCTGAGGAGGGAAAAGGCTCTATGAGAGGGTTCCACACTTGTGGATCGAGAGACTCACGCTGTGACCGGATCGACAAGTAGAATGGTCTGCTGGGGGCTGCTCGGGCTGGTAGCGGTGGGTTCAGACATCTCGCAGCAACGGGCAAAAGATGTGGGCGGGCCTGTATGAGAAGTTTGGACCCATACACACTTGAAGCTTAAAGCTTGAAGGCTGGAAGGCAGTCGAACGTATGGCAGTCATCATGCAGGGTCATGCTGGACCGCGACCGTCGGACGAGGCTGGACATCTCGGGGGACCCGGCAAGAAACCGGTTGCCGGACCCACACTGACATCCTTTCAGAAGGTCTGCAGAGTGTCGAGCAAGCCCTTATTTGACGCTTCAATCGTTCGTAACGCCTGCAGCAATGGACGACTACAGAAATCCGGACGAAGGAGCGCCACGTGGCGGGTGACAGAGCGGAGATGAATCTCGCCGCTCGGGATCCGCCGCGAATTGGATATCGAATATTGAATGTCTACCGAGCAGTTATTTTCGGATAGGCAACTAGACGAACTGCGGGAATAAATTTTAAATGCACAATGGAGAGTTCAAAGACGGCAGGCAGCCAGGGTAGCTCCTCCGCCGGTCTTCGTCGACCTGTCAAACCCAATGAAAATCCCCTCTGCCGGGTTCTGCCGGGATCCAAATCTGCCCGACTTGGACTTATTTATGCCGAAATCTGCCACTGTCCGTCGGTGACTTGAAATTCTAAGAATAGTTTGGAAAATCTAAGAGCAGGAGAAAACCCATTTTCTGACCCTGAGACTTGCGCAGAACTCGATTTTCAGTCGAGGTTCGCGTCATCGACCTCTCGCGCACGAGCCACTCTGAGCGGGGGATCAGTCGGAGTTTGAATCACTACTTGCTTTCTACCACCACCTCGCCCGCCATCGCTTCCCTCCCTCCTCTTCCTCCCCCTCCTCCTCTCGCTCCAGCTCTTCCATCTGCATTCTAGCTCTACTATCATCTGTCTCTCCTGGTCCACAGTCCCAACGCGACATCGCGACGAACCGACCGACAAAGGAAAGGCGAAGATTCTCATTGCATCGACGTGACTTTCATAGCTGGTATGGATTTTCTCAGTTTCGTTCGGACCTTACGGTGATTCCAATGCTCTGTTACACATCATATAGAACGGGAGAGTTAGGAGGAGGTACTCGGTGAGTCGTGCCTTCGACTTGCAGGCTTTCTGATGCTCACTCGTTTCCAGCACGCCGCTACCGCGTAAATTGACCACCATGCTCGGCGCCCACTGTCCATTCGCTGTCCATTCGGTGGAGAAAGTCATTCAAGACGGGTGAGCCCATCCCCTCATCCCCATTAACACGCTATACCCCATGTCCGCACTAGGACCCACGACCACGACTTTCAATCCAGTCGCTGCGTAACCATCTAGGTATATATTCACTGCCGCCATCCCAGTCCAAGTAATTCATTTGCTCCTGCTTAAGGATTGCGCTCAACGATGCCCCCTTCACGCATCGATCATTTCGTCAATGTCGAGCACGTATGGCGAGTTACTTCTTATATTAGCCTCGCATATACCGACGTTTGACGTGGCGCGTGCAGTGGAGCTGCGTCCTCGTTTTATTTCCTCGCGCCTACCTCATCTAATCCAACGTGAAGCCCCCGCCTTTTTTCTGAGGACCGTCCTGGGCATGTGCGTCCCTTTTGCATGCGTACAGTTTGAATCCATACTAATAATGCCCGTAGCAATGCCAGCCGCGCCCACGCCGCGCTCGCGAGCATTCGACGCGATCCGACCTTACACCCCACTCCCTCATTAACGACCTCAGTGCGCGGTGTCCATGGATAGGGGCGGACGGCCTGGGAGATGTGGGAATGTCCCGGTGCGGCGTTGGTGTTGGCTTGCTGGCGTAGCATACCATTTGTAGCAGTCGGATTGAATAATGTAGATTTCTAAAGCAATTTAATTGCAATGTAATCAAGAGGACAAATCTAAACCCAACAGCAGAGCTGAGCATAGCTGGGCAGATCACGGCATACTGAGTTCAAAAGCTTATGCCCTATGACCAAATTTATGCCCTCATCTGCTCATTTCTGCCGAACTTTGGGTGGGCAGGTCACGGCATATCAGGGCGGCCCCTGGCAGAGGCGCTTTTCACTGGGCAAGTCAAATTTAAACCGGGATTAGGATCAGATCAGAAGAATTGAGGGTGCCGGGCGGCAATTTGCGTGATCCGTCGAAGCAGCTGGTGGTAAGTATTTGTCAGGTTGCATCCGCATCTTTTGTGATGATATCCGTCACCCGTAATCTATCAAGGTATGTAGTACCAGTATTTGATGCAGCCCGCTGTATGGCGACGAGGTTTTATGCCAGAGGGACCGGACACTGAGTCGACGGATCTTCAAGGATTGCGAGGTATCGTCTTCCCTAGATCCGGAACTTGCCCACTCCTTCCCTTTAGCCCGTGACTCGACACATCATGGGGGCTGTCTGAACTGGGTTTCTCCGTCAACTGTCCGTCTTACAGCGGTCTGATCATCATAACGCAGCCGCGGCTAGTGGTACATCGTCGTTCCTAGGGAATGGCATAGATCCTACAGCTTGAACGAGCCTGGCGAAATCCCGCGAGCGATATTCTTCTAAAACTTTGAAACTGGAGGATCTGTCTGATCCGCAGCCTATGATCTATTTTTACTGATGGGAGAAGCTGAGCCGGTGAGATGCATGTTACATTGCATCCTGTCTCTCAACGCTCATTTCTGATTGCGTGCAGGCGTCCCCGCGACCCACTCCCCCAGGACAAACTCTCCTGCTAGTCGAGGACTCAAGGCACGACAATGGACTCCGTCGATCTGGACTACACTACTTTTTCTTGGGACCAGTCAGTGTCCATATATCTCGCCTTATTTCGATTTCAAACCTTTCAGTCGATTATATCGGGGCTTCTTCCTTGCTGGACTCGGTGCATTCAAGCTCCTCCCCGAAGCCTTGGCCGTCAACTGAGGCACATTTGTAGTCATTTTGATTTATGACCATCTCTTGACGTTTGGGTCGGAGGTCAAGCATATCTGGTCGTCCAAGCTGTGGCCTAGCACTTGCTGGTTCCTCACAGTCAGGTACACCGCACTGGCGGCGAATATCACAATATCCGTCTTCTACTTCGCTGACCTGAGTCATGAGGTACGCGTACAGCTGCTCTATCCAATCCACAAGCCGCTGACCGCCCTCTTCTACAGAGGTATTACCAGGAATAGCCATGTATTCCTCCCCCTCACCCCAATTTTCGTAGCTGTGTGAAAATGCAACTTGCATGGGAATGCCTTCTTGTTGTCTAGGATATCCTTGTTGAATGTGAGCAGCGCACATTTATCCCATAACTCATCAACTAATTTCAGACGGAGGCACACTCGGTCTCCGAGTCTTTGCCATGTACGGGCTCAATCTTTGGATCCTTGTCTGCCTGCTGGGAGCAGGGGTTCTTGGCGCAGCGCTTGCTCTGGTAAGTGGTCGCTACAAAGTTACTTCTTGGCCTGGGTTGACCTTGATTTCAGTGGTCGATCGTCAAGTATAGGCATCCCCAGATGCTCTCCGCTCCCGAGTTGAGCGGCTGTCATACATCGATTCCCCGAATATCGTGAGTCCCTCCTCAGATTCGGTGAAACCTATCCACGGCTAGTATTACGTGTCAATGTGAGTCCCTACTTGAGCTGAAGTATCTATCCTCATTTTGGACTTGCAGGTCTTGCGGGCGCATGGGAGGCACAGTGAGCAGTTCATTTCACTCCAAGAAGTATCCCAGTACGTCAAAAATGGACCATTTTCAGACTTGTGTGCGACGTCCTCGTGTTTGAACTGACCGGCCGCCGGGCATATATCCAACGAAGAGGTACACGGGGACATTGATCGAGAGGATTGTAACAGATGGCATGCATTTTGGTTACGGCCCCATTTATATATCCCTGACGTCCATTCATCATTAGGAGCAATGTATCTCGGGTATGTTTTGAAAGTTCAATTTCTTTTAGTTGGCTAAAGACCGGCACAGGATAATCGTTATCACCAATCTAGCAAATCTGTTTACATTTTATGTGCGGGTTTTCCATTTTACCATCTGCCCCGTATTCTAATGGTGCCCCAACAGTTTGGCGATGTGCGTGCTTTAACCATCTTGCTTCTCGCCATCAGGATCACAGTTTCCAGGTACTGCTCTCTGGATTTCTCACCACAAGGTGCCCCAAAATATCTCGTGCCCTGTCCACATGTCTGATTTCGCTGAACAGCCTCTCGGTGACTCTTCTCTCGCGGCTGATGCTCAATCTTTACGAGGCAGCGAATGTGGGGATTGGCACCGCAGAACCGAACATGACGGAACTGGAGACGCTCAGATTCGGCACAGTGCCAATCACGATAGATGAAGCCTGAAGAAACCCAGACACTTGATTATGTTATAGTTATATGGTATGTACGGCTTATAACGGCGGGGTCCAGGACTATGAGTCGAGCCTGAGGCACATCCCACTTACTTGTGCTTTAGTTTGGGTTTCAAATGCTGCCACATCGGAGGGCTTCTATGTCAGAGAACTCGAGGTCTGGAGGGCCACCTTGCCGATTTCGGACAAGCCATCAGCCCCAGTGAGAATCCTGTCTTAGGATATCTTGGGATATGTTGTGATATCCTGAAAACAGCAAGAATGCTCCTGCCTCCTGTTGGTTACTCAAACAGTTAGGAGAAAACTATCTTGGGATATCTCGGAATTTTGGCAGATTTCGGTTGTCACTATTAGCACTCTTGCCGTGTCCAAGATATGTCAAGATAGGATTCTCACTGAGATGCATCAGCTCTGCTTCGCGAACATCATAACGGGTTGGTTTTGAACATCGATACCCAGAGCCCTGCTGGGGAAAATCGTAGGTTAGAATGAAGTCATAGTCAATCACCCTGATGTTTCCTGGCTCCACCGTCAACACTGGTCGGCGACGGGCGACCGTCTTCGCCACATGGTGACTTGCGGGGTTTTCATTGAATATGGCCCATGGACGTACTTGGACGCGAATTCCAAGGTTGGAAGAAGAAAGGCCGAGGACCGCGCTCAAAATATTGCACAGGGAGCGCAATAGCGAGCCAGGAGTCGGAGGTGGAAAAGAAAAAAGACTAGCGCCCAACTAGCGTCGGCGAGCGCTAATTGCACGTGGGAACAACGTGGCAAAGTGTCACGTGTGACTGTGACTGATCTCCTCCTTTCCTCTTGTCTTCGCGCTTGCTCAGTTCCGCATCCTTCATTCTCTCGGCAGATGCGATTCTTGGATCTCATCCACTAGACAAATGATGAACAGCCCTGGCCGCGTGTGCGGTGATCTTTGTTGGAGAAATGACCATAAGGGGCAATCAGGCCGATCCCCGAGCGGACTTACTCAGCGGATCACTAATGTGGAACGCCTCCGAATTATGTAGATTCTTCTAGTATACATACCTCTGTAGTATATAAGCTGAGGGTTGTAGACCAATCTCTTCAGGAGATTGTAACCCAAATCCTAACGGCTCTAGTGCAACCTATTCAAATTACATCAATCTTGTGTCTCATTGAATCCGTCAGCAATCCGCGGACCGCCAGCGGTTGTCACTATTTAGCGCCTGTCCCAGCATGGTCGCGGCGCTACCACCTCCAGCGCTCCGGCCTCGGATTTCTCTTGACGCCGAATATTCTGCGGTTCTCATTACGCTAGTTCGAGCCGACATATGATTCTATCAGATTCTATCAACGCAGCGCGCTCAATGCTCTGTATGCATTCCTCCTGTCGGAGAACCACGATCATTCTATGCGTCGAATCCGAGTCGATTAGTCCCTATTATATTTATGAGCCCTCGCAGATAAGCGCCGCGTCGGTTTTTCTCCCCCGCCATCCACACGCCCTCTGGGTCTTCCTTCATCCTTCTCAGCAACCATCCGTATGATGGGTTCCTCACTGTTGCTTGCGCTGCTGCTCTGCTACATGCACTCCACGCATGCAGCAGACCCTGACGTCTTCCCCGACGAGGTCGTCGTACGGCAATGCGCTACACTGGATGTAATCTGGTCTCAGCCGGTGCGTTTTCCGCACTGTGCTCGTGAAGAGACATTATTCAATTGAGTCTTAGCCTCCCATCGTGAGCCTCCCCCTGCCTCGAATTCCTCAATCTCTGAACGATATCAGCACTTGCAAGTTCAATACGACACCCTGATCAATGTCAAGAATCTCGTCGACTTGGGCCCACAGCTTGCCAATTCGTTCACGACTTTCCAAGTTGCACTCCCGATAGGTTGGTCAACCTCATCCGTGCGCAGGTGACTAACGGCGCGTGGGCAGGACATAACTTCAGCTTTGTGTACAGCACAATTGCAGACCCATTCACCGTGTTCATCTGTGCGTTGACCCGGAACTTATGCTCCCGAGCATGCCGTTCAAAGTTTCTCTACAGCAAGGCTCATGCAAGTGGCGCCTGGGACGACTGACTGCCTGCCTGGACAAGTCAGCTCCGTACCCAGCGCGCCGAGCGCACCGACCGTCGTCTGTACGACAAGCGCCGTCTCGCCGACACCCCAGAGCCAGTCCACCCAAAGCCCTTCCTCTTCGAATTCCGCCTTTCCGGTCGGCCTCGTCGTCGGTAGCGTGTACGCTCTCGCGGGCGTCCTCCTCATGGGAATCGCGGTCTTATGGCTGAGCCGTCGCCACCGTCGATCAGAGACGCGCTATCTACAGAGCGTCCCGAACCAAATACCCACTACCCGGCCCAGCATGTCGGCTGCAGATCTCCAACAATCGCCCTCATTATTAGTGGACCCCGGGTATCCGCGGCGACCGATGCGTCGACCGGCCCCACGTGCGTTGTAGTATTATCTCAGCCTGATTGGGATTTATTGACCGACCCGGGTGTAGCATCTCCAGTACGTGAAGCGTCCCCACCACGAGCGTACCCAGTTGTAGCGTACTCAGCTGCAGCATACCCGGGTGGACCGTTCCCAGAAAGCTTCAGTACACACACCCGCAGCCCGACGATCATCGGACGGTACACAAGCTCGCCCGGTGGGGCTGCGGGGGATAACGGGTCGATTTCTGGAAAGGGTCCGCCGCCGCGTCCGCATTCATTTCGTGTTGATAATTCGGAGGAAATGCCGCCGGCAGATGACTAATATGGTATCTATCTATGTGTCCAATAAAATAGATTCCCGATTGAAATGACACACTCAGAAGAGAGACGGGACCGGGCATGGAAATACTGTCGGGATGACATATTTCTTGGAGGGAAAATTAACTTTCAGGCGCCACACCATCCGGAATAAATTGCGTTTAAAATGGACGGTCCGCCAGCTTCGTCAGTATAATTTTTTGTCTGACCGTAATTGGCATACGTATCATGCTGTTTACGCACGCCGCGACTGCGCGGGCACATCCCAGTGGGCTAAAGCCGGGTTTAACCTCAAGCCATTCGCGGGACTTGACGAGAATATTAATTAGCCCTGAGGTGCGTGGCCTACATTTCTGTTCTTTCGACTTGACTTGGCGCTAGCACCTACGCAAGTTCTTGAAGTTCTATCCGATTGCGCGAGTTTTTAACATCAGGAGACACATTTATCAGAACAGTAGCCTTCGAGCGGCGCCCGTCCCGAGCCGTGGCTTCGAGATTCCCCGGGAACCGACCGCGCTGGTCTTGTTTGTTTTTTCGAGGTTCGTGCCGTACCGGCCACTCGCCCACAGTCAAGTTCACTAGATTAACATTGCTGCCACGCTTTGAAGGACTCTTGAGCGTGAAAAAGTCTTACGAGACAATCTGATCTCGACATGTGAGGCCGACGGCATCTACCGAGTTGGATCAATTGTGCTAAGAAATGTTTCTCAACCAATTGCTGGGATCTTGAATGCATACCGGACGGCATAATAGAGTCCAGAGCTGAATGAATGATTTAATTGTTTTTACACGAGTCGCTACCCCGATGAAGTTCAAGCTAAGTAGAATTACTCCTACTATGGGGTTGAATTTTCGACTGGCCTGCAAGTCCTCAAATCCACCTCCTCTGAGCGCTTTCATGAATTCGACCAAAGTCCTTTAACCATGAATCATCACTACGCTAGGATGAGGCTGCTCAAAATGGGTGGAAGCCTTGGTTCCCCGAGTCGCGTCTAAATATATTTCCACTGCGTTATGACGATATCAGCGCGACTCCGATTTAGACCGTTCTAATTCAAGATACCAACACACGTATATGTGTGCCCAGCCACATCTGGGTCGTCCACACAGCTTCCTCACATCTCCCTCCCCACCCGGTCGTGCTCCACATAGCGCACCGAGTCACTCCAGAAAAAGACGCGCACCAAAGGTGGGAAGCCCGCGCGCGCCGCTCACGCAGATCCTCCATCTCAATGCATCACACTCCCCACTCGGTCACATCCAGGCGCCGAGGTTGATTTTAGTCCTCGCTGCCCCGAGATGCACGCCAGAGATCTAGATCCTCCTGCTTCCATTATTTTCTCTTGCTCTACTCTAGATCCCTACCTCCAGATGACGGCGAATCGAATCAGACGCATCTCAGCGCCTAATCCACGGTACCGCGGCCGCTTCCTCGCTCGACCGAGCGCGTTGGCGTCGGCGCCGGCATCGTCGGTTATTTATTAATACATTTATTCCCCGAATCTTGAGGACCCCATGGGTAGTATTTCTAGGCCGGGCATAGGGGATTCTGAATAGGATGTACGTGCGTACGTACGCGGGCGCTAGTACCACCCAAAATGAAGCACACTAGCTATATTTGGGGTGGCCAGGGGATCCCCAACAGGCGTACTCTTTGTATTGTTGAGGTTCACCGGACGTAAATATCTCTGTGGGCCGTATGGAGAACGATTATATGTGCGCAGTCCATCATGTTCAGACGCCAAACCATTTGATGCGGAATCCGGACCTAAAGGGCCAGATGTTCTTGATGTATTGTTGGCCGGCGACTTGTCTCGCGACTGATTACGACTGGGTCGCATATTTAGTCCCTGCGTCGGGAACTCCGAATAGCGTGTACGTACGTGCACACTAGGATTAGCGATGGTTCAGAAACATATGTAGGCGTCAGGGCATCCGCAGCAAGCAATTTTCTTTGTCTTATTTAAAGCTCATTGGATATAAATGTCGCGGTGGGCCGTAGGGGAACTCCGAGATCGGCGGATTCAACTATGTTCAGCGCTGAGCGCTGATCAAGAGCATCCAAAGCATCTGGAATCATAACGTTCGGAATCCCGAGCCAAATGGGCCGAGTTGCATCCTCCGATATTCGGTTGGGCGGCGATTTGTGTCGACAGGGAAACCAAGGCTTCACAGCGAACTAACAATAACTGACCTCGAATGGATGGGCGGACGGATTCGGTTGAGTCTGCATTGGGGAGCCGGCGACTCGCGAGGAAGCAGAGAACAGGATGAGATGCGAACGAGGAATAATACATCTTGCATTTCGGGTCTGATATACAATAGAATACAATCCCACGGCGGACGACGGGGCATGACTGAGTGATGGCTCGTACAGTGTGGCGCTCTATGCTGTTGAATGAACCGGGGGGAGACATGACGAGCGGAGAGAACAAGTAGGCTTGCCAGTCACGCGCCCGCCCCCTCAAGCATCATCGCCTCGGCCTTACGCGGGCAGCCCGTCCCACAGCTTCCTGCGCGCGCGGCGGTGGTACTCGTCCGACCGCTCGAGGCAGAAGCGGCAGACCTTGCTCTCGAACGGTGTCCAATCCTTGTAGCTGCCCAGCGGGTCGGAGATGTTCCACGCGCCGACGTCCTCGAGGTACGCCGCCTTGTACGCGGAACAGCGGTCCAGGGACGTGCGGCCCTCCGTGAACGGGATGCGCAGGAACGGCAGCACGGGCGGGCACGCGACGCACTGCTTGGTGTAGCTTACGATCGTCGTCTCCTGGTCCACGGGCGAGAGGCGAGGCCACTGCGGCGAGTTGAGGATGTAGCACATGTCGGATTAGCAGAGAAAGTAGAATGCCGTGGGGATGTCCCATGCCGCGCCGACCTCGGAGGCGCACTGGATGGTGAGGAGGCTGTCGTCGAGGCCGTCGCTGGAGAAGGTCTCGGCGGCGGAGATCTCGTAGAGCTCAAGAGAGGTCGGGTACCCCGTGTCGAGGTGCAGCAGCGCCCGCCGGCACAGGTACTGCACGTCGTATTTGTGGCTGAGCCGCAGGATGCCCGTTATGGCTGCGAGATCGGTTTTAGCGGGGGGAGGCTCGAGGAAACTAGCCTCAAGTCAAGGCGCATTTCCGGGGGTGAGTAATATCGTACCTTGAGTCGAAGATGGCCCGCAGGAAATGAGTTACATCCGTTGCAGAGTCGTGGAGCCACACAACAGGACACCCATCGATGTGCTCCTCGCCGTCCGTCTGGGGGAAAGACAGCACATCCCGAAACAAAGAAGAGCACGCAGTGAGTACACCTTTTGAGATGCGGAAAAGCGAGCTTTCCGCTCTTAGGATGAGATTGTCGTCCTCGAACCACAGATCGCCACGCGAGAAGGTGCATCGGTTCTGCCTTGTGCATCTGACGGGGGAGATTCGCGGCGACGGGACAGAGCTCAAGCAAGACAGCTCGAGTGAAGGATGGTGAGGAGGGCAGGCAGCAGACGGTGGTCAGGAGCAAGAGGCGACGCAGGGTGTGACAGATCTGAGATAACGTGCTCTGTGACAGTCCAGTGACATGCTCGATCCGTCCCACTGTCACGGTGCCTCGAATTCTTGCTTGGACCGTGAAGCCTGCGGAGCTGGTAAGAGATCGTATCCTCCGGATCCACCGATTGATCCGGACGGCATTCTTCTGTCTCCAACCGAAATGCCAGGCGTACTGTCGGGGTACAGGTCTCAAAAATATGTCTTGACAAAGTCTTGACTCTTGAGCGAGTCGACATCCTCCAGGATATCCGATCTGATGGTTGCTGGGAGTCTCTGGACCTGCTGACCCTCATTTTAATGGTATCTCTCGTGTTCACCGGACGAACCTTTCCCTCTTGCGATATTCTGTATGTCTCCCTTGATCACCATTACTTGCGCGCGTGCCGATTCCGCGGTACGGACGGAATTTACCATAATCCACTCATTATCAGGAGTACGGGCAGCGGGGAAAGCCGAACCCCAAACTTAAAACCCCCCACACGCCTCCTACATAGAGCTCCTCGCGGCCATCCTCCGAATGGCATCATCCTCCACCTCATTTCCGTTGCAACACCTCTCTCCCTCGAGGTAAGTTACCTGAACTCCGCCATCCCTCGTGATGCTCTCCCGCTGACCGGACTAGTCCCCCACAGATCCTTCCCCAGGGGCTAGACCGCCTTCACCAACCTACACGGCACCATCTACTACGCCTACGCTGATTGCAGCCTCCTCACCACTGACGACGTCAGTGACTCCAGCATTCGCGCGAGCGTGCTCGCCACGTACCGCGAATTTCGCGATGTCGTGGCGAAGGAAATCACGTCTCCCGTCCCCGACGCAGGGATGCTCGTCTGACGAGCGGGAGAACATCCGCTCTTTCGCTTCGCCTCATGGAGCCACGGGACGACGCACGAGTTCCAGCCCGAGGGCGATGCGTGTTTACAGCTGATCTCGAAATTAATGAGACCGATCAGTTTTTTTTTTGCTCGTTCCCAAAAAGGAGATTCCAGCGAAACAAGAGTCAACCTCACCTCCAAGAATACCTGCAACGAAATTTGATGTTACAGTGGCCAGTTGTGAGCTCCCTGAGCAAGAGCACCCCACGAAATGGGAGGAAATCGGCAAAGTCGGGAAAGCCCGGACGATCACGTGTTTCATTGATCGCGTGTATTATTTCGGTCGTTGGCGCGCACTCTGCGGCATCGATGACACGCACTGCGTGCGGCGTCGATAGCATGCCTCGCGCGCCCAACGTGGTAGCCCAGGTCGGGGACGATGTGCGCGGGAATTGGTGCGCCGCGGTCCTGACATTAATCATGGCTAGTGATGTGCCGGTCGGGTCGGGCCTGAAAGCCCGGGCTTGGGTCGGGTCTTCCAGGGCTTGGGCCTCAGAATATTCCAAGCCCGACCCGACCACTTAGGTCGGGCCCGGGTCGGGTCTGGCTCGGGCTTGGGCCCGGGCTTCAGTGCAAATTTTGACTGGGCTTTGAGATGATTTTTTCAATGATATTGGTAGTTATTTACTCACTCCTAATGGAACAAGACTGTTACGAAATTTACACGCCTCAAAGAACGGCCTTGAAACACAAGTTGAACGTGGATTGATGCGCCATCACACAGCGATCAATCCATCAGAAATGTTGAAACTCCTCGTTTCGGTCAATTTACACCAAGAATCATATTTTTGGAGGTGATTTACACGTAGATATACCTTGAAATGCCACTCTCATCGACGAACTTCGATCCTAAGTAACCAACATTTCACTTGGCGGATACACCAAGAGACCCGGGCCCAAGCCCGGGTCGCGGGTCGCCAATAATTCTGGGCCCGACCCTGAGCCCTACTTGGGCCCTACTCCGGGTCGGGCCTGGGTCGGGCCTGAAAGCCCGACCCGGTACATCACTAATCATGGCAGATTAAGCAAGGTTGGAGGGAGCGCAGCACGCAGCTAGCGATACACGCGCATTAGGCGAGATATCTGCACATCGTCGAACGGGAAAGGGTTTCCCGGAGTGCAGAGTACGTTTTCAGCCGTCGCAGGTTGTCAGCATTGCTTGACTTCGCGAACTAATGGCGGGCTTACCGTCCGTCGCGCAGGCGAGTGCGCTGAGGAACTGCCGCTCGATGCGCAGCCCGAAAGATCGCCGCCCAAGATTTGCTTCCCGATCTATGCTCGCACCGTATTCACAGAAACCGGAATCATGCCTCTGCGAGTCCGGCGCTACCTGGTTTTGCTGCGGTATCTTCAATATTTTCTTGGCCTGACATTACCGCAGCCTGCGCGCGCTTGTCTCAACAGCTCGATTGAACTAGCCCGCCGCGGAAAGAAGTCCTGGTCTGGAGATTTGTGCACAGCAGCATCCAAGCTCCCATTTGAATGCCGGCGCCCAGACATTGAAAACGCCACACCCGAGACCATAAAGGCGTACGCGAAATTTGTGGAAATTTTGCCATTGGCATGGCTACAGCGTCAAGTGGACTCCTCCGACAAGCTTTACTTGTTGCATGGACGTCGTGAACCACAGAAAGATAAAACCCCTGCGGCTATTACGCTTTACATACCGCATTATCTATCGATGGTGAAGACTCAGAGACATAGAGAAGCTCTAACCTCTGTTATGCTCTCCACACACCTGCTGGCCGTGGAAAAGCTTCGCCACGTTGAAGAAGGGTTTAATGCCCGAGTTGTAGGTTCGATGAATGGGTCGGTGGCCCGTGGGTTTTAGAGTAGATGTGTTGGTTTGGAGTTGGGAAACCCGGTGTGCGGATCAAGTGCGAAAGAGGCGTCGTAAGAGGGTATCGGTAGGTCGTCAAATTGGTCGTGAGTGCGTTTGAGCGTGAATACGAGGTATGGAGACAACTGGAACGCCGAAGTGCGTCCTGCGTGATTTTGTAGTTCGAAGATGGCGACGTAGAAGACACAATAATTGGGCACTAGCCCGCACTGCCTCGCACAGATGAGGGTAAGACGTAGGATGATGATTCGCTGGCCTCGTGGGCGCGTATTTACTGTACAAACAATGAGGTAACTAAAAATAAAAATAGAAATAGGGAAGAGCCGAAACCAGCGTGGGGATGGATTTCCACACGCCGGCCATACGACCCTTCCACAACGTTTATCATGTACATCCTCCAGTACCCCGTGAAGCGCGACTGTGGCGTTTTTCTGTCTGAGCATCGTTGAAACTGCAGAACATGCCCTACTGGAATGCAGTGCGTCGCCTGCAGTCGTGAATCTGCGCACTATATTGCTGGAAAAACTTCTACGAACTGTTCCGGCATTCAAGCCACAAATGGCAGATCTAGCTAGCACTTCATTTCTGAAGGCTATTATCTACCAGCGCCGCACAATAATACTTGTAGCTAAATTCGTGCATGATGTCCTTGAGGTGTTCTACGCTGTCCCAATTTATCGGCCACGCGCAAGAGAAGTTATTGTTGGGTGAAGGGGAATTATTGCGGTGATGTGGTGCGTTACTAATCGCTTTCAGCCGTCGACTGGGTTGTACCGCGGGGCATGGGTAGTTGAGGCTACCTATGATATCTGTGAGCTCGTCTTGGAAGGCGTCTGAGGGCCCAGGGGCCAAGGTGTAATTTAGCCTGCTTTGTACTGTACACTGGAAGAACCCCTGGAAACCGGCGTTCGTTATTCGGACCGTGCCGTGTAATAATATCTACCTACCTACTTGACTGCCTACCCGCTTCCCATACGATCGATGCTTCCGCTTTCACACGCAGTCAAATGTATGTACAAGGACGCAGGTTGAAAATACAAGGCTGTTGTAATCAGGTGACTATCGCCGATGGAGTTCCGCGATGCGCTCTGCCCCGCCGTAAATGCTTCCTATAGACCCCACCCACATTGCTAACCATCCTATTCCCCCGGCACCGTCACTAGGATCGTATGCTAAGTCAGCTTCAGAGTATATATAAGTCCTCGAATCAATGGCGGAGTAGCTAGTGGTCATTTTGAATCTGGGGAGTCACTTGGCATGTTAACGTTTTTACACCAGGAACATCGTAGGCGCCCCAAGGATCTTCACTCGCCCCAGTGGAGGATTTGTCTCGGAATTGAGCTCCTGCGGTTGACACGAAACTACAGCCGTTAGTATATTCCCAGAGCTATAGAAGCCAGGGAACGTCTTCATATCCGGGACGATCAGCGGGGGTAAACTATCTGTCTCGAGTTTAATAGGAACTACTCCTCTTGAATTTAAGGCAAACGGAGTTGAGTGGGATCCACGCGCCACAGATCTATAAAACCAACCCACCCGCTGAGTACCAACATTTGAAGCCTGCGAAGCCCAATACCTCGGCGTACCCAACTTTTGCATTTGCGCTAATGGCCTCACTTGTCTCGATAATTGATAAGAGAGCCTAGTCAACAGTTACTGTCAACTACAGAAAATCAATCACCGCCGTTGACTTGAAACAAAAGAACCCGCTGTGAGGAGTCAGCATGCATGCATCAACCACAATTGTTTGAACTGGCCATTGAATTCGGTGCTCAGTAGATCGAGGTCCGTGAGTGGCAATCACAATGCTGATTGGAGTCCTCAGTCAGAAGTGTGCTCCAGCAGCTGGCGCAACACATCCTCAGCTACATATGATAACATCAAGGAGTGAGATGGGGCACACACTTGGAGGGCTGCTGAGTGCTGAATAGTGGCCCCGGCAAAGACGGCGGCTGCAATGAACCACTAATACATTTGACGCGATGCGTTGTTGACGCGTTGTTTACAGTATGTCACATCAGTGATGGTCACGTTCCCATCTCTCTCTCTCCCAGACCACCATGAGCGCATTAAGATTCTGTCATCCGCCCTCTGCGCGGTATCGCGGCTCTCCAGGAAGCGTGCCACAACGGCGCCGTCGATTTATGCAGGAGCGACAATATGTCGGGCCTGGGAAAAAAGAGCTTCCCGCAGCTCGCTAAGCCGGTGACTCGGATATGACTGCCATGACCAGTGGGACTGTGACCAGTGGCCGTTTATCCGTTCACAAACCAATGAGTAATGGCATCATTACTCATCCCAACGGCTCATTCCGCCATCCGTTAAATACCTCCCCACATTCTATCGCATCCACATCCATCATGCCAGAGCAGATAACCCTCTACACCGCCGCGATACCTCCTCCTTCCCTGCTTCCCTTATTTCTGTCTGACCGCAACCCACCTAGATTTGCCCCTACGCCCACAGGGTACGTGCTGAATGGTGTATCTCATCTGGGCGTGTTATACTCACCGCTGGTTGCCAGGTCGAGCTCGCACTGGCGGAAGCCAAGGTAGACTTCACCCGTGTCGAAATTGACCTCGGGAACAAGCCAGAGTGGTATGCCCTGAAAATTAACCCCGCAAGCAAGGTCGGTGCGCTGGTCTCGTCGCCGGAACCTTTGCTGAGCGATAGATAACAACACATAGGTCCCCGCGATAGGTTGGCCCCACCTGACACGGCCGACATCATCTAATTTCATCGTGCAGCCTACGGCGGCCCGCAAGCTCCCCCGGATCAGCCCTCGCCCGAATCCGTCAAGATTGCCGAGTCCCTCATTCTCGTGGAGTTCGTCGCAGACCTGTACCCCGCTTCGGCGCTGCTGCCAACGGACCCCGTCCTGCGCGCCCAAGCCCGCTTCTTCATCGACGTCGTCTCGACCAAGTTCGGCCCGGCGTTCATGGCCCCCCTCGCCCGCGGGGAATCGTTCGCTGGACTTGGGGATGCGTTGGAGGCACTGCAGAACCTCCTTCCGGCGGACAAGCAGTTCGCTGTTGGCAACCAATTCACCGCGGCGGACATCGCCCTCGCGCCGTTCCTCGCGCGCATGGAGGTCGCGCTGAAGAACGAAATCGGCGCATTCAAGGCGGGCGAGGGTACGAAGGCTGCCGAGTACTTCTTCTCCGGCGGGCGCTTCGCGCGACTTGTCAAGTACTTTGACGCAATCAAGGGGCGGGAGAGTTTCAAAACGACGTTCGATGCGGTGCGTTTATTGCTTCCTCTCCCAATTCACCTCTCCGTACTGCTCGACTTCTTGCTGACGATTGACCCCGTGTAGGAATGGATCAAGGAGAAGTATGGTAACAGGTTTGGGCCACTATACTGTTGTTGATGCGCCTGGACGATCCAGAGCAGCGCTTCGTGCCGAGCTAGATCTCGCGCAGACATACGAACAGTCCCCTGGCGCTACTGATGTCGCTCGTCTGACCGCGCTCGCTGCGGAGGGGATGGACATCAAGGCCAGGCCGCCGACATACAAGTGCATGAAGTTCGAGACGAATGAACATCGATTTAGTTCGGATTTCCATGGGATCCTCTACTGCCTCTCCGCATGGAACGCGTCCCTCCATGCATGCGACGTTCTTGTTGCCTCTTTTCTACGTAGACACCTCCATGTATGGGCTCCGTCTAGTAAATATAAGTACACCTCCGCCGACTCGCTATTAGCCGTATGGTAAATCACATCTCCAGTTACTCGGTCCGTTGACGCTTGAACTCGCGCTTGGCCTTCCGCGCCGCGGCACCTTCCTCATAATATGCAAGGTCCTCGCGCAAGTCCTTGGTTTCTTCCTCCAAACCCGCGATCTTCGCGTCCTTTTCCTCACTGGCCTTGCGCATCTCCTCGACCCGCTGCTCCCGAGTGATGTCTGCCGCGCGGAGGATTTGAACTTCGCCTATCAGTGCATCGTGCTTCCCCTGCAATGCATTGTAACCCAAAACTGCGTTGCTGATCTGCGCCAAGGCTGCCCAGTTTAAGGCGGCCTCAGAGCCATCGTCGTGGACGGGGGCCTGGTGCGGGGGCACAAGCGGTTGAGCGACGATTGGCTGAGTTTGTTTCTTTGCCGGTGATGTATTTGCAGGTGCTTTGACAGTGGCCGTAGATTCTTAAAACGATCGTTAATTTAAGAGTCAAATCAACCAGGCATTCGACTAACGCTATACGGATCTCGCAGGCGTGTCCTTTGACTTGGGAGATTGGGCAGTCTGTCGCGGTTTCTCTGAGCCACGATCAATGATGAATCAGACATATTGCCTAATCCACGCACCGACGTCCATGCGGACCACCGCTTTCACGATGGTGTCCCCTCCCATGCATGAAAGAAACCCCCGGAATAGCTTTGACGCAGAGATTTTATCACGTCCCTTCAGATTGTAATCTTTGGCAGCATCCTGGAGAGCGGGGCCAATCCAGCAAAGACACTGCTCGTTCGTGTGCTCATCGCACGGCTTAGGTAACGCGAACGCAAAGGAATTGCTCCTGTCATCCCATACGGCGATCGGGGACATCTTGTCGTATTTTCTGATGGCGATTTTATCTGATGGTACGAAGGGAATCACCATCTTCAGCGCAGCACGCAGTCGATCGAGGCCTGGGATATCGCTTGCCGGAGGCGCCCCTAAAAGGACCAAATTCCAACGATGGCCGCCAGGAAATTTGTTTTGGAGCTAGAGGGAATCGGCAGATTTACTGAAAGGACGTAGAGCGGCAGGCAGTCGGCATGTTGGAGAGACACGCCGTGAGGGCCAGTGAGAAGACCAGGGTACGAATCGATCAACGCGCGTTTGCGAAGTTCCCTCTCTTCCCTTTGCGTTGTATTGTCATGTTTTTTTAGACTCGGAGATCATGATCCGAATCGTGCCGGTGGCTGACCTCGGTACGCCGCACGTGGCGCCGGCTTCAATGAAGCTGGCCTACATCAACGCTGACGAGCTCAAATTAATAGAGAATTACAATTACTCATGTGTTCCCTGACCACACTGGAGAAAATGTGGCAGAAGTGAACGCTGGGGCGAGCGGTTTATGTACCTCATGCTCAAATCTGTCAGAATCTGTGCTGAGAATCTCACGGCCAACTAACCAGACCCTTTACGTCACCGCTCGGGTGAACCTGGACATTTCTACGGAAACACATCGATCCGATGGCGTTCGCGACTCAAATCTTCGGCGGTGGTGCCCCCGCTGGTTTGTTTTAACGACTGAACCGTGACGCGTCACGATCCTAAGATCTCGGGTTACTCGGCTTCCCGGTGTGTCGATACCCGGCTCGCTCTTCTCCACCGTCATCACATCGTCGCCCGCCGCTGCGCCTCTGCAATGCCTGGTGGAGCAGCATTGCCACTGCCAGTAGCCATGAGAATGCACGAGCTCTACGGTGACGCATTGGCAGTACTCCCAGCTGCGCTCGCTCATTATTACCCAGACTTGGCAACGGCCGCGTCGGTCAACCCGGGAGACCCAGGTCTGTCTCATGACTCTCATCTTGACTGATTGGCTTGCAGAGCTGACCCATTTTCGCTACCTTCAGATCGTGAGTAGCCGGACGCCCAGCAAAGCACCTTTCTTGACAGCATTTTTCGCGGCTACTTGATCAACCCCATACTCCTCGGTAGGCCCCCGACACGACGCTGTCTCCCCTCTGGCATCTGAAACCTTCTCAAGTCGCAAATAAACTGGTTGATGGGACCACGGAGAGACGGTGCATCGACGGACGGTAACGAAGAATAGCCATTAAGCGGTGAGTTCCCGTCGCGGGCCGGATGGTAAGCGACGAGACTCACGAGAGGCAGATTCATTGACGGTCTGGTGGGGGTTCTGCAGCCTTGTCGCGATGCCACTGATAATTTCGAAGATACCAGGTGGGTGCGGTGGACTCTTGACATCCAGACCGCGCTTAAGGGAATTGTCAAACCGATACAGTCATTGGGTCCCACATCAGAATGTAGCTCATCATTGGTATCTATATAGTGTCAATGACGAGGAGCTATGGTATAAGGCTCCCTTTGATTATGTCGCAGGCGCAGAAAAGATACTTCTCCGTCCTCGGGAGCGCAAAATATTCGACGCCAGGGTCCTCATTGCTGTTGAATGGCAGCCGATGAGGAGAAGCTAATAAAGGTATATCCCAACTCTCACGCCTACTTAAATTCCCTCTGAGTCTGATAGAGTTCCCAAAGAGTACAGCATGGGATCGCTTCTGTATCGGCGGGTACGTAATAACCTGGATGGGCACCACATTACAGCTAAAACCCTTGCGGTCCCTTTCAAAGCGATCAAGAGCTCCCGTCCGTCTCGGTCCCTCCTCACATCTTCCACACACCCTGCATTTACATACCCATACCATCCCTCTTTTTCTTCCCTCAACTACCCACCCACCTCCCGGACATCGATTTCCGTTTGATGTACACGTACCGAGGTGGCACGCCGCCTCTATCCATTCATCTATATATTTAGACAAACCCAGGAATTTTTGCCAACAAACCAGTGAGCATTGAGCTCACGTCGCACGAAGTGCCGTTTCCCTACCCACGGAGGCCAGCCCACGACCCCGCCCGATACTGTCTTCAATGAGCTGGTTCTGGGCCATCGAAACGTCGACATACCGCACGCAAGGGACAACCGCGAATGCGCGGAGCGTTGTGCGCACGCGGCTCGCGGCCTCTGCTATCCACCGGCTCGATATCTCGGCGTACTAGACCACTAATACGCCACGATCCTCATGCGGGCTTCAAGTCTACAGAACCCGCACGGCCTAGCACATCGCCGGGCCGCGCGCGCGGCGGTCCCTTCAAGTCGGCGGCAGTGTGGGCATCTTTGCCCGCGCGAGTCGTCACATCCCGCGGGGACCTCCCGTACTTGCAGTCTGGCTTCTCTCACCCGCACGAGCCCACCACCAGCAACTCCACGACCTTCCCCAGCTTCTACTTCTCCTTGTATGAGCGACATCAGCCTGCCCGCGACGTCCGCAAACGACGGTGCGGTGCTCGACAACATCCCCACCTCCCCCCGCCATACTGGCCGGCTTGCGACGTCCGACCCCTGGCACTCTATATTCCCGACCCGCGCACGCAGGCTCGCCTTCAACATCTCCCACGGGACATACTCGACGCGCCCGAGCACGTCGATGCTGGCGTGGATTAGTATGACCAGTGCGGCACGCCTCTCGCAGTCATTCGTGTCGTTCCTCGAGTCGATCTATAGTCTTCAGGTGCGAATTTACACCTGGGGTGCGACATGTGTGGGCGGCGAAGAGTTAGGTCTTCACCGCATGCAGCCAACTGTAAGACACTGTGCCGCCATAAGAAGTAACACAAGCATTTTCACTGGCGCTGACGACGTGTGGCGACATGTGCGAGTATTACGCAGAAATTAAGTCCGCAATCACGCGCCGAAAGAACCACTACAACTTACCATCCCGTGCCAGTTCTTTACCGCAGTCATTCACTCGGGAGGTCGAGGAAGAGGGCAGATCGCGTACCGTCGAGTGGTCTTTCTATAGGTTTACCTCGTCGCCATTCCACGTCGAGCCATATATATTCCGCCCGGAAATCCAATGTAACAGATGTGCCCGATAGCCTCTCGCAGCACCGTTTGGAGGGCACCGCTGTTTGATGGCCACCACGGGCGTGAAGCGCCTCGTCAAGCGACACAAGCCAAACAACGCGGACCCGGTATCCGTCGGGCCCAGCGCCGGGGGCGTGAGTTAGATGTCTACCTATATTCTTGTCTATTACTTTACAGATTGTGATTCTGGGGACGACGACGGTGAACAGTGCGCTGCCGTCGCATGTTCTCTTTGCTCTCTGGGCAATTTCTTTGACCCCGCGCTTGGGTGAGAGAGGCGGTGCGCAAGGAGGTCCCGAGCGCCCACTGTGGCTGCGCGGGCAGCTTTGGATCCGGCCACACGGCAGCGAGATAGCGGCAAGTTGCTGCACGTACTACGTGCGACGCAGAACCCGGAGGACACACCGGTCCTCGTGAGAATGCTCAGCACTTTTAAACCGAGGGCGTTGAAGAGGTTTGTGCAGATGACCGATCCCTTTGTGGGGGTCACTTCCTTCTGCCTTCTCCGGGCGCGCGCGGCGCGCTGGTTTCAGTGTACACAATGTTGTGGTCGTGCTATCGAGGGGCTCCATGAGGTGGGTATATATTTTCTTTTCTCTCCATTTCTGTTTCCATCTGCGCTCATATTTCCCGCGTGTCTTTCAAAACCTGTCCCACATCATCCTACTGAGTTGGTTTGCACGAAGTACATCAAGTGAGAAGTCACTGATTTTGATTCACCAACTACTCTTCAACATGTATGTCTTCTGGAGATATTACTGATTTTGTTAAATTGTCATCCTCCATCTCGATCCCGGGTGCCTAGCAGAAACGAACTCCAAGCGACGAGACTGATAGTATACAGTGCGGAGTCCTGTTATGGAATTGCTATACGTCGGGCTCGAGAAGTAACGGAGGGGAATGGGGACCCAAGCTCGGACACACCGTTAAATATTGAAAGCATTGCTAATGGAAAGTAATCCATGTCTCTACAACCCGACTGTTGAGTGATTTGCACAAAAATAAAACCAGTCCGGGGAATTTTCTTGTACAAAATACCAACCGACAGGGCAAAGGGATTTTGCCGCTGCATTGCTTTTGCCGCATGCAGCGGCAATGTCAGCGGCAGTCAGCGGCAGGCACATTTGCGGCACATGTTGAACTCGCCTCGAAGTCCAAATTCGACCGAACTGAGTATGCAGCACGATAGATAGGTGCATGCTAAACACAATGGCGACGGAATAGCACTGAAGATCAAGCGTTGAGACCGTCAAAAACATGAAATAAATTTCTTTGCAGCGGCAGTCTGCGGCAACCAAACACGAGTAAATGTTTGCAGCGGCAATTTTCAAGAATTGCAGCGGCAATTTTCGACTTTGCTGCGGCAATCTTCATGCATGCTGCTGCAGTCGTGCTCATTGCCTGCGGCAGTCTCAAAGTCGTCTGCGGCAATCTTGGCGTGACACCGCGGCAATGTGACATTGCTGCGGCAATAATTCAACCATGCAACGGCAGTCGGGCATCTGGCCAGCGCAGTTTGGTGGGGAGTAACCGCTCGCTCGACAAGACAGTGAGCACTCGATTTATTTCCGATGCTCTCAGAGCCTTCCTGTCGGCACACCACGAGAATGGTCGTTGATCACTCTGCGAGGAGCATTGGGCCCGTCAACTCCTACCGCCTTCGCCGTTGCCTTCAACGGGTCTCGGGAATGCAATGCTCAAAATTGGGGAAACACATATTTCCGTCCCACATATCTTCTTCCCTCCGCACTGATCTCATCAAGAAGGCAGATCTCGCCGCAACGCCGCCTTCACACAGGAAGTTCTTCTTCGGCGCCAAGGCAGAGCAACTCTTGATTCAGTCTCCACAGGATCTACCGGATGCTTTATAGATCAACTCCCGTTAGTTTGAGTACTTCATGAACGGTCTGGAAATATTTTAACCTCACGGACGCCGTCAACGCGTCGGCGGTGGCGCTGCTCAGCACCAACATCGTTCAAATCAGTTCCGACAATAATTTTGCAGGAGATCAATACACACGATCCTGAACCGAAACGAGAGTCCAAAACTAATACCACTGGTTCCTTCGCTCGCGGTGACCAAAACGGTTGGTTTGCGGCAGCACAGCCACTCTGCAGCGGCAATCTTTCAACGGTTCCAAAATTGATCTCCTCAATATCTTTAGCTCTGCATACGCTACACTCATCCGACCTCTTACATCCTGACCACATGCTCTCAGAGACCTCGAATATCACCAATTCCGGCCCAAACCTCAGTCCCACAAGTTATACGGCACCTCGTGCAGCGGCAATTACACAGCCACTGAAGCGACAATGTTCGCTGCCGATACTCGATATTTTCTGATTATGCAGTGGAACGACTTCAATTGACGTCGTATATATCCTGTGCGAGCGAAGTGCTCCCATTAGAAGTTTATTCGAGCTTACGGATGCCGTTAAAAGGGTGTCGGCGGCGCTGGATAGCACCAGCATGATTCAAATGAGTTCCGACAATAATTTTGCAGGAGATCAATACACACGATCCTGAACCGAAACGAGAGTCCAAAACTAATACCACTGGTTCCTTCGCTCGCGGTGACCAAAACAGTTGGTTTGCGGCAGCACAGCCACTCTGCAGCGGCAATCTTTTAGCGGCAATCTTTCAACAGTTCCAAAATTGTCTTTTTAATATCTGTAGCTCTACGCTCGTTCAACCCATCATATACTGACCACATGCTCTCAGTGGCCTCGGATATCTGAAATTCCGGCCCGAAACTCAGTCTAACACGTCTTGCGGTACTGGGTGCAGCGGCAATTACACAGCCACTGCGCCGCAACGTTCGCTGCCGCTACTCAACATGCTTCGGATATTTTTGGGATTATGCAAGCGAATGACTTGAATTGAGGTCGTATACATATTGTTTGAGCGAAAACCTCTCATTCACAAGTTTGCCCGGGTTAAACGGAAATTGCTGCCGAATGAACACATACTCATCGGGGTTTATCTCGGCCACTATGGATACCTTGGATGAAGTTGAGAGTCAGGGAGGTCCAAAGTGAGTCGCCGAAAGGTCAAAGACTGCGAAATCCCCCAATATAGGCTGATGAAACTTGTTTTAACCTTCGTTCCTCTGTTGGGTCATTTTGGTCAACTCATCCAGATACGATGCTCTGGAATTCAACTGCACGGGATCCGCGAGTCGGGATCCATTTCCAGGGCTGTTCTCCTCTCTTTTCGTCCTTGTCGTCGCGTTAATTCTTGCCTAGATTAAGTGTTAGTCAGGGTAGAAGTTAAACGTCCCCGGTGGTAAGCTGTAGAATTCAAAAGAAGTAAAGGGACACCTTGAACCGAGCAGATGTATTCACTGATCTATTGTCGAATGTAGTTGGTTTGGGGGCCCATTACAGCCGTGGGCAGTGATTCAATGAGTTTGCGGCAATAACTGCGTGACTCTGCGGCAGTGTGACGCACAGCGGCAGCATTGCCACATGCAGCGGCAATTTGAAATTTTGCAGCGGCAGTCTGCGGCACTTGCAATGTCGAAATGTCACTTTCGCCCTGCCCCAACCGACACGTCCCTGTAGCACAGCCGGTATTCTTTAAGTGGTTGAATTCTTCTGAATTTCTGCCAAATTTTGGTTCCAGGAATCAAGTTCCGTTCAAGTTTCTGGTGGATGGACTCGGAGTTGAGGCATGAGAAAATTGGTCCATCGAACGAGGAGAGGAGTATTTACTAGCGTCAATTCCGTCGATGGCATTTAAATTATTCTATAAAAGTACAACGGCTCGTGGTGACCATTTACTTGGTGCAGAGAGACTTCAAGACTTCAAGTCTTACTCGAAAGAGTAAAATGGTAATTCACTGAGGGAGCTATTCAAGTTGAGTCCGGCGTTAACGAGGGAGTACGTGGGGCGAACCCCTAAGTCACAATAGGCACACGTGTCACACGGGTTACATAGTGCCGAGCAGCCGGATGCCGAACCTCGGAACGTGCCGGGAACGACGCCTGACCGCCACGGCGCCGGTGGCGGACGCGCCCTCTCCGGGCAGCGCGCCCCCGACGATGGTACGATGCGCCGCTGTCAGCCGGCCCGCCGGCCCGGCTATTTGCCATCAGGGCTTTTGCCAAACTCTTGCACTTCTGTTACATACTGACACCAATCTAACCAAATCGAATAATCATATACTACTACGGACTCATGTGGCTTAGTCGGGCTTAGTCAGGATTAGGTATTGCCGCGTCAATTTCTCCCGATCGGACCCGGGTCCCACGGGCCGCCGTGTGCCGATTTGTTGACGAGAGTGCCGTACAAAATCCCATTGCCGGAGCAATGCTGCAGGGAAAGGACATCCATTCGACTGCAAATCTTGCGGCGCATCCCTCATTGTCATAAATCACTGGAGAATGGGCCAGGAGAAGAACGATGGGCGACGCCAAACAGCGGCACAATCCAGCGTACGTTCTCCTTCTCTCAAACTATAGATATACTAGCACTCATCGCGTCGTCATACAGAGTCGCTCACGTATGCGATCTGCCCCGCCCAGGTCACTCCTCTTATCCACCCGATGTCCTGGTATCCTTAATAATAATAAATGGTGCATGTCTCCTCATCCGATACGATACACGACGCTCCATTTATATTACAGTGAGGTCTGATTTCTGATTAAATTCTAGGTTTCTTGGACGCGTAACTGCGCGTACGGTGTACACGCGCCTTGTTTTTATTTCGAATGCTTTCGATGTCCGATGCCGCCGCATGTACACTGCGCGCGGACATTACATGCACCCGTTTCAGGCCGGTACACGCTCTCCCGCGTTCCTTGTGTCCCGCATCCTCATACATCCCCTACGTCGGCGGCTGCGTAATGACGAACATGTCGTGGAGGACGGCGCCAAAAATTGGTATCCGATATCGGGCAGCCATCCAGAAGAGCTTCAACCCGTGTTTTAAGCTGTTATCAGGGGAAACCTTTCTGTTTTCATTTGAGCGACTCGCGCCGCGAGTTCCCAATAAAGAATCGACTCTCGATCCTACAAGCAAGAATGGGAATTCTACGGAATGAAGCGCCGCTGTGCAAGAACTTTCCGGCGGTAATGCTGAGGTAAATTAAATCCAGCCTGGGTACGTGGGAAGACGACTCCCGGGACAGGTGAGCTACGAAGGTACCATGTTGGTACCATGGCATTGCCGCGGGTCGGGAAGTCCCGAAAACACGGATTAGCCTTGGGAGATTGGGCCAAGATGGCAGTATCGGCGCCTACACTCGGTCAGCCAATGTTGGAATTATATATTTGACAGCACATCATTCATAACTGAAGCTGGTATGGTATTCAATGTAAGTGGCTGACACTCGATGATGCTGTAGCGCCACGAGAGTGTCGAAGAGGTCAATTGTTATGTCACTGAGTGGATTAGGATGCTGTCAACCTTGTGTCAACCTGGTGGCGGTGAGGCGGAGGTGAGGGGGCACACCCCGCGAAGAAGGTGAGGAGGTTCGCCCACGCCCCGGGGATCTCGGTCGCCGTATCGGGGACGGTTTTTCAGCGCTCGGGTCTGGCGAATGCTCATCAGGGACCAGGACTACGGCTGTCCAAATACGCACTTGAACTCCCACGCGTCGGAGCCCCTCATCCCCGTGTCCGTGTTGACTGCGAGGATCGGAATGTGGATTAGTTGTCCTTTGGGGATTCTACAAGAGAATGGATCAATTGGACGCAACGGGAGCGGGGGATGCATACAGGAGACTGTCGTATGTCTATGTACGGCTTCCACAGAGGCAGGGCGTCGTCCTCCATTGCCATGTGCTGGGTGGGCACCAACGGCGCGGAAAGCTGCATTGCTTCTCTCACCACCTGCAAGCCGGCGATCCTGGGCATTACCGTGATATATATTGGGAAACGGACGAACGATTTCAAGATAAGGGAACGAGTTGAGCTCGTCCATGGTTGGGTTATCGCTCGAAATGGTCGGAAGCTCTCGACGAAATCTGGTCTGAACTGGGATGTTCGCTGAGAGCGCATGCAATGCTCACGACGTCGCAGTACTGTTGGATAATCAGCCATGGACTCGACTGAAATATGTTAGGATACGTCGAACCTCGTTGTCTCATGTCCAGCCACAAAAAAACGTTGGAATTTCTGCGTACTGCTATCAGAAGTCTTGACTGTGTACGAGTGGATGCATCCTTACGGGCGATAACCTCGGCGTCGGTCAGGCGCTGGTTCTCCGGGATATTTGTAGCCATTTTTGATTTGAGGATCCTTACGGGCGACAATCTCGGCATTGGCGTGCGTGTGCGCGGAAAAGGATGTCGACCGGGGGAGGGGAGATGCACGAGACCGACGCAGACTAAGTAGAAGGTGAGGATCCGGGGACATCGCACAACGGGCGGGCCATAGAGCGCAACGCAGGAGGCAAGGAAAGCAGAGCCTTGAAGGACGCACAACTCTGAGTGAAGCGCGAAGTGGTGTGAATGGTGATAAGATGTAGGCATGCATGGAGTAAACGATCAGTATTCATACCGCCGTACAACTAACACGACCACCACAACGACATACTGTAGCAGGAGGACGCAGAGTGCAGGTTCACAGCCCCTCTTGTGACCCGCGCGCACTTTATCAGCGAGCTAATAAGTATATGTTGGAGAGAGGGGAGGAAGACACAGTCTACGGATCCTAGACCTGCGTCGGTGAAAGTTAAGCCAGACTTTACGTATGGGCTCGCGTGATAAGTGTTACTTTATGTCTGCGCGGATACAGAGAGAGTTTAAACTGATGAGTGACAGTCATACGCTGCCGGTCAAGTACGAGATCTCGCCGCGCGGGCGCCGTGTTCAGGACTGGCTAAACTTCGAGATGGATAAAATAAGCGAGGCATCGGCGGTGGCTGGAGATTTTATAGCCCTCGTCAGCACTTGATTCCGTTTAAATATAACTTTGCGATCTTGCCGTGTCAGAACAGGCCCCATCCACAGCCCTGTATGTTCGAGAGTCCTGTGAGGTTTTAGATGGTATATAAGCCTCTCAGTTTTGACCATACGGCGGGAAAAGTTGAGACACGGCGTCTGCCACTTTCCCAAACAAACACAAAATCTTCAGTGATCTGTTCAATTAGAGCTGACGGAGATAGTTATCCAGCAAACTTCCTCAAACAGAACTGCTGCGTCTGTATATCACCCCCTAATATTTGGCCCCGGTGGCCCACATCGTCTTTACTTTCAAACCACCTGGACCCGGTTCATTCCGATAACGGATGCATCTTGTCCAGTGTTAACCCAGGCCCTCTTCCGAATCATGATCCTCCCCTGCGGATTAGGTAGCGTGAACACCCCAAAGTACTGATTCGGTGGCCGGACGCCTTCCGTCTCCGCCAGCAGGTCGTAGTTGATGAGCATATGCGCCAGCATCGCTTTAAGTGCCATCGCCGCGAAGAAGCTGCCTCAACGTGAGACGCCGCACGAAAATGCAAATTTACTATTCTTACCGCCCGGGGCACGCGTGGTGCCCATGTCCGAAGACGACGTGGTCCGGCGCCGTGGAGGTCATGTGGTGGTTGAAGATGCCGTTCGCTGCCTTGGTATCGTTGCCCTGCTCGCGGATGCGCGAGAAGCGGAAACCGTCGAATATATCTGGGTGATCGTAAATTTCTTTCGAAGCCAAGATTTAGTGGGGAGAGGGATGTATCGCAAGAGGGTCGCTCATTACCAGGATCGTGATGCACCGCGGTGGCTGGCACGCCTATAAAAGCGCCGTACGGAATCTTGGTCCCGTCAGAGAATGTGAAGCCTTCCTTAGCTACGACCTTGCGGCCCATTCCGACTGATAATCAAATGAGAATGGCTCAACAATCAACAATTTTGAACCCGCGTACCGGCCCCAATGGTGAAGCGCTGCGATTCACGCAGAAAGCTATCAATCTTGTGCATGCTGGCGATCGAAGCCTTGGTCCACCCCTCTTCGGCCACGACCCGCTCTGCCTCCTCCCGCATCGGGAGGATGTGCTCCGGGTAGGTTGTCAGATTGTACAGCGCGGCAGTAAAAGTCTGGCAAAACAAATTAGATTCACTGCGTCTCCAACTGGTTGAATCAACGGAACCATGGAAGATGTATGGAGGGCCATGTTGATTGCGAGGACCCGCAATGCGAGGGCCGGGGCCGTGCGCTCTCCCCCTTCCGCGAATTCAAGCAGCCAAGTGATGAGGTCGTTCTAAAGCTCAGGTAAGTAGCAGGTCTCATCGGGTGGTGACATCGACCTGCCGGCTTGTTGGGCCAATCACGGCCATATTCCCGCTCGTTCTCCAACCGCTCATCTATGATTGGTCGTAAAAACTTCAAGGCGGCTCGAAGGGTGCTCTTGCGCGTCGAAAGAATGGGGCCGAAGATCCTGCATTTTCCGTTGAAAAGCCGGAGGGGATTAGGAGGACTGACTGACGGTTTAAGGAAGTTGGGAAACAGGCCGATAATCTGGGCCCTGGTAATGATGTCCACAGCGTACTTGATATTGAGATCGAGGTATTCCGGCTCTCTGCCTAAGTGCGTGGGGGTAAATAACAGCCCCAGAATTATGGCATTTTCCGTACAGAGCGGAAGGCCGACGAAGACACGGTTGCTGATGCGCGCAAAGAGATGCATTGCCTTGGGTAATACGCGAAATGGGGTCCATTCTGCATTCCGTCGGTCAGCAAATGAAGGTTATGATTATCGATAGCCTCCTGCCCTGACCATTTCCGTCCAGGAAGGCAACATCTTCAAAAGCATGCACGATCTCGTCCCTCATCTGCGGAAAACACCGGCCCAAGTTGCGTGTCAGGCCCCCCCGTAACACGGGTCCATGGTAGGGGGTATTCAGGATCTGAGGGCCCATAGTGTAGTCCGCTTGTAATCCCTACAAACAGTTTAACAACCTCCGGCTACAAACGTGGAACGTTCACGTACATCTGCGGTAGCCTCGTTGAAGGAAAGAACGCTCTCAGGTGCGGACGCGATCTCCTTGATGCGCTGAGACCCGTTCGCCACGTAGTCCCAGCGGAAGAAGGTCGGCGTGCGGAAGATGCCTCCTGGATACCGGTCGTATCCCTGTTGAATCACGTCGGTTGCGTGGCGCATGAAATGCAGCGCAGCCATGTAGGACGACACAAGGCCCTCGGAACCTACGATGGCCGGGATGGTGCTCTTCATTCCGGTGAGCACGCCAGAACTGAGTGTATATCTGACGACGCACCTTTTCCCGAGATCGAAGCCACGATACTGACACTACTAGAACCGCGAGCCCGGATACGATGAGCGTCTTTGTATACAGCGCTTCCATAATGCGGAGGGTGCGAAAAAGAGGATCTAACCGAAGGACTCTGTCTGTCCCGTATATATATCGCAGGATGTCAATCCAAGTCAGAACTGTCGAGATGGTGGGCCCGTGGAAATGCGGCACTGTGCTACCTTGTCCCATCCGCGAAGCGGCCATCGAGGCCCACCAGCGCCACGGGGTTAGATGCGAGCGAAGAACTCGATCTGTACGTGAGCGGAGATATGAGCCGAACTCAGCGACAGGTTCGTTCCCATGTTTGAGAGCCGTCACAAATCAGAACTCGACTTGGGATTCTGCAGCAGCTTGGGCCCTCCTAACTGAATTCTGGGCTAGTATAATTGCATCACTGTGAACTCTGATCGGTGGCTCGAGGAGCAAGATGAACGGGTCAGACCCACAGCATTTACGATCATATCGGGACGAACACATCTCATACATGATTCATCCGCGGCGCTAGTGATCACCAGGGGTAACCTCCGGGTGTAAAAGTCCGTACCCTTACCCTTACCCCCCAAACCCCTACCCCCAGCAAGGGTAGGGGTAGGGTAAGGTTATTTCCAGGGGTATACAGTCGCGGACAAGCAAAGACGACAACTGTTTTTGCAACCGAAATATGGATTCTAACGAAAATCTGGCATCAGATTCACATTCAGCGTAGAAAACTGCGTTGATTGCCTCAGGTCAAAAAGAGTCGATTCCATATTTTTCTGTGATTTTTGGCTTAGATATACTGTAGGGTACGGCCAAAATTTCGGACGCCTATCTGACTAAATGCTCATTTTCGGACGAATGGCTGGTGCAATTCAGTTCATTTGGGTATCGTCCGACAACTATAAAGAAGATTTTTCGATCCCGATGGTTCCCGGAAGCAAGAAAGGAGGTCAAATATTTTTATCATCTTTGCTTGTCCGCGACTATAGGACCTTACCCCGGGGTATTTATGCAAAAACCCCAGGTTTGTCGAGGGGAATCGAACAACAATCAAATGTATGACGGGATCAGTCTAAAATCATTTTCCCAGTACCAAACTGTAGATTTGAGTACATATGTCGAACTGTTGAGTCAAGTACACTAGTTGGTGACAATTCTGACTGAAAAGATGTAGTCACGAAGGTTCCAGGACGAAGGAGGTAATACCCGTCGTACCCTTACCAAAACTAGGGGTTTTCGTGGGTCAGAATCCTCGTACCCTTACCCCTACCCCTGAGGACAAGGGTACAAAATCAGCGGATTCCGCGCTGTGTTGATGAGCCATAGTTTGGGAGAAGAGGTGAGGAAGGGAACACAGATGTAGGCCAGGCTCGTATCCGCCGTGCGTCCGTGATCTCCCGCAGAGACATCTGAGCATGGTACATACGGATGGAGGCTCTAGAATGGCGTGATGGGGTGGTCCTCGTTGGATGTGGCGAGTCTTGGGGCTGGGATAATAGGTGTATTCCGGATCGGCAACTAAGTAAATATTTCGACACGTTGGACACGAGAGGCCGGCAGGGAGATGAGGAATGCGTCGGTGATGCGGGCGAATGTAAGCGGGTTGGGAGATCCCGGGAGGCGAGGCTACGGAGGAGCTAATAGCAATACCACTGTGCTCGTCTCCTCCAACGCCAATGATGGGCGCGGAACGCATCGTTCACGACTGCGTGGAGCTGTACGTGAAAGCTGTGCGCATGGAATCGCGCTCATAAGGAAAAGGATACCACCCGCACGGGGAGGAAGTGACAGAGTCGCAAGCACGCGACTGATGACAGTCTCAAGGCTCAAGCAGACGCAGGACGGCGGCATTCGCGCTTCGCACGGTGCCCACATGCAGTCGCGACGAGATAAGCGCCGCGGGCACGCACCGCGATGAACGTCGGAAGAGACGGACACCGTCAGCACAAGACGGCGCCCGAGCGCGCACAGAGGAACAGAGAGACAGGCAACCGGAGGAAACAAGAGCGAGAAGATCAAGAGGAAGTGAATGCTCAGGAGAGGAAACGACAGCGGGGTGGGCGGATCGAGAGAGCGGGAGGTGTACCGTTCGAGTTTGACAGTGGCCCCAGCGCAACCCCACACATACACCGACGCGCACGCACCAGTGCACAGCACAACTAAGTAGAGGACGAGGATCGGGAGCCCTCGCTCAACGGACAGACTCAGCGGGCAGCGGGAGTCAAGGAGAGCGGACCATTAATGGACAAACACTCCCAGCGTCGAGCGATGTAGATGAAGTGCGAAGTGGCGTGGATGTTGATGAGATGTACAACAGCGGCCTGGGGTGATCCGCGCCCAGCACTTCGGTTGACTAATCAATCTGAGACCGGAATGGTTCAATGTGCAGAACTTCCTGTACACACAATACGCTGTGATAATTGATTGGAGAATAAATCGGCGGTCATAGACCAAATACGTTTCTCCAACTCGTGGCTTCAGTGCAGGTCGCGGCGGAATCTCAGGGGTCAAATGGTTGATTAGATGGACGAAAAAACTTCGGATGAACAGACAACTTAATTTTATAAAGAGGGAGATGCACAATCGGCATTCATACCGCCGTACAACAAACGCGACCACCAGAACGACATATTTCGAATGCGCCGCCCGCCCCCGCCTCACACACTCCCTACGAACACAACCACGGCGCATCACGCCCAGAGTCCCTATCACTGTCAGTCAGTTTCCCTTCTCCGCCCGAAGGAAATGATGTACCAGTCACCCGCCACTTCTCGCCCCCTTGAGCCCGAGCGCGCGGCAGCGTCATCGGCACCCCAGGGCGGACACCAGGGGAGGCGATGCGGATCGTGCGTGTTCTAGAAGAGTATAGATCTTTAGAAGAGCGGCAGGGGAAGACAGAGAGAGGAAACGCACCTGAGTACGCGGTCCTTCGCACGCGCGGCGCGTGCAAGCTTCCCCCCCCCCACCCGCTCTGTCCACATGCGAGCGAGGTTCGACCGATTAGAGGCCGCAGGCAGAGCGAATAAGTGGCCGAGCTCGGTTCGGGCTAGTCAGTGGGCTCGGAATCGGAGAGTGACCTCGCGCACCTTTGCGGCGGGCATTAAGCGTGGAGAACGCCACGCCTCGGGTGAAGTACCTGAAGACGAGCTGCAACTTATCATCCGTGAATAAACGCTTGAATCCCAGGTCATTCGGATTACCGCGTCGCCATTATTGGTGCACCTGACGACCACGCGCCGAAAGAGAGAGGATATGTGCTTGAACAGCGGATGAGACGCAGTTCTGGAAGGAGGCACGTATCTGCGGCATCTGCAGTATTGCAATATTACATTACCGTCTTGCGACAGGAACTGGCCCGATGTGTGGTCGAGGTCGCTAGCCGCGGTGCTCCCGATCGTTGATACGGATTCAAGGGGGAAATAGAGAGGGATGGCAAGGACGGATGGAATACTCTGCCTGCGATCAGGATTCAGATGAGCAAGAATGTTCAGAATGAATGGATGAATGAATGAACGTTCCTATGATGGATTGAGGACCTCCCGGGTACGCTGTAGAGGGGGCCCCGTGAAAAATGGGTACCAACCTTCGTACAGGCAGGTAGGCGTACCAACCGAGTCACGCGGATGCGCCCAAGAAGAACAAAACGAACTCGATAATCGCGGGAAAAGAAATAAGATCTCACTATATCAATACAGTGTACCCCGCACTTGTAGCAATAAGAGCAGGGAGCGCAAGGGTGCCGCATCTCCGAGCTCATAAGCATAAGTATATTGATAGTTTGAGTGACTGGCGAAAGTAATGGACCGCGAGGCAGACCGCCTTGCGACGCTGAGTAGGGCGGTGGGAGAGGAGATCTGGGATTAGAATAACGCCGTCCGGCGCGCTAGTCGGGATCCAAATCGTTGCATTTCAATGATTCTTGCGTTTAGGAGGATCTTAGCCTAAGCGCGAGTTCCACCTTCCAATCTCCAGCATCGCACCCGACCAATATCCCGACGCGTGCACAGCAAGGAACGGGGGATGCGCGCGACCTGGATGCAGAGCAATTTGAGGACGGCGAGGTGCGGCGCAGTGAGGGGGATCTGCGGGACAAGTCGCGAATACACGGCAAAAAGTAACGCGTGTCTGCAACGAGGGCATGCGGTAGGTCAGATGCAAAGACATGAACATGAAGTTCCGCGCTCACGATGACTCGGATGGAGGGGATGGAGACGTGATGGAGTGCGTACGTAGAAGCCTGCGCGCAGGCGTGTGGAAGACTGCTTGGAATCGCGCTGACGACTGCGGGGAGCGTTGAATCGCAGGAAGAATGGATAAGTAGGGCGGCATCGCGGAAATAACATGCGTAGTACGCGGCGGTAACCGCAGGATGGTCTGCTGCGGCTACGGAAGTCTGTGAGAGAAGACCTTCGTTTTGCAGAGTAGAACACATCTCGGCCATGTGCGACGCATATTTATTGTGTGAAGGAAGCAGGGCTGCACTCCGGGTTCGTCTGCTTGATTTGGCGGACATGCCCTCATCGCGAATCGCGACCTAGGGCAACCTAGGTTTATGGCGGAACGTACATCGGCTGCAGCGAGGAAGAGGCGGGTGAAGTGCATGGTAAGAAGTGGATTGGAAACTCGAGAATAGGCGCGGTCGGAACCGACGGCGTTGTCGACCTCCACGCGACGCTATGCGCATTCCGAGTCTGTCTCCGGGGCGGAAGAAAGGCAAGGCGAGACCGATCCGCAGGTCTAGGAGTGATACCGCTGGCGATAACCGGCGTCTTCTCCAACCAGGTGCGCAGAGGAGGGGCATGAACGGACAGACGGCCGCCTGAATGAATCATGTAGACGAAGGAGGAAGGAAGGAAGGAAGGACGATAGGTATAGAGACGGGACCGGGCCAACACTCTTGGGGGTCGCGGGAGGCAGGGAGAGGCGCGTCATGCGGGGGTGGGGTGCCCCACGGATGAGAGCCCGCGCGCCAGAGCACGAACGCGGTGTGCGGACACAAACATGATGAATACTGCATGCGCCAAATGAACGTGAGGGAGAGCCCGAGAGGTTTTGGTTAGAACACACGTCATCGCGCGTTGCCACGCGCATCCACAGCGCGGCGCAGTGCACACAGACATCCATTATGGCGGGGCGCCGACATGACTAAAGCCCCCGCGCACGGCGCCTGATTCCCGAGAACTTTTCTGATTAGGGCAGCGGAGAAAGAGAGGGACGGCGGTGGGTAGGGCGGCATCGTCGAGCGAGGAGGAGAGGTGGTGAGGGGGATTGATCATCATTGATCCGAGTACACGTGGCAAGTGATCCCATCAAGCCTCTCTCTTCGCAACTCCATCTCATACGGCGCCCGACTCTACACGGCAATCCCGCCCGACGAATTCAACGCAATTTTCTGCCTCAGTACTACTTCGTTTATGCCTACCACCTCACAACATCGTGCTCGAACTCAAGCGCTGCGAGTTTTCGAATTCCTAGTATCGTATCCATCCTAAAGCAACGCTTGGTGGCGCGCGGTGCGTCTCTGCTGTCTATAATTTTAAATCGAAGTCACCATCATTTCAGCCTTCCCTATTGGACTCGGGTCCAAGTTGTTGCGGCGGCCTTCGTACTTTTTACCTATTGGAGGACGGGTGCGACGTGTCTGTGTCGCGCAGCTCTCCCAGCCGATATCTATGACGGTATTTATCATCAAAAAATATTTAGTAATGCGGGCTGAACATTTCAAGTCGAACATCAACTTCCATTTGTGGTGCACGCACATTTCAGGTCGAACATTTACTTTCATTTGTGGTGCATCAACATTTGCTTCCATTTGAGGTACGCGAACATTAAAACTGTACAGTGAGATTCATAATGCACAGAGATGAGATCATATGCAGTACGTCTACTATCTGCGATGTGTGCGTACGTACGGCATGAGCTATGCGTGGCCTGCAAATGCCCGATCAAGTATCCCATCATGGCATCATCAGGCATCATCCCAACGGGTTAGCCGATCCCAAATCAATCCCAAACCCACCAAACCGTGGTAAATCTATAGCGTCAACCAACTAGCTTTCCAGAGGCACTTCCTCTCCAAGCCAGCCCGTGCCAACAGAATATCTTGAAGAAGCTGGGAAGTGCCAACGAAATTGAATCAGGCCAATTTGTCCGCTCCGTCCCGAGTCTGCTAGTACCAGACATATCGTTTCAAGATGGAAATCCCTTGTATCGGCTGGCGGGTGTTTTAATTCTTCGAAAAAAAAAAAAAAAAAAAAAAGAACAGAACAGAGCGAACACGGAAAGGTGTTACATATCTCAAATACAACAGTTATACAACACACTCAATGAGCTCACCAGATCAGGCTAGGTAGTCCTGACTGACTACCACCCACTATAGTGCTGTTCAAAGTTGGCCCTATTTGACTTCCTGTTTGCGCTCCTGATTGATTCCTTTTTTTTTTTTACTTTTGGCAGTAAAATGGACGAAGTAGGAACTCAACCAGGAGCTAAAAAGGAGCATGTTTGAAATTTAGGGCTGGGATTTTTGAACCAGGAAGCAAGTAGGAGAGTATTCCTACTTGAAACGACACTTCGGCATGTGTCGGCGACCTCTCGACGAGTTCAAACTTAGCTCATTCACATCAGGTGGCTCACGCGCCGCCACTGCTCCGCGTCCTCACAGCGCAGCGGCGGCCGCCTTCGGTCCAAGCGAACCTAGAGTCGTAGACACAATGTGTTCCCTACTACCCTGTGGGAGGCTGATTTGCGGGGTCGTGGGGTATCGTGTTATCGGACTCGGACTGGGTCTCGGCATAGCTCGGCATACATCAATGCTCTAACTCAAGTCTGAAGAGAATACGGAGTGGTTGGTCAAAAAGTTAGGGTGCACAATCCATGAAGTGTGCCGTGTGGTGAGGGAATAGGAACTCTCGGGGAAAAGGCTCGAGGGCAAGGTCTGCCGAAGCGGAGATTGATTGGGGTTGAGTAGGAAACCGAGCAGGAAACACAAAAAGGGACCAAGTAGGGACAACTTTGCAAAAAGGGACGCCTGTATCTCCCGGTTGCGAATTCTTCCCTACTTGATCCATTTTTGTGTCTCCTGGTTGTTCTCCTGGAAGAAAACAGGAAACGAACCAGGAGCGCAAACAGGAGCGAAAAAGGGAAACTTTGAATGGCACTTATGACTATACTTGACCCAATGAAATTCTAATTTCCTCCCCCAATCGCATAGGGATAATGGCGCGTTGACGGGCTTGGCGTTGGGAATCGTTGGGAAATCCCCAGTTGATGTGGTTGGGTTGCTTACTTGATGTTCGTCGCGCAATGTTGGAAGTACGCGGTACAGTAATCTTGTTGTGTAAGCACATCCATTGTTCACCTCACGATGTACATATTTTATGACGAAAAAGCTTTCATACCGCTGTCTCCTTCAAGGAAGCAGTGACCTCGTCACGTTTCTTTGCATGAACCTCAGTTGGTGAAATCGGCATTCTAATCGACAACCACATGCCACTTGATCCAGTTGTTCGTCGAGGAAAAAAAGGTTATTCTTGGCGTTTATCGCAGCCTTTATGTCGGCCATGAGTCGGGGATGTCACCAGTAGTGTAGTTAAACCGCTATTGGAGCTAGCAATCATGGCCTTCAGGGATTCACATACCCCACCAGGTGACTCCAGTGTCTTTTTCAAGACTTGCAGCTCCAAGACATGATCCACAAGATATGTTAGCCATCTTTCGATGTTCGAGTTCGAAGTTGATACGCACCACATTCACTACTTCCCTAGGGCTCAGGAGGAGGGACAAAGTTTCTGACGATGAGTCTGATAACGAGTGGGATGCGTGCCATTATGAAGAGGATGGCATGAAATCTGCCCCAGCCTCAGAGATAGCGTCGGATATAGAGGTCGATGGGGGGAACGATTACAGCCTGGATTCTGTCTTTCTTGATGATGAAGTTTTGTTGGAAAAATGATTGACTCAGTTGCTTGCCTGAATTCTCTGATCTGATGTACCTATTCTTGCCGACTTATCATTTAAATAAAACAAGGGTGCCGTAGGATGTGTGTTGCAATTGATTCTATTGGTCGTTGCTCGATGCTCGACGTGAGGCTGTCTGAATCGAGAAGCACAAATCGGGAAAGTGTTGTGAAATCAAATACAACCGAGAAAGCACCCGCTATGAATGTTAGAGTGAGACATCCCACCAACATTCACTGCCATCTAACAAAAGTGCCCCTTGAAGTGCCTGTGGAGTGCCTCAACGGCACTTGCACTTTAACTGCCGCGGGGCTTTGCCCGCGGTGTTAGATGCTCGAGCGTTGGTGTTGTTGCTCCGGTGGGATGTTCACTTTGGAAAGCGAACACAACCGGTTGGAACAGGTGCCACTGGCATCACCGAGACAGCCACGGTGCGCAAACCCAGGCGCAAGTTACGATCCTAAGCTTGGGGTTCACAAAAATATTTTTTCCTCGCAGCGCGTAGTCAACAACGACGTTTGACAATAATTATTTCAAAATGGGTGGACTGTGCTATATGTGCCAATGTGGCCCCTAAGCGCTAAGCAACGGTACGTTCCTCGGGAGTCAGGATGGCGTCCATTGAGTACGCCCCTAGAATGAAACTATCAGTATGCGACAAATCGATGTGTGCTTAACCGGGACTTACACTTGAAATGACCGTCGACCTGACCGAGCGTTAAATGTCAGTAACTGGCGAGGGTCTGAGCATGCAACAGATATCCACCACGTCATTGTATTCGACCCATACGGTTCCAGTGGCGAGGTTGTCGCAAACGGTCGCCGGTGACCCCGGGAACTTGTGTTCCACATCAGTCAGTAAGCAGGGACTGGTCGAGTGAGCGGGCTCGTACATCGGGATCGTTGACAACGAGGTTGTGCGAGTGATCTCCGTGGTCAGCAAGTGCCGCAGCGTCAATGGCGTTGTGCGCCTGTGGCGACACTGTGTTTCATAGTCTCAGCATACCGGCAATGGATGGGGAGAAACGAAAACTGACGTGCACCGAATTCTGCGTCCGTCATCGGCGTGCAGTCCTTCTTGACCATGTTATTCGGTGCAGCCGAGATGAGTGCGGCCCAGGATACAACAGTGAAGAATGTGGACGTGAGGAGAACCATAATAGCTGTGTTGTCAAAGCTGAGGTGGATGGATTTGTTTGGTTTTTCGTCGAGGGCTGGCTATCAAAGCGAGAAGGATATCGAAGTACTGAGGTTAGTGGAAGGCTCAATGCCAGCCTTTATACCTAAATCCCCGAGTGTCTCGGCAAGAGTATTCTTGTTGAACATGGTAACGGACGAAAGCAACTGGCGCTCTGTCTCTCGGATACCAACACATCTGTCTGTCAGTGGCAAACACTGCAATAGTGGATAAGTGCGGCAATAAAAATCGAGAGTGTGCACAGGTATCCAGACCTTCGTAGGCTGCTACGTTAGAAACGGTTACGAAGCTTGGGATGCCGTAAGATAGCCGCCGCAGTTTTGGCACAGTTGACGCCATGAGAGTGTAAGGACACCACCCAGCCTCCACTGGACTGGCGTGACCCTCTCTGACCGGATTGCGCTAGTCATGGAGTGGGTGAAGTAATTGTGAGGCCACGTCGGCAACAATGTCGGTTCCCTTCCACACGTAGACATGAGGCTCGTCGGCACCATTTGAATTTAGAGGCAGTTATGGGTGATCAACAGGGAATGGATGCAGAGGACCCTCGAAGCTATCTTTGCTAGTATGATGTTCACAGCGGTAAGTACTGATCGTTTCAGATAGGTTCCATGTCAAAAGTGTTCCAATTCGACCCCCTGAACAAGACGAGTGGCCCCAGAATCATTTTAAATTGAATGTGAATGTGGTAAATGGTTATGTGTCACAACTGCGTGGCGGATGCAGAGGAGGCGAGACGAAAAGTTCTCCCAGTTATCCGCGAAGCGGATGGAAACCGTGGGTTAGGCCCCAGAATCCAAATGTGGAGCAGACAGAGAGCCAGCCGACACACGGGTGCCGGGCACCGCTCCAAAATTGGCACAAGCTCGATGCTTCGAATTTTCACACAACCCCTGGCTTCACTTTATTCATCTTCTATACATCGCGTCTTTGCCATCCGTATTACAAAGACGCAGTTTGGGCGATCCATGAACAGAATAGCTCGTGGAGAGTAATGAAACCAGTTTCGTGGCCAGCAAGCGCGTAAAGCTATTTGCGGAGTAGCTAGGAGTGGCGCCTGTGGGAATCATCTGCTAACAATGTGGAGCCAGGTGGAGCACCCGAGTTCATGATAACCGGATGCGGTGCGGCTGTATTCATCTATATAAGAAAAGACGTGGTTTGGCTAGCTAGGAGTGGCGCCTGTGGGAATCATCTGCTAACAATGTGGAGCCAGGTGGAGCACCCGAGTTCATGATAACGATCGAGGCGCTACTCGTCTGCTCCGCAAATACACTAAGTGGACAAAAAGAATGCTCGATCGGCATTTTCGAGTGCTGCAATGGATTTGAAAGCTTTGGCCCCGGAATTTTTACGTAGAACCAATCTAAATGACCCCTAGAATATCCATGCCAAACATCGAACTGTTACGACTCGATCTGCGGGAGCTAGGCGGTGGCGATTCCGAAAATTGCCATTTTCGGAAAAGTCAGAAAATGTAATTCCAAGAAAACGGACGATCTACAGCGAAATGAAGCAAGGGAGCAAAAATAAACTAGTACCGCGTGTTGCCCCCATTCTTCTCGTAAAGTGTGCGTACACGCCGGGGCATCGAGTCATACAATCTAGTGATATAGCCTTCGTCCATCGCGGCCCACTCCTCCTGCAAAGCACGCCATAATTCTGCCTCGCTCGAGGGTAGCGGGCGTCTAGCGCGAAGCCTGCGGTCCAGATGCTCCCAGACATGCTCTATGATGTTCATGTCGGGGCTGGACGCGGCCCACGGAAGCACGTCGACGTTGTTTTCGGCAAACCACGTGGTTGCGACGCCGGAAGTGTGCTTTGGATCGTTGTCCTGCTGGAAATAATAGTCGCGCAGATCGAGTCCGAGGTCGTCGGCAGTCCCCAGTAGATCGTCCTGCAGTATTTCGGTGTAGAGATGCTTGTCCATGTTCCCCTCGATGCGGACGAGACGGCCCAAGCCGTGCGGCGTGATCACCCCCCACACGGTGACCTTCCCCCCGCCATGCTTCACCCGTTTCTTCGTAAATCTGGGATCTAAACGTTCATCGGACCTTCTCCAACACCATTCCACTCCATCAGATCCAAAGACGCGAAAAATTGACTCATCAGAGAACAAAACACGCTTCCAATCCTCCGCCTCCCAGTCCAAAAATGCCTCCGCCCACGCTTTCCGCTTATTCACGTTCCGTCCTGAAATAAACGGTACGGGACGGCGAATGTGGGCAGCCAGACCCTCCCGCCGAAGGCTCCGCTTGATTGTTTTGACGTGAACGTCGGGAAAAAAGTCGTGTTGCAGCTGCGTCGCGTCATTGGTGGTCCGATTGGCAAGGTGACGGACAGCTTTTCGCATGTCCCGGGGTTGGAGTTTACGCGGGCGGCCCGAAGAGGCTCCCACATCGTTGTAGTTCTCCTTCTCCACGTAACGATCGAATATGCGGCGAATGGTGCTATCGGCGATGGTGTGGTGGCCTTTTAAATGCTCTCGAATCCAGTCGTGGGACCTCCCAGCTTTTCGCCACTCTACGATCTTCGTTTTAGTCGATGGGCTGGTACGGCGTGTCATGGGTGTGGGGCATGGGGGTGGCAGGGCTGTTGTGGAAACTGGAGGGTGGCTGCGATGTTTGTGGGCGAGAAAAGCGACGCGATATGTGGTGGTGTTTGGCTGGTTACCCACGGACACACGTTTCTTTTGATTTAATCAACAAATACTTGACAATCATTGATCGACGAGTCCTAAAATTTTGCGAGCGTTCTATAGGGATCATACCTGCTGGTGCTACGTACAAATTCCCGGGAGAAACCCTTCCAATCCATTGGAGTGTTCGAAAATGCCGATCGAGCATTCTTTTTGTCCACTTAGTGTAGCTTTACGCGCTTGCTGGCCACGAAACTGGTTTCATTACTCTCCACGAGCTATTCTGTTCATGGATCGCCCAAACTGCGTCTTTGTAATACGGATGGCAAAGACGCGATGTATAGAAGATGAATAAAGTGAAGCCAGGGGTTGTGTGAAAATTCGAAGCATCGAGCTTGTGCCAATTTTGGAGCGGTGCCCGGCACCCGTGTGTCGGCTGGCTCTCTGTCTGCTCCACATTTGGATTCTGGGGCCTAACCCACGGTTTCCATCCGCTTCGCGGATAACTGGGAGAACTTTTCGTCTCGCCTCCTCTGCATCCGCCACGCAGTTGTGACACATAACCATTTACCACATTCACATTCAATTTAAAATGATTCTGGGGCCACTCGTCTTGTTCAGGGGGTCGAATTGGAACACTTTTGACATGGAACCTATCTGAAACGATCAGTACTTACCGCTGTGAACATCATACTAGCAAAGATAGCTTCGAGGGTCCTCTGCATCCATTCCCTGTTGATCACCCATAACTGCCTCTAAATTCAAATGGTGCCGACGAGCCTCATGTCTACGTGTGGAAGGGAACCGACATTGTTGCCGACGTGGCCTCACAATTACTTCACCCACTCCATGACTAGCGCAATCCGGTCAGAGAGGGTCACGCCAGTCCAGTGGAGGCTGGGTGGTGTCCTTACACTCTCATGGCGTCAACTGTGCCAAAACTGCGGCGGCTATCTTACGGCATCCCAAGCTTCGTAACCGTTTCTAACGTAGCAGCCTACGAAGGTCTGGATACCTGTGCACACTCTCGATTTTTATTGCCGCACTTATCCACTATTGCAGTGTTTGCCACTGACAGACAGATGTGTTGGTATCCGAGAGACAGAGCGCCAGTTGCTTTCGTCCGTTACCATGTTCAACAAGAATACTCTTGCCGAGACACTCGGGGATTTAGGTATAAAGGCTGGCATTGAGCCTTCCACTAACCTCAGTACTTCGATATCCTTCTCGCTTTGATAGCCAGCCCTCGACGAAAAACCAAACAAATCCATCCACCTCAGCTTTGACAACACAGCTATTATGGTTCTCCTCACGTCCACATTCTTCACTGTTGTATCCTGGGCCGCACTCATCTCGGCTGCACCGAATAACATGGTCAAGAAGGACTGCACGCCGATGACGGACGCAGAATTCGGTGCACGTCAGTTTTCGTTTCTCCCCATCCATTGCCGGTATGCTGAGACTATGAAACACAGTGTCGCCACAGGCGCACAACGCCATTGACGCTGCGGCACTTGCTGACCACGGAGATCACTCGCACAACCTCGTTGTCAACGATCCCGATGTACGAGCCCGCTCACTCGACCAGTCCCTGCTTACTGACTGATGTGGAACACAAGTTCCCGGGGTCACCGGCGACCGTTTGCGACAACCTCGCCACTGGAACCGTATGGGTCGAATACAATGACGTGGTGGATATCTGTTGCATGCTCAGACCCTCGCCAGTTACTGACATTTAACGCTCGGTCAGGTCGACGGTCATTTCAAGTGTAAGTCCCGGTTAAGCACACATCGATTTGTCGCATACTGATAGTTTCATTCTAGGGGCGTACTCAATGGACGCCATCCTGACTCCCGAGGAACGTACCGTTGCTTAGCGCTTAGGGGCCACATTGGCACATATAGCACAGTCCACCCATTTTGAAATAATTATTGTCAAACGTCGTTGTTGACTACGCGCTGCGAGGAAAAAATATTTTTGTGAACCCCAAGCTTAGGATCGTAACTTGCGCCTGGGTTTGCGCACCGTGGCTGTCTCGGTGATGCCAGTGGCACCTGTTCCAACCGGTTGTGTTCGCTTTCCAAAGTGAACATCCCACCGGAGCAACAACACCAACGCTCGAGCATCTAACACCGCGGGCAAAGCCCCGCGGCAGTTAAAGTGCAAGTGCCGTTGAGGCACTCCACAGGCACTTCAAGGGGCACTTTTGTTAGATGGCAGTGAATGTTGGTGGGATGTCTCACTCTAACATTCATAGCGGGTGCTTTCTCGGTTGTATTTGATTTCACAACACTTTCCCGATTTGTGCTTCTCGATTCAGACAGCCTCACGTCGAGCATCGAGCAACGACCAATAGAATCAATTGCAACACACATCCTACGGCACCCTTGTTTTATTTAAATGATAAGTCGGCAAGAATAGGTACATCAGATCAGAGAATTCAGGCAAGCAACTGAGTCAATCATTTTTCCAACAAAACTTCATCATCAAGAAAGACAGAATCCAGGCTGTAATCGTTCCCCCCATCGACCTCTATATCCGACGCTATCTCTGAGGCTGGGGCAGATTTCATGCCATCCTCTTCATAATGGCACGCATCCCACTCGTTATCAGACTCATCGTCAGAAACTTTGTCCCTCCTCCTGAGCCCTAGGGAAGTAGTGAATGTGGTGCGTATCAACTTCGAACTCGAACATCGAAAGATGGCTAACATATCTTGTGGATCATGTCTTGGAGCTGCAAGTCTTGAAAAAGACACTGGAGTCACCTGGTGGGGTATGTGAATCCCTGAAGGCCATGATTGCTAGCTCCAATAGCGGTTTAACTACACTACTGGTGACATCCCCGACTCATGGCCGACATAAAGGCTGCGATAAACGCCAAGAATAACCTTTTTTTCCTCGACGAACAACTGGATCAAGTGGCATGTGGTTGTCGATTAGAATGCCGATTTCACCAACTGAGGTTCATGCAAAGAAACGTGACGAGGTCACTGCTTCCTTGAAGGAGACAGCGGTATGAAAGCTTTTTCGTCATAAAATATGTACATCGTGAGGTGAACAATGGATGTGCTTACACAACAAGATTACTGTACCGCGTACTTCCAACATTGCGCGACGAACATCAAGTAAGCAACCCAACCACATCAACTGGGGATTTCCCAACGATTCCCAACGCCAAGCCCGTCAACGCGCCATTATCCCTATGCGATTGGGGGAGGAAATTAGAATTTCATTGGGTCAAGTATAGTCATAAGTGCCATTCAAAGTTTCCCTTTTTCGCTCCTGTTTGCGCTCCTGGTTCGTTTCCTGTTTTCTTCCAGGAGAACAACCAGGAGACACAAAAATGGATCAAGTAGGGAAGAATTCGCAACCGGGAGATACAGGCGTCCCTTTTTGCAAAGTTGTCCCTACTTGGTCCCTTTTTGTGTTTCCTGCTCGGTTTCCTACTCAACCCCAATCAATCTCCGCTTCGGCAGACCTTGCCCTCGAGCCTTTTCCCCGAGAGTTCCTATTCCCTCACCACACGGCACACTTCATGGATTGTGCACCCTAACTTTTTGACCAACCACTCCGTATTCTCTTCAGACTTGAGTTAGAGCATTGATGTATGCCGAGCTATGCCGAGACCCAGTCCGAGTCCGATAACACGATACCCCACGACCCCGCAAATCAGCCTCCCACAGGGTAGTAGGGAACACATTGTGCCTACGACTCTAGGTTCGCTTGGACCGAAGGCGGCCGCCGCTGCGCTGTGAGGACGCGGAGCAGTGGCGGCGCGTGAGCCACCTGATGTGAATGAGCTAAGTTTGAACTCGTCGAGAGGTCGCCGACACATGCCGAAGTGTCGCTTCAAGTAGGAATACTCTCCTACTTGCTTCCTGGTTCAAAAATCCCAGCCCTAAATTTCAAACATGCTCCTTTTTAGCTCCTGGTTGAGTTCCTACTTCGTCCATTTTACTGCCAAAAGTAATAAAAAAAAAGGAATCAATTAGGAGCGCAAACAGGAAGTCAAATAGGGCCAACTTTGAACAGCAATATAGTGGGTGGTAGTCAGTCGGGACTACCTAGCCTGATCTGGTGAACTCATTGAGTGTGTTGTATAACTGTTGTATTTGAGATATGTAACACCTTTCCGTGTTCGCTCTGTTCTGTTTTTTTTTTTTTTTTTCGAAGAATTAAAACACCCGCCAGCCGATACAAGGGATCTCCATCTTGAAATGATATGTCTGGTACTAGCAGACTCAGGACGGAGCGGACAAATTGGCCTGATTCAATTTCGTTGGCACTTCCCAGCTTCTTCAAGATATTCTGTTGGCACGGGCTGGTTTGGAGAGGAAGTGCCTCTGGAAAGCTAGTTGGTTGACGCTATAGATTTACCACGGTTTGGTGGGTTTGGGATTGATTTGGGATCGGCTAACCCGTTGGGATGATGCCTGATGATGCCATGATGGGATACTCGATCGGGCATTTGCAGGCCACGCATAGCTCATGCCGTACGTACGCACACATCGCAGATAGTAGACGTACTGCATATGATCTCATCTCCGTGCATTGTGAATCTCACTGTACAGTTTTAATGTTCGCGTACCTCAAATGGAAGCAAATGTTGATGCACCACAAATGAAAGTAAATGTTCGACCTGAAATGTGCGTGCACCACAAATGGAAGTTGATGTTCGACTTGAAATGTTCAGCCCGCATTACTAAATATTTTCTGATAATAAATACCGTCATAGATATCTTTGCCGCCAGGCTCGCTGGCGCTGTTCTCGTATCCGGGGATGAACATACCAAATGAAGGATTGGTTGCGCATGGCGCGCGTCTGGTGTCCATTCATGTCCACACTGTCAGTGCAGAGTAGCCCGTTCAATTCGGGACGAAGCCATATCTTCATGTGATGCCCTTTCGTTTGGGTCGGGTAGGACGCCAGCCTCGCTCGATCCAACGAATGCACCCAGTCAATTCTCCATCTACGCAGCGAATATCACTCTCTCTTTCAGTCGAAGAACGTGCTCTGGCCTGGATCCACTGCTCGTCTGTCACTGTGCTCAATCGGTGGTGAGCGGGGACTGTAAACTCGCGCAGCCGTGACTAAACCTCGCAAAACCCCGTCGAGACACGGCGCGCTGCTCTGAGCGTTTGGTTGTCTCACTTTGTGAACTTTTATCTCCTCTCAACGATGATCTGACTAGACCAATCCATAGAGATGACCCTCTGTCTCCCTCCCATTGCCTCGACTCCAATACCCGAGATGGGGAGGAAGGCTTGGTCGCGCATGGTCCGCATCTGCTGGCGGTATCTTGACCCCAACGACTGCTTCCTGTGGACCTCGTCCGTTCGACTCGGGCCCACTGACAAGCCGTCAGACGCGTCGAATGTTTTTTCTTGTTCTAATCCCACACATCCCCGTCACAGAACCGAGGCGCACTCAAGTCCGTGACATTTACTCTCTTTGTATCGATGCTCGGCCTAAATGCATTCACAATCTCCCCCGGATATCTCCGATGTGGTACTCGGAAGTAGATCGAATCACTGTAGATCCCGCCCGTTCGATTCGGGCCCTAGCCTCAAGGGCGATGCGGCGCTGTACTCTTTTTTTTTTTTCCTTCCAAGGCAGAAGTTCCGGCGGACGGCTCACACTCAACTCTCCCTCAGGTCGGCCCGCAGCCCGGACCCAACAAACGCCCGCACAATTGGCGAACGAACATTGGATATTTGACTGAATATTTTATTTGTAGCACGCTCCCGCCGTTCGTCGATGTGGCCTGGGATACTTCCCGAACTCCTCCTCCTCTCCATCCACCATCAAATGCTACCGCCTCGACCACCAGAATAGCAGCGCAAGGCTCGTACCACGGAGCGAGCCTTGCCAGTGCTTACCTCTCCCGTGGAAGGACGCGCACCTGTCGAGCTAGGCGTCGGATATACGCGGGATCGGGAACAACCGGCGTCACCCCGCGGTCCCCTACGGCACCAAGCCCTAACGACGCGTCGACGCCTCCTCGGGAACTACTCGCGACTCCAGCAGCCATGCCTGTATCACGCGGATCTGGATCCGGGGATGCGCCCACGAAACCATCCGTCCAATGCGACGCTTTCCCTTTATCTATGATTCTCGCACTCTCTGGCCGTACCACTGGTTGCGTGGTCAGTCTTGCGTTTCAGTTTTAAGATAATCACAACCCCGGTCATCGAAATCCGGCCGCATTCTCCGTGTGCATAATCTTGAGTCCAAGCAGCCTACCGGAATCCTTCAAGGTCGTTTTTATTATCTAAGCCCTCACTCCAAATTGCGCCGGAGATAAGCACCCACCCCGATGGCAGTCACGATACGGGTCCCAGTCTCCAGATTCGACAACGCGGTGCATAGGACCCAGTGCTCACACATCCGAATTCGATTGACTCGAACGACACTGTTCGATGGGAGCGCCCTCGCCAAGTACATACGGATGACTCGAATCATTGAAAAATCGCGTGGGAGCACTGACGCGTAAGGTTACAGACACGTTTGTGTCGTATACCTCTTGTTTGGTTCCCCTTGAATGAAAACTTTGAGGATGTCTCGTTGCTGCCGCCGAATTCCCTGAATATCGCTATGCATGTACTTCTCCGACTAGTGTCAGCTTCATACACGCCGACGGAAACGTCGGAAAAAGGGAGCTTCATTTTCTGAGTGTTTCAACGTTTTTGCCGGTTCGGGTGAGTGGGTCGAATTATTTGCGCCCGCAATGGTACTAATTCGTCGAGAAAAATCCACGTTCGATAAGCCTGCGCCGTAATGTATTATACGAGGCGCGATATTCTTTCGACGTTTGATTCTTCAACGCGCTCATATCTCTGCAGTATTATCTCATCTACATCCCCTTTTGAGCCTTAACCACTCGATGTATTGTGTAAGTACACTTCTACACGGTAGCTGCAAAACATCGCAATCCCGCGCTCGGGGAATGCCGAACACGCGGATCAGGGCCGGCGTTGTTTGCCACGTGCTGCGGCAGGTGGCTTGCCCTTGCGCTCTCCGCGCTGAGCGCCGAGTCTAGTCGGGACTCGCCCGAAATCAGTCGTCAGAGGGATCGGATGCAGACCGGGTCCAAAGGGAAGCTGTCACCGTCGCATGTCATCGTAGAAATATCCTAAAATAACCGTTCTTAGGGCGACTAATTGGCACTACCATAGCAGCACTGTTTATTAACCAAAGTGCCTCTTTCTCAATTCCCTATCAAAGTGCGCGCGCAATGGCCGGAAACCTCAACACTCTCGTTGTACTATAATAGGATCTTCTCCCGAGTCTTATTTTGTGGGGCACGGGCGCCGCCATTTCGTCGAAAACATGCCAGCGTCATTCGTAAAGCACGTTCAAACTCAGATGAACATCAGCATGACATTGTGGATAAGACAGCGATCCGCCCTCTCCGTATGATCAACCCTAAATTCCGATTTAGGATGAGCAGAACACTTGATGCATGGACCACTCATAATATTAATGCCGCTACAGAAAACTGTCCGTTCCCCACGTAGTATTGCATCAGCAGCTAACTCAGTCGCGAGGACGCAATCCACTCCACACGCAGCATAAATTAAGACATACAGGATCATCTGTCAGGGCCGAATGGCAAAGCCGCGGCCGACTTTGTGACCTTCCCCGACGACGAGGATTCCGCTCGCTATTTCCCGAAAGGCAAAAATCAGGGGACATGGAGCGCCGTGCTGCATAATTATTTCATCGAGGAGCTCAACAAACTACAAAAGAAGTTCCAACTTTTGACCGGGGAATCACCGAAATGATATTCGGCAAAAGAAGAACCTATATCTGCGAAATTTGACGAAGACGAGTAGTGGGAGGATCACCCGTTGCATAAGGTCTGCCGCCTCATCCCCGGTACATGATTGCTAACTCGTCGCAGGTCTTGACGGAGTATCAATCGGGCTGGTGTATTGACCGAAGCTCGACACTCTGTTTCTACAACAGCAACTTTTCTTCCTGAAGTTTAGGCGCGCCTGCGCAAGTCAGATAACGACGCACTCGTCACACTGGAAAATTCGATGTTTGAAGGTGTCTCAAAATTCACGTGAATCCCCATATAAGGCAGTTCACGTGACCAGGCGCCTGAAACTAATAGTTTCGGTAGGTTCGGAACAAGCCGCCTTCGTCACATGATATTCACGTGCTTCGAAGGGAAATCTGAGAAGGGGCTTGTACCAAGATGCCGAAAAAGGGCAATGTGTTTGGCGCGTCCTCTTGGCTCAGGAACCACGTCAAATCTTTCGGTGTCTTCGGAAGAATTATACATTAGAAGTGCGAAAATGCTTTGCCTGACTCAAATTCTCGACGCGGTCCCAAATCGCGTCGGAAATCCGCGGGCAATGACGGTCTTTTGCGCAGAGGATCACAATAAAGACCCATGCATAGACGTGTTTCCATGAGCCCCAAACAGAAACTTAGGAAGCAGAATACTAGATATTACATTCATGATGTCTCCTGAACTTTAATCTGGGCAATGGCTCCAGACAAGTGCAGTCCAGGTCAGGACGGATAATGACCCAATTTGGCGTGATTTGTCATCGACGCGTCCCGCCTCTCTCGCTTCCTCCTCCGGCTACATATATTATTCCGCGCTCTTTTGAGGCCAAAAATGTCGCAGGCATCCATGTCTACACCCCAGATACCTCGAACGCCTCGCCGCCAACCATTTTCACCGGTTGCACCACGCTCACGGGGGACTCCTCGCCGGCACATACTACACACCGGACGACTGGCAGATACACCTGATTATTCGTATTCTGCGCGGCTTCGACTCAATTTTTCTTGCGGGTACCGGGTACGGAAAAAGTATTATTTTCGAGGCTGTTGCCGTCCTAGGAGGGAAACGAAAGGTTACCATCATTGTGTGCCCTCTAAAAGCTTTGGAGGCGGACCAGTTATGTGCATTATCCAGAGACTTGTGGTGCAGGCCTAAATTCTCCTTCCCAGGTCAAACAAGCGACAGAAAAGGGGATCAGCGCGATTCTGATCAACGAGGATAATACTAGCAACCCCACCGTATGGAGGAAGGCTGAGAAGAGCGCCCAGCTCGTCTACATCTCTCCTGAAATGGCGCTTTCAGACCGTTTCGGGAGACTTTGGATGGATGCCAAGTTTCGGCAGCGTGTTAATGCCCTCATCGTCGATGAAGCCCATTGCATTGATGAATGGGGTGAGGAATTTCGCCCTATGTATAGGGAGCTGCACCGGCTTCGCAGTTTTACTGGACAGGAAGTCCCGTTTGTCGCGTGTACCGCTACATGCGCCACCAAAATCTCACCTGGTCACACATGTCACTAATGAGACGCGTCTCGTCACAGCGTCCCGATACGGCCGCGATCCTCCAAGCGTGTTTCTTGAATGAAGGAACAGGTTCTCGGTATAATTTTCGCTGGTGGGTCTGCTAGAAATTATGGTCCGCTCCAATCGAGCCCATAAAATTGAGGGATTTCATCCAAAATATATCTTGTTTGCCAGAAATGCAGAGTGCATGTCGACGCTCAAAACGGGGACATATCAGGGGGGTGTAGCCCTTAAATTTAAAACAGAGTCGGCAGAATTACAGTCCAACATCGAATGAACAGTTTCTCAGCTTAGATAATGGCAATCGGAGCAGAAATGGGAGAGAAATAGAGGTCGGAACACATGTCTTCTTTTGGGCAGTTTGTTGCAAGCCTCTCTCCGAGATTCACCGGCTCGCCGGTGCGGAGACAGGCTTGCTCCGAACCTATAGTTTCGGGAACGTTTTGAGACGTCTTGAAACATTGAATTTTCCAGTGTGCGTGTCTGCCCGCGTCCATCGCTCTGAAACTCCGAGAGCTCAGGGAGACCGCGGTACGACCCGAGGAGCAAATCGGTACGGGCCGGCACCGTTTGGCCGTAGATTCACGCTGCTAACATGAAGATTTAGCTCTCATGCAGGAATATCAAATGTCGATCAATGTTGCGCAAACGCCACTGGTGTGTTTGGCTCTTTCCACGGTGCTGCCGGGGTACTAACTGGAAAACAGAACAAGGCAGCAGCTCATATGAATAACCTGGCCAATGTGAATCGCGCGGGACTCAGTATACTGGCTGCGGCGACGGGGGGACGATCGTATAAACCACCCGTTATTACCGAATAGATTCCGGTATACGATTCTTGACGATGACAGTGAGTCTTGGTCTCTCCACGTCATTAGTCGCGTCGCGTCAATTGGACCAAGTTGGGCCAAAGAGAATACTAGGACGTAATCAATTACATGTATAAGTGTTAGGCGCGGAAATAAAATAAACCACACTCTTCTCGCCATCAGAAATTTTCAATGCTACACCCCGCGATCGGAAGAAAATCCGAGGCAATCAACAAGAGAAATGGAGGAGCGCTAATGATACAGGGAAGACATATTGATGTTCGCAAGAACAGAACATAACGTATTGTAATTAATCGAAAGACATCATTGGATGTCGGTTATGATACCTGGGGACATCCAAGGTCAGCCGGCATATGGAGTGGAAGGAGCTCGCGATACGTACATAGTTGGACAGATCAACAGAGAACCATAGCGATGAAGAGTCGCTACCCGAACTGTGGTATTTTTGCATTGGCGACCGTTCCCGCGAGTATTGCAGGGCAGGATTCCACGTGGAGGGATCGAAAACGTATCGGGGATCCGAGACCGAGGCAAGCTCGTCGCAGACGGGTATATGGCCGGGTCCCAATGCGAGGCGGGACTTGTGTGATCCAGAGGGCAGGTCTAGGCCCGAGGAATAATCTGGGAAATGGCGGATAGGATAGTTGAATTTGTACGTCGCGGAAAAGACGATAAATGGGTTGTCCTCCGTGACGACTTCCTGGAAAATTGTGAAGCGTGTAGGATCTGGGCTTGGGCTATGAGTTGACGAAATTTACGCGGGAGCGGTATGCACTAACCAGGGCTATCCAAAATCACCTTCCAATATTTCGGGACCAGTTGAGTGCTGTAAAGGAAGTCCGCATCCTCGGGGACGTGTTGGGGTACGAGTTGGAGAGGGACAGTCTCGGCATGTAGGATGAACTCCTCCGAGTATACGGTGAACCGCGAATGGGCGACAATGGGGGAGCGAGACGTGAAGGACACAGTAGGATTGATTGATCCAAGGGAGCGAGGATGGTCTGAGGCGCGAACGACGTGCCCGGCGTCGGACCACGGCGAGGGATGGGTGGTGGTCTGGATCTCATCGGGAGATCCCGCGGGTAGGATGTCGATATACATGATGGTATGGCGGGAAGAGGTGCTCGGGAACAGACTGTTTTCGAGGAGCGACACAGGCGAACTGAGGGCACTGTTAGCGGAGTCGGGATATGCTGGCTCTCGGAATGGGGATAGGAGATGCAGCACTAGAGGATGGGCGTCGATGAGCATGATGCCCAAAGATAAGACAGCGATAACATACATTGCTTGCCTGCGCACGACTCCCGAAGTTGCTGGAGGCGACTCCCGACCTGTTTGGTGGACCGCCGCTTGCCGGTCTTGTCGAAGATATAGTCTGAGATGAACCGATTCCGGCGCGGAAAACGCCCCAACATCCGCGTTTCCCTAGAGTCGTCAGGCTGATATTTCTCGAGGCCTGCATTCACTCGCTGTCAGGATCGCATGAGGATGACACTCGGGTGAAATGCATACCTTCAAGCAAGGCCGCCTCCAGCTCCAGCGGCCAGATTGTCTCTCCACCGCGCAAGGTCTTCCACGTCTTGCGAAGTGTGAGGACCGATTGCAGTACATCTTTACTGGTGTGTTTCCGGAATGTTGGCCAAGACGAGCCGCTGAATGGCGATGAAGGCAGATCGGAGGATGACGTAGATGGTGTAGAGGAACCCGCAGAAGAGGTCTCTGCCATGTTGTCGTCCTTGTTCCAGTGCATAACTTGAGAGCTAAAAAGTAGTGCATGGACGCGCCTCGTATAGCGGCTTTATACAAGTAGCGCGCAATGAATCACGCGGCGGGCGGACGAGATCCCCGTGCGGATGGGGTTCAATAATAGATCGGTATTCGGTTAGCCTGGGAGCCGCTGAGCCGTAAAGACGCGAACAGGTGTAAGCGCTTGGCAATGCTAGGGACCGCCCGATTGAGCACAAGGGGAAGGCGTTGGTATGCTGGAACAACCTTGGCCCCGCCGTGCGGCACTGTAATAAACGTGGCTATGGTGCACCGCGAAGCTCAGCAGAAGCTGAAGATTATAATTACCCAACCCAGAAATATGGCGATATGTCGGGGACTTCGCGAAGGGCAAAAGCAATTATACTCGATTCGGCTGCCCTGTAGATTCGTCGATGGTACGCGATGTCAATGACCGCTTTCGGGGGCCGACGTCAAAAAAACTGTCGATTCACAGCCACCCGCTGTGGCAGCAACGCCGGTATACAAATGAGGCGTACGCGCACCTGGACGTTGATCCGCTAGCAGTGCAGTGCCGGCAGGGAATGCCGAGAGCTCGCTTCTATTTCCACGTCGGAGGAAGTTCTCGACCGTCGAAGGATCGGCATCTTCATAAGCGAGGGACGATCAGAATTGAGATGAGTGAGCCTCACCACAGTAGTACAAGCGCGGAGAGAAAATGATGTTTGACAGGAGCAGGTATCGTATGGCCGCCCACGCTTGCTGGATGTCTTCATAACACAACCAGCGTTAAAGGGAGTCGTCGTCAGACATACTGGCGCTGTCAACGGAGAGATCTGGTAATCTGGGACAGCAATTGACTGGGTTGGAATTCGGAAAATGCTCGCTCCGAGAAGTTCTTGGAGCTGCACCACTGTCCGGGCGGAAGAAGAGTGCAAAGATCCCATCTCGTCGCGGAAAATTAACCCTGCCAAACAAGACGAAATATCTTCGAAGTTCCAGACGATCTCAACGAACAAAGTTCATAATGAAGTCTGATAAATCCCGTGTCGAAGAGGTCTGGCTTCCAAGGAGCTAGCCGCTACTAGTGAGGTGGGAATGTGATATCGCTATGCCATTTGAGATATTCCCGGGACTAACCTGAATGGTTATAAATCTTGGTTCACACGATGTAGTGGTGAGATCAGATTGCTGTTCCAACGAGGACCACTCCTCAGAAAGAAACCACGACAAAAGGTCCTTTGAAATCGCATCGCGACTCAAGCACGGGGTGGAGAAGTTAGGCTGCGAAGCTCTATCAGGAATGGAAGTGACTGTCAAGTGCGGAGCTTTATCTCCGATTGGCGGTTTTCTGTTGGATTAAATGCCAAATCAGGATGCCTATTTCTTTTTACAGCGTTGTGAGTCTTGAGGCTCACCGGTCTATGATGGACAAAGGACCGAGCGCATCAGCGTTTCACGAAGGACGGAACCTTAGATTCTGCCCCTAGTCGGAGCCGAGTTGCCGAGACGGGTCTTTTTCATTCCGCTCCAGCAAGGTCACAGCGCGGTTCCTTACACATGGAAGCACCCATTTAAATCCACTAGCACGACCCGGCGTCGTCCCTCAGAACACACCTTCAAAGGCATTGGGTCGAAAGCATCTGGACTTTTCTCGGACCGATATTTGTCGCCAGTCAAGAATCTCGGAGCAGGTGAGGGCCGTGGGGTCGTATGTCATAACGAGAGAATGAACGTCAGCATGTCACCTGCGGGGGCGTAGGTCCAAGGGCGGTTCGCGCATTGGGTGAAAATAAGCGTGGTGGGAGGGCAAAGGAGGGAAACGTCAATGTCACGTCACGTCACACTACCGCATGGGCATCGGATTTTCTCGGGGGCCGGGGCGCGGGTCAACGGCATTGATAAATGAGTTTTCACGGTCGTTTCAAGGTGATCCCGTCGCGGAATTGTGTACGGAGTATTCCCCCCCTTGCGTCTGAAAATCTGTCCTGAGCCTGAACGCCGCAACCAGTATACCTAGATGCCGGTTTGTGTCAATGTTCAGAGTTCGATGTTGACCCATTTGTGTTTATTGTTCAGAAGGCGCGCGGCATGAGATCCTGAGATGCTCGGGTGACAACGATGTTCCATCCTGGCCACGTTGTTCTCGGAGTCAATAGGTGGAGGCTGGAACATGCTGATCAAAATATGTTAATAATACCAACTAATTGTGATAGTCGAGTTCCATCAGCGCAACCGTTGGAGTCCCTTCGAATTGTCGCCGACGGTATCTATCCGAATGGTCGGTGTATATTGATCCCGGGATAGGAATGCAGGAACGAAAAATGAATTGGTGGACCGCAGCGCGGAGGTCATGAATATGGGCAGGGGTTTTTACATACAGCAGTAGTTTATCTACATGGGTTCAGGGTAGGAAATGGGGGCATGTGGGGCATGTGGGGCGGTTGGAGAATTGCGGTTCAGAGGCTGAATTCCGGCGAGCGTCGCTGAGATGCCAGCGACTATCCTTGAACGACGTCATGTCGAACGAGCGGTACGAATCCCGCCGGAACCTCCGCTCTGCCCAGGAACGCCGAGTGAACGAGCGGGAAGAACGCGCCACAGCGTACGCCTGTGTCGCGCTCGAGGGATTTTCCAGCGCTCCATGGAGGCACGCAGAACAAGGTCAACGGAGGCGCCGAGAAGAAGGCGTCTGCGATGTACACAGAAGGCATCGCGGGGGAGGGGACGCCGCTGGTTGGGTGCGGAGGACCCGTGCGCGGGCCCAGCCTGCCGGAGCTCCCAGGAGCCCACTTTCCCGTGGCGACCCACGCGATGCGGTCGTCTTCTCTCTCGGAACCGATGGCCGAGTAGGGAGGACATGTACAGCGGTATTCCGCTTCGGCAGCGCAATCTGGGCTCTACCAGAAATATCGCTCCGAGGCGGATGCCTCGCCGGAGGAGCAGCAGGCGCGCGCTCCAGCAATGAAGGCACCGCAAGAGCCTGCGCAAGGGAGGAGGAGACGGGGTCGGGGCGGCGCTAGATCCAGCTGAGCGACGACGCCACCATGGAGTGAGCACTCTGCGTATCCGCTTCAGCGATGTGAGTTTGGTCGGCAAGGGCTGGAGATTTATCATGGATTTTTGCCAGGGGAAGCAGCACCGCTCGGAGACGCCGGCTTCATAGTAATGCCATGACGCCGGGGATGAGGCGCCTTCCGCCGGGGCGCCGTTGGAATGGCGCTGGGGAACACAAACCCCCACGCGATGGAAAGCGCTCGTCGTCAGCGGGGTTATTATCTCCGACCGGCCGCTTACTGGACGAGGTGTGCGTGTACTGCGTCGTCGGGCGGCTGCATACCTCTCAGGCAACTCCTGCAGGTACCGGCGGAGCACTGGGAGGGGACATCAGGAGGGATCAGGGAGCGTCGAAAATGGGAGCGGTCGCACGGATATGAGAAATCCCGATCATAACTTGCGCGCGGGGGGATTGGAGAGGTATACGTAGCAGTGCTGGACCACATTTCAGGATGATCATTGACATAAAAACGCTGGGGACATACGATTGGGAGGTTGCAACCGCTGTATATGGAGTACTGAAAAATGGTTTACTGTCATAGGGTTAGGTTAATAATAGGTGAGATGATGGATTTATATCCACGATTCGCGGTGTAGTTTTGCGGTGTTGGCGGCGCGGCTTCATACGATGCCGCAGACGGACTTGAAATGAGTATTAGAACTTTGCATCAATCTTCGAGCCAGCGTCCTTCAGCGTACCCAGAGCCGGTAATCGAGTCGGAGTCTAACCCCGTGTAATATTCTGCATTTCTGTCAAAGCTGTCGCCCTCAGGATACATCGAATCTTCGTCAAAGAGATATTCGGCGTTGGTTTCGGTGTCCGGCGCAGCCCTTGCTCGCAAGAAGTCGTTCGCGCCGACAGTGGCGACCGAGGTGACGGAGGAGAGGACGAGATGCCTCGTCGCGGCGATGCCGCGCAGCATGGTGAGAAGCGCCGACGCTGCATACTTAAACCTGATAAGTCCGATGGTGAGGTCAGCAATAATAGTCAGAGTGCGCGCAGCTGCGATGGCGTAAGTCATGGGGTGAGTTGGGAGGGCGATCGGTACTGAAGCCTAATATACGATTCTTTTTTCTATCGTTGCACTGAAGGAGACAAAAGCCTGAGCGCTCGGTGACGAGCAACGGAAAGAACAAAGAGCTAATAGCTCGGAGGCAAGGTCAACAAAATAGGGTGTCGCGGTGTCGCGGGAAGGAAGTTGGGGGATCATCTCTAGGATTTCGCCACCCATGAGCCAGAGTTCCCGTATTTTTGGACAGATCCGGTGGTCTCCCTCGAAGCTCTGCACCAGCGGACGTGGATCCATATCGATTAGGTGCAGGATCGCTATGGAGTGCACCCCGTGAAGTGCATTCGCATCGATCCCTGTGAGCACGAGGGACCGAAACGTGAGGGACTTCAGCAGCGGGTATCTAGGCGGGGAAATTCTTTAGGGCGCAGCACTCGGAGGAACTCGTCCCAAAGAAGGCGCGGATGGTGGACTCGAAGTAAGTTGCACACAGGTTCGTCGATCATTTCACGTTCAAGCGGGGGAAACTGACTGTCGTTGTTTTTGGGGAAGGAGCTTGTTCTTCGCGATAAGTGGGACGTCACAGGGAGGGCCGAATCGGTCAAATTGACTTGTGCGCGTGCGTTGACCTTCGGATACACATAGAGCTAGAGACGAGATTTAAACGGCGAGGATCCTGAGATGAGCAGTGTCGAATAAAGTAATTGATCTAACATGCGCTGACGACGGCGTGACCTGGAGGCGTATTGTCTTGATGTAAGGAACAGCGGATTTTGACGTCGTGGATGGGTGCGGTGTCAATACAAGATCATTTTGGGGCAAGCGGAGACTTAGACTTGGGATCATACCCAGGCAAGACCCAGTGAAAAGCGGGGCAGACGCACGAGATACATCTTAAGCCTACAGGAACCGCCAGAGAATTGAATTGCCGACTTGACGGGTTTGTGAGATTGTTTTCCACTAGTTTAGCCCCTAAGCATCGCGCTTCATCACGATCCAGCCCAAATCCAGCCGACGCTTGAGAAATTGAGTGACGAGTCCGGGGGCCGCCGGGGGGTCCGAGAAATTCAGATGAGATGAGAGGTGGATGGACGTCCAGAGACAACTAACAGCCCAGAACCAGCCAACCAACTCGCCAGATGGTCGCCGCAGGAAGCGAAGAGCAGCGGTCGGGCGAGCTCGGATGATGTTCCGGAGTCACTCACGGCCAAACAAGGTCTGATCCGGTGATTTCGGCTGGAACCATTTGTCTTTCAAATTCTGCTTGCTTTCTGCTTGGCGCACCACGGAGCGATACATCTCTCATCCCAGGATGCACGCCCTGTTAGCCTGCACAGAATCGACAGCAACCAGCATCACATCGCGGCTAGTTTCTCTGCCTTGGACGTCGCGGGAATTGTGGCAGAAGCATCGTCGACGGCGGCGACGAAGTGATCCTAAGACGACGGCGACAACCAATTCCGAGCGCGCGTCGTGGCGAGTGAAGGCGCGTGCGTTGGTGTAAACGTTCGATGAGATGCTCAATAGTCATTTCCGAAAGGCGTGTCGCGGTGCTCATGACACTCGTCTGCGCGGACTCGGCAGTATCTCATTCCACCTCCATCGCACCGCTATGCACGCAACGCCCCTCCCGCCGATGCCGAGCGCCCCTCCCGCAATACTGCGAATGCGCCGCAGTCGCTGGGCACATACGCGCGGGTGGATTAGCGGCGCCCTCGCCCTACGCTTGGGAGCCGGGCTGGTGCAGATCCTTGCACGGCGCTCGGGGGAGCGCAGCGATGTGGGATGAGCCTGCGAGTCTTCGCGGGCGTCCGGCAGTCGGAAGGATCGCGACTCTGCAGCGGAGAGCCTTCCCTCTTCATGCGCTCATGAGCGCTCCCGCGCCCGCCGCATGGGCTAGCGCCCGCCATCGCCTCTCCCGCTTGGGGCTCGTTCTTTGGCGCGCTGCCTGCGCTCTCCCTCGCCCGGACGTTTGCGCATTTGCGCTCGTGGACCGTGAGGTGTCGCTTGTCCAACCGTTACCCACCTCCACTTCGACCATTCACTTCTTGCACCTTGCCTTCTGGCCGGCGTCATCGTCGGAAACCCACCTCCTTAGGTTTTTCGCGCTCTTCGTACGACTTTCATCTCGTGGGATTCTCCTTGTCTCCATCCATTCTTACACCTCCACCGCGTCTAATCTCCCGCATCTCTTCTTCAGACCTAGATGCACACCCCGTCCGAACTGATCTCGCTGTATCCAGTTTACAGACTAGCAATGAATTCCGACTTCTCATCTCTGCGACTACCATCGAGCGACCGCCCAGTGCGTACTTCTTCTCATGTTCGAAATTTAATTCCTCGCCCGTTGCAGCCACTCGAAGAACTTCTTGATCTGCCTCCTGAGCCCTGTTGGATTCCATCCGACCATCGCTATCTTATAATCCATATATCGAAGCCTGTACAGTGGTCGTCAGCGCCAGTCGAGTCGTTCCCTGAAGAGAACAAGGTCTGGCTTGTCTGAACTTCTGGCGATGAGACTCCCGCTCCCGAGCTGAATCACCCTCATCCTAACATTAATAGCCGTTGTGCCCGACCTTCTCCTCGTCCGCACGCACCGCGCTCACATCGATTTCGCCGTGCCTCGGCATGGACTCGGAGCCGACGATGCCGAGTGTCTCACGGTCACGAGTGCCAGCGTGCCTTCGTCCTTTCTCTCCCTCATCTGACTATTCCCTTTGCAGCTCGTTCGCAGCTCTTCTATTTATGGGGTAAGATCTGGTGTTTTCTGCCCATCTTTGGCTGTACTGACGTTCATTTCGGCACGCTCTACACCGACGCCGCCTCGCTGTGCCCGGATTCTCCAGAGCTTTCGTAGACGTCGTTTCTGAATCGGTGAGCTCTGTCAGACTTTGGGATCTCGGACCATGCTGGTCTTGCCACGGACCTCTTCAGTCACGCCGCGATCCTCTCCGAGTCAGTCTGACTTGTCCGCGATTCTGCGCTGACTGGGGACTTTATCTGTTCTGATTCTAGGTACTGTGCTTTGCAAATTCCAATCTGTTGTGTCCGGGCCTTACTTGAAATGGACTTCAAATGTGTCTCGCCGGGAGTCGGTTGTCTATCTTTCCAGTTCCAACTTCCATCGCGCTTCCCGCATCCCGACGGAGTCTCTTGCACTGGATTACCCATTCTTGGCCCTCTTTGGCCCCTTTGATCTGGATCTGACAAAACTGGCCCGTTGATTCGTATTCCGGAATTACACTAGCCGGAGGTAAAGATCTTCCCCAGCCTCTACTTCAATAACTGTATGGTGCTCATTCCCTTCGCCGCTATTGACCTCGCTCAAGAGATATCGATTCGGTACACTACTAGATCAAGTTTGTTATAAGTACTCCCCATCCTCCGCCCCAGTATGTTCCCCCGCTCATTCGATTCAAGTGAACCCCTGGTGCGCTCTATTTATTGCAGCCACATTTCTCTATCGATATTATTTCTTCCTCAGTACAAAGACAGTGGTAATGTTCCCGGCCCCTTCCTCTGGAATGCCCTCGCTGACGCGCGCTCCTCACTCCAGGTACACATATTATTCTGTCAAGGGTCAAATACGCTCAATTATCCTTGGGTCCGTCCAGCACACGGGTGACCTCGCATTCCCTCTCATCATGCAGTGTTCGCGGATCTGACGGGAGCATCTGGCTTCACCCTTCCAAGCCACACATCACAATTAACTCGACTTGAAACGTCTTCCCGAAGCGATTGACTTGATTCAAAGGTCCACTCGCATTTCGTTCCCGAGCCCGATACCCACATCGTTACCTAAACCTAACCGTAGGTCTGCGCTTCGTTGTACCCCTGGATTCATCGGCCGGGTAACGCGGCTACATGTATGTGCTGCCTTTACCTCTCAGTTTCACGCGCATTTCGTTCGATCCTTCTTCCCCATGAGTTCTCATGCGCCAAATCGCCGCTTATATCCCACTGACCCCTCGTTCAACTCAGATTGCCGGTTGCTTATCCCCTGACGTCTTTACGAACCGTTACGTTTAGGCATCGCCGTCCCGCTGCCAGTCTGCGCAGAAATCATTATGCCGCTTGACTCCTGTTCGCATTCGACGCCTTTGCGGGATCCAGGCTGATTTCCACTTCGGTTACTTTGTATCAAAACTGGACAATGCGCGCTGGATGCTGATTTTGTATTGCCTCACTTCGTCCGTCGAGATGGTCCTCGCACAGGTTGACCGTTTTTGCCACTTGATGATCCTTGCAGGTTCCCGGGACCGTTTGATTATCAGACGCGCACCTCGTACTCGCAATGGCTCGTTCCGTCGAGTCTACGGCTTGTACTCCGCGGCGGCTTGATCCATGCGGCGATTGGACGGCTCGGAGAAGCGTGGCTGCGTGAGTTTTCAAGGTGAATCCTGTTGGACGTAGTATCTGTGGTACGTTTCCCACCCTTCTCTCCACTTGCCCTGCTGACGCACGCGCGCTGTATTTATCCAGGTACAACGCGAATACACCGCTCCACACATTTATTCATTTTATCTGCGAGTAACGTGCCTTGCCTTGCATTGCCTCGCCTCGCCTCGATTTAATCGTCCATATCAGTTATGATATCTGGCAAAGTGCGCGCGGCTCGACTGTAGTACTTATACGAGTCGAGTACTGTACTCAACTGCTGACTGAAGTGATTCGCCCTTGTCCGGGGTGGTTTGGCCATCGATGGGGATTTTGTGCGCCCAGATATGAGCATGTCCGCAGTTCGGTTCTGTAACCCCGAAGTCGCGCGATGTGCGACTCGGGCGGGTAGATTTAGCATACTCGTCAGTGATCTCGAGGTCAGAATTCTTTCCTTCAGAAGCATGTAAGTCCTGGAAGCGCTGCATCCTCCTTGGTCTGGGCTATGCACAATAACGATCCATGCAGCTGGCGAGTCTATTTGTGACTCGTGGTTGAGAATTGGGATGCACGCCGGCATTTGTTGATCGCTGCAGATCGCCAACACAGTGCAATAAGCGCCCTGGTTGTTAGTAGTCAACGCCGGGCGTCCGCGTGAGCGGGTCCACGAACATTTCAGGCTGATTGGGATATGCTCAGTGAGTGGATGCGTGTGGAGCGGGTGGAGTTTTCTAAGCCGAAGGACGAGCTCGACGATCGGGCGACTCTACGCGGTGCGGCAGGGGGATACCGGAGCCACGGCTGGGATGGGATCGTGGTTGCATCGATAATTCGGAGGGGATGCCGCGGGTGGATGATCAACAGTGGAAATGGTGCTTGGGACTGGGAATATATTTGGGCTGTGCATATGTTGAAAATGGACGCGGTGCGAAGCCAGGATGAAGCAGTGCAGCTCCTAGGACAACTTCCCCTGGTTTGCGGCCGTATTACGGGTGCGCACCGCGCTGTTCATTCTCTTGCTTTGAAAGTCTGAGATCCCGAATTGTCCACCATCACTTTGCGGAGCCCAGAATATGAATATCCACAACTAAAGTTGTTGGACGGTGGCGCTTTGCTAGTCTGAAAACTTGGTACCCCACCAAATCTGCACACCGCGGGCTAGTGTTTCAGCATTCTTTCTTACACAAGATTAAGACAGCAAGTGCGCTGAGCGATCAGAGCGCGGAGTCACTCCCCCGAGGCTGGTGAGTCTCGCCGACGAGGGTACCACCCGTAGTTGAGAAACCTGCAATTGCCGCAGGTCGGGAAATGCCGAAGAGACGGATCAGTCCCGGCATCATTTGCCACGTGCTGCGGCAGGTCCTTGCCTGCCCTCTCGAGTCTCACCTCGACGACGGCGCGCTGAGTCTTGCCGGGACCCGCGAGAAAACCTTCGGCCGCCTTCGTCTCACATAGAAACCAGGATTGAACAATCTTGGCTCTCGAGAGAAGGTAACCCCACAGCCTCCCGCCCGTCCCTTTGCGGCCCGCACCGTCGCCGCACGCTTCGTCTCATCTGCCCTCCCTAGCCCTCTCTCGCCCTCCGGCCTCGTTGGACCTCTGGATCTTCCCGCCGCCCGTGCGCGTTTGTCAGCGCAAACGCGTTCCTGTGCTTGCCACCGTGTTGCGGCTCCCGTTCCCATCGTCGCGTCCCTGCGACGTGCTTCCACCCACCTCCCATTCATCGAAGCTTCATCTTCAGCCCACCTCCATGCTCTCTCCAGCGCCACTTCACGCAGTCTCCAGTCCGGCTGCGCACCCCGCCGTTGTTTGCCCCTTCGTCTCATCTTTTCGTCCCGTTCTTTTGTTCCATCGTCCTTTCTCTCCTGCTGCCCTTCCCAGTCCACCGAAATGTCCGCTTCCGGCCGTGTGCCCATGAACTTGCGGCCCTCCTGCTTGCACGCGTGCGTGTTGGCCCTACTGCGTCTCCGTCTCCATCTTGCGTGCGATCCTACACGCGATCCTACACGTAGTCCACCGCTCCCGCTGCTGTCGTTTTCGTCTCCGTCTCCGTCTCCGTTTCGGTCTCCGTCGGCCCCTATGCCCATCCACGTCCTCCCCTTCCTCCCTCCGTCCTTGCTCTTCCCGCGTCCCCCTTTGTGTCCCCCGCGTTCTACTGCATCCATCCTCGGCGCCATCCTGTACAAATATCTATCCTGCGCTCCATCCCCATTCCTCATGCCCATCCGCGTCTCCGCGTCCTCATCCTCACCCTCGTCCCGCTCGCGCGCACCCCCGTCCCCCTCCTGATGTATCCGCCCCGAATCCGCATCCATTTTTTTCTGTACTATACGCCCCGCGTCCTTGTCTTCAGGGAGATCTGGAGGACGCGCGCGCACGTATTTCTATTTGATAGTTCACTTTGATGCTGTTTCCTGTTCGCACTCTGCTATTCGGCCGTTCGCGACTCACTGCTTCCTACATATTCAGCGTCGCCCAGCCATACTCTGCTTCCCGCTCGCCCCGACGCATCCAGGTCAACCCGTCCTGCCCCTGCCCCTGCTCCCGCCTCTTGGAAATCCGTGCGCAACGAAACATGAGGTGACATTCGTTCCGTCCGCTGCCCCTCCCGAACCGCGATGAAGTTTTCACCTCTTCTAACTTCTTCCCGACGGGACCAGTGCATAGCCACGGGCCTCATCCGTGGCGTTCAATCCCCATCACCGGTACCCATCGGCATATACCCTCAAACGCGAACGCCGACTCTGTGTCGGGGTGCGATCCCGGACGCGCTGGCCTAGACGTGTGTTCAGGTTATTCCTCCTGCTCTCGAGCACCTCCACAGACATCCGCATCAGCTCGGCGATCCAGCGCGCGCGGTTCTCGGGATATGATCAATAATACACGGTGTGGGTCTCGGCCGATGGATGATTCAGCGTATCGGATGAGGAGACCTGCACCGTTTATCAAATGATATCAGGCGGATGACTCAGCGCATCGAGGCGCTCTGTGTCGCCGAGCTGGCGAGTTTATGTACATTCTAATTTGCGAGCGCGATGAAGCGCCGTTAACGTCGTGGGTGGAGTGGGTGCACATCGAAGCGAATGGCCAGAATTGATTCCGGGAGGCGAGGTATGCGTGTGGGTGCGCGTTTGTGCCAAGTACGGAGGGAGGGAACGCGACAGGGAACGAAGATGAGATGAGCGGGATGCATATGAGGCAGGAGGGATGAAGTGGGAGAGATGGCGATAACGCAGCACACCGAGGGAAAGACAGACAAAAGACACAAGTAGAGTCACGCGGACGACTGCGTGGAATCGCGCTTCAGAGTGCATGGGTGGAGTCATGCGAAGCACGCACAAATTCGGAGGTACACGGGCGCCAAGGGGGAAGAGACAGATCTGGACTCACAAGCGTGCGGCACGAGGAAAGTCAAGCGCGCGCACGCTATAATGCTCAAATGGAGACGCGACGCTCAGAGCCTCAGACACTATGGGTCTGCGCCCGAAGTAGCGTACTCGCCACGCCGAACGCGGAGAGCGGGACGGGGGCGAGAGAGCGGAGGTAGGAGAAAGAAAGGGATCATAGTTGGATCATAGCACTCGAGGTGAAACCCATAGGAGTCGTGTGAGGCCTCCGAGGCAGTGGGGAGCTTCAGTTTGTCTTGATGGTTCTCTCCTTCGCTGGAGGAAGACGATGGCAGGGTTCCACACGGGTATCGGGTCCATTCGCGGATTTGGCCCCGAGGGTCTGCCGGGTCCAGGTCCGGGTTGAGATTTTCAAATCCGCCGCAATACCGTGGACCAACCCGTGGGTGCTCGGCGGCCTCGGCCGAGACTCGGCCGAAGCCTTTCCCGACGTTGTGCGCCGGCTAAACAGGGTGCCGTGCCATACGGAGACTGGATTTCCACATGCCGCGCACGCGAAGTGCTGATCTGATCCTCCACGGATCATATCTTCCTCTTCCATGCCTGGGTACGGACCCGCGGTTTTTTCGAGGAACCGCGGGTAGATCAGCGGCCCGCGGGTGGGTTTGAACGCGCGGGTCGGTCAGGTACGGTATTGGCGGGTCTGGGTTCGGGTTGACCTTCTGGTACCCGTAGGTGGACCCTTGTGGAACCCTAGACCATGGTGATGGTCGCGCGGTAGGGCGGCAGTCTCGTGACTGTCATCATGCCGCGCTCCGCTGCCGGCATTCGGCATTGCGCGGCATCTCGCGGATCCAACTTTTCTAAATCCGTGCGAGACGTATGATCTGATAATTGCTCTTGGACAGTAGGTAGGCTTGGTCCACGGGCTCACCTGATGATCCATATACGGGCAAAGCTGAGAGCACATTGAATGAGACTTGGGAGGAGCGGAAAGAACTTAGTTACAGTGATCCACCGGTCACTGAAACACTTTAATGAAGTACGTGATGTTGGCGACTTGGCTCGCCTTGGAGAAAATCTTAAGAGGCCAAAAGATTCCCCTATAAAGAGTGCATGTTTGAGTGAAAACTTTTAATTTTTGTGATGGAAGCCGGAGAGTTGTGAGCCGAACATCTGCCACTAGTCACTGAAACAGTTCTCACGGCGTGACATTGTCAGTGTTTGGCTGTAGCATCCGGTCCTCGGTCCAAGATATCCGGTCCGTATTGGGAATTTACGATCGCGTTATTCTACTACAAACACCTTACCATTCACTCGCATCATCCTCGTCCTCGTCTTCCTCCAAGTCTGAACCACTCCCTGAGCCACTCCCAGAGCCACTCCCAGAATCCCCAGAATCACTCCCACCACCTCGAGACCGCACCTGATCTTCTTCGGCCGCGTGAGGCTCCTCAACCGCATATTGGGGCTTCGGCACAGGTGAGAAAAGCTGTCCTTTGAGCACGGGCTTCTTCCATTTGGGCCGCTTGTTCAGCTTCTTCGCGCGGTCGCGTTCCTTCTCCCACGCCACAACATCGGCTTGCCAGCTCTCCCGAATAACCTTGTTCTCTTCTTTTCGTACTCGTTCCAGCTCCTTCCACTCTGACAGAGCGTCACTCCTCTCTGTCCTTGTTGCTTTTCTCTCTGCCAGTTCGACCTTCTTTGTCTCCGCTGCAGCATGGAATGCCATGACACGCCGAACAAATTCTGTTGATGTCAAAAGACGCGGCATGCCATCGCTGACTAACCGTCCCTTCATCTTGGCTTTCCGGCCCTCCTCTTGCGCTGCCAGCTGGCCACGAACAAGGTCGCAATATGCGCCGTTTAGGACGAGACTGGACTGCATGGCTATCACTTGCGACTTGAGTTTCTGGTTCGTGGCGACACCTTCTCGCAATGCATTCTGTAAGTTCTCTTCCAGGACACTCGACGGGAGCGCCCTAAGCAGTTCCGTGTAATGCGGGTTGTTACGCTTCAGCGGTGAGATTTGGACCGGGACAAAGGCAGGACGAGCCGATGTCGACTGGATCGGAGATGATGTCGCTAAGAATGATGAGCTTGTCCGGATCGTCTGGAGGCTATTTTCGATGAGCCCCACCAACGAACTACGGCGAGCGGGGACCGACGATGGTCCAGCTCTGTTTTCATCCTCGCTGTCGTCCTCTGGGGAACGAGGCCGCTTTGCCCGCCCATTGACCACGCGGATCAAATCCGTGACAGCGCGAATCGGTGTGCTCGGAGGAACTGGAAGTTGGCCACGCGCCGACGTCTCAATGCTGGGCGCCATCATCTCGGGAGTTATAGCATCTCGATTGAAGGGCCAAAGCCCCGTCTTTCGAAACGCGGCCCTGATATTCGGCTCGGTCAAGGCTCTGACATGCGCGCGGGCATATATTTTCAAGAAGTTGGTCTTGTCCAACTTCAGGCGGTTGGTCCGCTCGAAATCGGTCTTCTCCTCGGTCCAATACCGCTTCAACGGTGAGAAGATAACGACATCCAGACCCTGGTAGACATGGGTCCCGTGAGCCGGATAGCACAAGATATGAATCCGGTGTTTGCGCGCGAACAGCAAATATTCTTTGCTGTAGTGGGAGATGTGACCATCAACGGTGTGCGTGCGGGTTGCGCCAGCTGCTTTCTCTTTTGTTTGTTCGTGGAAATCCATGATGCTTTCGACACCAATCTCATTGTCTGTCCATCCCTTTGCCTGGTATGCTATACTGATAATTGCGTCAATATATAGCGAGCACAGTTAAAGAAAATCCGATTTACGAGGCATCAAGTGGATTTTCTTGGTCCCATTTCACCTGAAACGCCTTCCCCTTGAAGATCACAATCGGACGGAGTGATGTTCCATCTGCGCAGATGGTCACAAGGACAGTGGTATTTTCGCGACCACCGTCTGCTTGCTGATGCTGTGTCTGTTTTCCTCGGGGCCCAATGACGCGCTCACGCACACTTCCTGCACCAAAAAACCCACTCTCATCTGATCCATAGATGTTCTCCTCTTTGATGGGGACAGGGACGAAATTCGGGTCGACAGGCCGCTCGGCCTCGGCGTCGATATCATCATCAAAATAATAATCCATATTCCCTGCCAGCGTGGATTCTAGAAGATCGAACCATCTCGCGTTCGTTGTCGGATTGACTGCCCTGCCGCGCTTGTTGTCCAGGGGAGTCGTCCACATGGTTTGGAGCCGAGCGGAATGTTTCTGACAAAATCTGTCTGTCCAGTTGATGCCTACGCCAGAGGCAGGAAACTTGTTCCCAAGCCGGGCACGACATATGTCGTCGACACACTCCTTCAGCCTCCTGAGGGTGAGTGGAAATCCACGCGACGCGACCTCGATGGCATAATCAATCACAATTTTCACCTCTTCCTCGAGTAGCCAGCCTTTGTTGGCATTCGAGGCACTCTTGGTGAGTCCTCCGTTATAGTGGCGCTCTATAGTGTTATGGGAGAGTACGATGGGCTGCTTGTACTTCACGTAATATTCTTCTTCAACCTCTCTGCATATCCGTCGCGAGCTTTTCCGGCGTTCTTTGCGTCCGAGAACACGGGCCCGTTCTGTACGGTACCTGGAAACGGCATGGGCTGTCCATAGATCGACTTCCTCGCGTGCTAGCTGGACCTTCTTAGCCTGGGGCTTGGCGCGTCCGACCATGTGCTGGGAATAATGAAGCGCGTCAAGTGGCACGGGTTTTAGCCGGGCCGGTTCCCCATGGGGCTTGTGACTGATGTCTTTTCCGAAAGCGGACAACCATCCACAATTCCTTTCCAAGCGGCGGGATGGCCTCCAAATATTAGTATGGGCTCGAGGATGTAGTGGTTATACATTTTATGGCACCCTTAGCTAATTTTTACATCAATGCAATTGGTCGTGATTCAACACAGTCAATGAAACAATCACCGCTCGGACAGCTGATTTTCTAGTGCTACCGTGGCGGCCGAGAAAGCTGTAAGTCTTTGTCTCAACACTCACAATATGTAATGGATGAGCTGTGTTTTATTTCGGAGCCTCATCATAAGAAATGATCCCGTGGCAAGCAATATATCCCAGTTGTTTCAGTGAGTGGTGGTGTTTCAGTGACCGGTGGATCACTGTAATTCAGCGTAAACTGTTGCCTAAATACAAACGGAATGCATAGCTATAGTGGTCATAGAAATAAATAATAAGTACGGTAAGTAGGAGCATAGGTAGGTAACTAGAAACGAACACACGCTCAAGGGAACACACTGTGACCAGAGATATATCAGTCAGGTATAATTGAGTTCAATAGAGTTGAACTCGGGGACGTCGGTTAGGAATACAACAGAGCATACAATAATATAAAAATAATAATGCTGCATCGAGTCGCGGAATGCGCACCAAACAAGAGTAATTATAACACCGAAACCGCACTCAAAAAATAAATTGGAAACAACACAGCTGAGGACTGTGTCCCCGCATCGAGCGGATCTTGCAGCCCTGTATCCGGAGTGTTTGATGGAACACAGAATATACCCGACTCACGTCGCGAATTAGTTATCGACTCCTTCATGGTTCAATGTTTTTTGGAGCATAGCGTCACCTGCGGTAACCGCGGTCGGCGATGTGGCAAAAAACTTCATCGGATATCTCGCCCCGCAGCACGATGTCTCCGGTCGAAATTATGGATCAACATCAGTCTAAATATGATCCCTACGCTGTTGCATGCTTTGCAGACGAGGATCATTGCTTGCGGATTAGCCGAATAATAGGGGTGGGGTGTCTCTTAGACTTGGGTCCGAGCCCTGTGCTGTAACATTCACGAAACTCACGAAGTGGTCACAGATAAATATTTCAATTCGTATATGGTGATGGTCTGCCCTGGGTCCGCATTTGCTCACCACGAGACCCTCCCTTGCTTCTGATATCTATTCCCACTCTTCATTTGATTGTTCCCCACCTAAAATGGACGTGCCGAGGCGATACTCAACATGCTTGCCGGATTCAGGAAGAATGGCCACTCACTGTGGTCAGTGAGACGTCGCGTCCCTGAACTTTAAGTCAATACATTTCGCCCACTCAGTGCCATGTACAAATCGACTGTAGTCGACCTTCGTTGTCCCTTGGGAACAGATGACGACTGTGTTGCGTGGGAGGTATATACCTTCACGAAGCCACGGCGGCACCCAGAACATAAGCTCGCCAGCGGAGTTCAGCACCCAGTCGTTCTGTACCCTTGTGGAATCTGTGAGGGGATCTGGAACTGGAGGATTGAGCTGTGAATGGGAATCAAGTCAGGGTCATTGTTGACAATGGTTTATTCACTATTCGCACCTCCCATACTCGGACGGTGGCATCGTAAGACCCAGACACAATCCGGGTACCATCTGGTGAGAAATCGACAGAATTAACCGAATTGGTGTGCCCTTGAAATGGTCCAGCAACTAGCGCACCGGTCTGGACATCCCATACACACACTGTTTTGTCCCTGGAGCCAGATGCGACCCGCCCACCATCTGGAGAAAACTTCACAGAGTTAACCGATTTGGTGTGCGCTTCAAATGGTCCAGCGACAAGTGCACCAGTCTTGGCGTCCCAAACACATACTGTGTGGTCCCCGGAACCAGACACAATCCTTGTGCTATCTGGGGAGAAATGCACAGATGTGACTGAATCTGTATGCCCTTCAAATGGGCCAGCGGCCAGTGCGCCGGTATGTGCATCCCAAACACGCACTGTATGGTCATCTGCCCCAGAGGCGACCTGTTCACCATTTGGGGAGAAATGGACAGAGGTGACCGCCTTTGTGTGCCCCGTAAATGGGCCAGCGACAATGTTACCGGTCCTGGCGTCCCAGATACGCACTGTGGCGTCACGCGATGCCGAGGTGATCCGCGTGCCGTCAGGTGAAAAATGGACAGAAGTCACCCAAGCAGTGTTCCCTTCAAACGGCCCAGCAATAAGGGCCCCAGTCTGGGAATCCCACACATACACTGTATTGTTCTGAGACCCAGACACAATCTGAGCCCCGTCCGGGGAAAAACTCCCGGTGCGGCCTTCAACTGGCCCAGCAACAAGGGCACCTGTCTGGGCATCCCACACACGGAGGGTGTTATCATCACAGCCGGTTACAATCTGTGTGCTGTCTGGAGAAAAGGAGACAGATTCAACTGGCCTTGTGTGTCCTTCAAATACTCCAACGACCTGTGGGCCGGTTTGGACATCCCAGATCCGGACTGTGTGGTCATCCGACCCAGATGTAAGGTGAGTGCCATCTGATGAAAAACAGACAGAATTAACCCAATTAGAGTGCCCTTGAAGGGGTCCAGTAATAATTCTTCCCGTCTGGGCATCCCAGACATAGACAGTGTTGTCCCAGGAACCGGAAGCAATCCATGCCCCATCCACGGAAAAATGAACAGAGGTCACAGGAGCGGTATGGCGTTCAAATGGCCCAGCGACAAGGTTGCCGGAGCGGGCATCCCACACACGCACTGTGTTGTCCCAAGAGCCAGAAGCGATTTGTTCACCGTCCGGGGAAAAACAGACAGAGGTAACTGTCTTTGTGTGTCCCTCAAATGGGTCAGAGAGAAGCACCCCTGTTTGGACGTTCCACACCATCAGTGTGCAGTCCTTCGATCCAGATGCGATACGAGTGCCGTCCGGCGAGAAATGGACCGACCTAACTGCCTGGGTGTGTCTGTCAAATGGTCCAGCAATCATCAACCCAGTGTTTGCATCCCACACACATATTGTGCAGTCGTCGGAGCCAGATGCAACCTGTGTACCATCTGGAGAGAACATTACAGAGTTAATTTGACCGGTGTGCCCTTCACATGGCCCTGCAACCAATGCACTAGTCTGGACATCCCAGACCCGCACTGTTTTGTCCCAGGAACCAGATGTGATCCGTGCTCCATCCGGTGAAAAGTGGACAGAGGAAACCACACCAGTGTGCCCTTGAAATGGCCCAGCGAGAATTGACCCGCTGTGGACGTCCCAAACACGCACTGTGCTGTCAACTGAGCCAGATGCAACACATGTGCCGTTTGGTGAGAAACAAACGGATTCAACGGAGTGGGTGTGCCCCCGCAAAATCTTGGAAATGCTGAGCCAGTCCTCGCCTAAGGGACTCTGAACCCGCAATGTTTGCGGGAACGACGATGCGAAATGTTTCGCTATTTGTGATTGCCGAGGTGCGAATGGGAGTGCTGACAGATAGATGTGTGGTGCACTCCGTGCGATCAAAGGGCCAAAGGCACTCACAAACTTGATTGTGTCAGCAATAAAATCTAGGAGGTCCGTGTCATGTCCCTGCTGAATCCCCAATTAATCTGAGCAGAGCCTGTGCTTGACCAAAATTTACCTTGACATATCGAGCTATACCCTCTAGAACCGACCTCGCAATGTGGATTTGTCCTAAAAGACCGAGAGCCTCCAGCCAAAAGAGGAATTTATGATGCAAAAGGTTGTCAACAGCTTCTAGAATGGTGTTGCTGAATGCAGTTCCCTGGACATGATCACCCCAGAAACAGCTAGCATAAGTCAATTGCGGAGAGATCATTGTTGCTACTCGGAGGGACAGGTTCGGCACGTCCACGTTCCGGTGATGCGAGCTCTCCAGCCCACATATGTTAAATCGGAGTTCACCTTGCAGAATCCGCAAGCATCCCCCCAAAAGAGGACTATGATCTGCATTAGGGTTGATCGCCCATGGTTGCTTCCCCGAACGAGTGGGATCCATGAGATAGTCTGCAAAGGAGGTGTGCAGGATTCGAGCCTCTTTCCCCGCACTCCAGTGCACAACGCAGCCTAGATATCCCAGAACGTTGCCAGCGGTCGGCTCGCCGGAGAACAGGAGCTGATCCATTGTTGTCTCAGTCATAGGGACCTTTCCAAGTACAACACATGCCAAGATGGCACGCGCGTCATGTGCAAATTTTTTATTTGTGGCCCAGGGTCGAGAACTCCGGAGAGCAACATCATACAAGGCATCCAGATTGAATCCATTTGTGAAATCCTTCGCCATCAGTGTACTGAGTTGGTCATCTGGACTGTAGTCGTCCATGAATTTAATTGCTGTTGATGCCCAGATGAAGAGACCACCCGAGAGGTTGATCAATGTTTGCAGCTTGTCTTCTCCTGGCCAGATCGGAGGTAAACCCTTGGTTTGTTGAATATTCACCATCTCGTGGCGGATGAAGAACTCTACATCCTGAGTATTTGAATGTGCACTTCTATCTAGGTCCTTCTTCTCTGAAGCAAGGGATCTAAATTGAGCGGCGATGTCTGGATCACGCCGACTGGTAATGAGGATGCGAAAGAGCCTGGGTAGTTTTCTGAATTCTTTGGCTAGCAAGGACAGCAGCATAGTTCGCGAAGAAGGATCTCCACATTCATCCAAAGCATCCAGAATTATGAGGACTGGGCCTGTTATGTACTGTTCTGCCGACCGAAGCGGATCTAGTAATAATGCCTGGAATTGGGTAGCCATCTGTGCATCTACAATGGTTGGGGATTGAGTAATCACAGCTGAAATAGCTGCCCCAATATGCGGGTCGAACATGCCTAGTGAATAGGCAATTGTCCGGATAACGGCAGCAGGATGGCTCTGTGCATAGTCATTTCGGTCAAAGAACAAAAATGCGCCCAATCGACCCAGAGCACGGAAGGTCTCGGAGATGCTTGTTGAAATGGTGCTCTTGCCTGAGCCTGCGACACCAGATAGCCAGAAAATGTTCGAGTCAGAGGGGACACTGAGCCATCCCATGATGTCATCCAGTATTTCTCGGCGTGTTCCGGGTAAACACCCGGAACGCAGAGTGCCATTCATGTCCACCGGGTGGAGCTTGGATAGTGTGTCAGATTGCTCTAGGGACATCAATGAGTTAGCGCCGGCACCAGGGATGGAGACAAACCTAGGCCTTCAAGTGTTTTCAACATCTTCGCAGAAAAGAACAATCCTTGAACTGTTAAGCGACTCTCAACAGAATCCTTCAATTTATGGAGGATCTCAGTGAAATCATAGATCTTCTGGTCCGTGTTCATCCAAGTATTCCGGGCAGCGCGATCTGGTTCGTCAGGAATCCAATGATGGGATCACAATCCAGTTGGACGTACCATAGAAGCCGTGGGCCGTGTATTCCTGAATAAATAGTGCACATTCAACTGTCTGTTTGACAAGAGCAAGTGTCTGATCCTTGAGGCTCTGGATTTGCTGGGGCAGAAACTTGACATCTTCCACGAATGAATAAGCATCGACCATCGCCTCGACAAGCTTCTGAAGTTTCTCATCTGTCTCCTGCTGCTTCTTCACGGCCTGATGTAATGAGCTCCAATCAGCAGGTACTCAATACAAAAATATCCGCGCACCTGGTACACAGATGTCAGGACCTTCCAAGCAATGTTGGCGTAAGGGTGGATCTCGAATGAATATCAGTGGATGTGTCCCTCGAGCAAGGGAAAATGCATACCACAGCTATTTCATCCCCGATGCGCACAATCATCTCAAGCTTCAATGTGAGTGAAGCCAGAGCTGAGCCTAGGTTATTTGCTGTGGACACAGACTCTCCGAGGATGCCTCCAGTTTTTACGACCGCAGGTGCCCCCGGTCCGAGTGCCAGCCTCTCCATCTCCTTCTGAGCCTTATCCAGCGCCACTGGCGCGGTTTCGGTATCGCTCATCAAGCGTACAGAGAGAGTACCGGCGGCCTTCCCTTTCTTCTCCCCATTCAACTCCGTTAGCTCGAGCCTGGCCACTGTACGGAGTGAGGACGCTAATTAAATTGGAGGTGGGACGAACACATACCACCATCGGATTCACAGAGCTGCCGTAGGGCGGTAAGAGCGATATTCACCTCCCCAAGGCACTTATCCCCAGCGAAAGGAAGCGAGGAGTCATGATGAAGCCTCAGCAAGATCGAGGATGATGCTGGATCAGTCGGGCTGGGACACTCCGATTAGGAGAACGTCGAAACCCCGACAAGATCTGGCTCACAATTTCAAGAGGTGATCCCACTTGGGGGCGAGAGTTCGCTTGATGGTAGGGGTGCGCCCCGCCTCGACCCCATCTCGATGAATCACGACATAGAGATTGGGCTTCTTCCGATGTGTCGCGCCCGGCTCCCAGGAGAGTCCATTCGCGGTTTGCACTAGGAGGGATCGTCAATCGAGATGCAGAGTGGACAGGTCCTACTGACCGAGGAGCAGATAGTCAGTCGACATGAGAGTGCGGGAAGAGCTGGCTGTAGACGTGGATGTTGTGACATCCATCCGACAGGTAACATGTTCCTGAGAACCCAGGAACAGTTCCAGAAATACGATGGAGTCCACCGACGGCATAGATTTTCAGACAATGCCCGGAAATCTACGTCTCGCCTGTCGTCGGAAATCTCGGCTCGATACTGATGGCAGTGTCCGATGCAGCTGCACTGGCAGAAGACCGATCAGTGGCTGTGCCGATCGCATCATTTCCCGTACATAGGCGGCGCCGGCCGCGTAGACAGCCCCAAGCTTGCTCTTCACCGTCAGTGCCCCGTGCCTCACCGTGAGCATCTCCATTCAAGGGTGCTAACAGACAGAGCAAGGAAGGCGGGTCCCTGGTACGTCGCACTCTTCCGTCTTCCTTGCAGTCCGCTGACTTGCACCGTAGGGAATCTGGCGGTGATGCGCCGCGCATTGTTTTGGCCTGCGGTCAGGTTCGTACGTAAATGTGCGAGGCGGAGAGGGTGAATTCGCGATATATTCTGGTGGTTATACGGTCTGAATGCTCATTCTTTCCCTCCTTGTGCTCCCGTTATTCCTGCAGCCGTAGCGCCTGCGCCTGTGAATGCTGATTGTTTTCTTACACGCACGCCTGCGCTCCCCACTCCACTCCGTCTCATCCCAGTATTCATGCCGCGCAACCGCGATCCGCCCACTTACCGAAATTCGTGCGTCCCATCGATGCTCCATTTCCGTTTTACTCCCCACTCGCGCCGCCCCTCTACTCTCCGTCCGTTATGCCATGGCTCAGGATTCTTGCGTTCGACTCATTGGACATCGGCGTCGGCATCCTGGGCTTGCGCAGTACGCGGATAGGGCAAACCCTCCCGACTCGAACGATGCGCATCCCGCTCCCTCCCGCTGGTCCCGCCCTTTTTTTGTTTTCTATTCTCGCTCCTCGCCCCGTGATATTCTCGCTCTTGTTTTCTCCGTTCCTCTCTTTCGCTTTTCCTCTGTGCCTCTGTTTCTCCACACGTTCGGGCGGTGGGGATGCCGCTCCCGCGTAGGCTTGTGCTTGTTCTCGCGTCGCGTGCCCGCGCCTCCTCGCGACGTGTGTATTTAATTACCGTGCGCAACGCAAATGCCGTCCGCGTCCATTATGCGCGGGGATACGCCCGGCACGCCAGCTCCCCCAGACTCGAAGACTTGGGTGCGACGCTCCGCCGCATTAGCGCGTATCCCCAAGCTGGGGATTATTCCCGCGCTCGTTTCCGTTGATTTCTTCACTCTTCTTCTCTCTTCCCCTGGTCGTTCCCGTATATTTCAGGGCGCTGAAGACGGGCTTCGGCTTGCGGCTCTTATCGTCTCGTGTCCCTGCAACCTTCATCACCTCGTGTCTGCGTTCAAGCGCGTGCGTATGCTTTCCCCCCGTCTTGCAGGCAGTTCCAGTCCTCAGCTTATAAATACAGCGGGTCTCAGAAGATGCGCGCGCGGCGACGCCAAAATTATATTGGTGAGGGCTAATTTCTTCTGTTTTAGCGATGATTCAGTTGGTTTGATTTTCTGCGGCTTCGGCGCCGCGTTCTGTACTACTCTCGCTTCTCGACGGACCGGGGTCGACACCAGAAGGTGGGTGACTACTAGCACGAAATTCAGAATACCTGGCGATCCATCCTCTACACTGTACCCCTCAGCTCGTCGATACACGTAGACGCGTTCAGTCTTCCGCGGTGCGTCCTGCTTCACCTGATATGTTCATAAATGCAGCGCGTCTCAGCAGATGCGCGCACGGCGACGCCTAATGTCTATTATGCTGCGGTCTGATTATCTCTATCGCGATGATTCATTTGGTTTGATTTTGTTCTGCTTCGGCGCCGCGTTTGTACGTGCCTGCTATAATTTAGGAGCCCATTTTCTTTAGAGGTACTGCTACATCCCACGCGGGCGAAGCCGATGAGGGTGCCGTTTGGGGACGCGCGATGATGGCCACGCTGGGAAGCACATGGATGTAGGAGTGCAGGCGTGAGCGACGAATCTAGGATGCAAGAGGGGAGCCCTTAGAACCACGGAAAGCAAGTGGGATGAGTTGGCAGTTCGCACCGTTTGAAGACGTCAGGCCTCGAGCGGAGGCGGATTGGCAACCAGTAGATTGGTTTGGACAGCTATGCACGATAGCACCTGTGCCAATGCGCAGGCGTAACGTAACGTCATTGAACAGCAGACACCGCGGAGAACATTCGGGCCGTGCGGAGAAGTAAGAGTGAGGGTGCAGCCATCGCAAAAAAACTTTGCACATTGCGAGAGATCCAAGTTGTGCCATAATTATACGATGCACGGATAAGCCTCCGCCCCGTAACGGGAGTATCGGCAGTGTCGACCTGGGGACGCGTCGCGAGGCCGAGCCTGAGCGCGTGAGGCGGAGGGGCAGAGGGGCAGAGGGGCAGAGGGGCAGAGGGGCAGAGGAGCAGAGGAGCAGAGGAGCAGAGGGGTAGAGGGCAGGGGGGCAGAGGGGCAGAGGCGACGGAGGCGACGGAGGCGACGGGGCAGAGGGGGAAGGACGGAGGGGAGGTGGAGCTGAAGGAGGCCATACAGCGCAACACGGGCACTCGCGCGGAATTTCAGGCTCATCCAGCTCTACACAATGACAATGCCACTAGAAACGATAATGCGCGCACAGATGGACGTCGAGATGATGGACCCACGCACAGCGCGAGCGGCGCGCGTGCGCGGGCGGCTAGCATGGCGCCAGGGGGATGCTTGATTCGTGCTGTGCCCGCAGCGTGTGCGTACCGGCCCGCACAAACGACGGGCGGACCCAAACGAAAAGAGGAGACAAAGGAGCAGACGACGGCGCGGGGTGCGCGGAGTGGCACTGCAGATTGCACGTAGTTCGGGCTTAGGATTGCATGGGGCCGGGCTGGAGATGAAGATTAAGGGGGAGATGAGACGCCGCGGCGACGAGAGCCGCAGAGACGTACCGATGAGGGCCGCGAGCACACGACACACTGACAAGTACAGGCGCGTTGGCGCCGACTCATGCGCACGGCCGGCTGGAAAGATCCGGAGAGCAAACGACAGGAGGGGGCGAGGGAGGACACGGGAGGACGCGACGAACCAGAGAACAAGACAAGGTTAAGGACTGTAAGGGGGCGGGCGGGCGACGCGGGAGGAAAGGGGCGGGGTAGCTTTCTCTCGAGCCAACGATGGTTCAAGCTGGGTCGTCATGGGAGACGAATTCGAAGGCAGCCGAAGGACTTCCCGCGGTCCGTCGTCGAGGTGAGAGAGGGCAAGGCAGAAGCCGTAGCTGCCGCAGCACGTGGCAAATGATGCCGGGCCTGATTCGCGTGTTCGGCATAACAATAGTAGCGCGCTTTGCGGCAGAGCCCACTAACTGGGGAATCAACATTCCAGCCAATTTATGGTCCATGATCAATCCTAATTAATGATTTGAGAGCCGCACTCCACAGCGGACCTGAAAATTTGCTGAACATGAATGAGACGGAGAAAAAATCAGATCACCTATGAGATCCCAATCGGAAGCGTGAGTTTCAATTTCCAGTTGCATATGATGACTGACTGCCTCAAATTCAACTCAACCAAGGAATTGAAATGTTTTCAAAGGATGTTCCAATCTGTCAAGGCCCAAAACTCGCTCGGTCGACACGTCGACCAGCTCGCATTGGGCGTGGGTGACCCCAACTGCGTCGGGCCCGGGGGTTGTCAAAATTGTCCCGTAACTGATTGGCAACTGTCAGGCAACTGTTCATCACCATTGAACTGAGGGAAATTGAAAGAGTCCAAGTTCCTGAATGTTAGATACTACACTAGTGACAGATGAATATAGGGGATCCTATACATTTTTGGAGTTTGTCTCGGACACTTGTGTTTTATTCAATCATTTCTGGACCGTTTTTCGAGATCTTTGTTTCTATGGACTCTCCAGGATGTGTCCTGAAGTCTAGGACAGAAGAATCCCCAGGTTACGTCCCCCATTCCCTCATTTATTACCCAAGAAGTTGGCAGGTGGTGGGAAATGGACGGTTTTCACCTGCTTTATGCATTCCAAAGATAAATGGGGGATCAGAAACATAGAAGGAGGCTTTCAAGCCACAGTTCTACACAAAAGTTATGCTCACACAAAATTTTGTGCACGTAGATGGTCTGGTGCTTTCGGAATGAACACACAGGGCTGGGGCCTAAAAAAAGGGGAAATTTAAGTTAGTTTTTATATTCAAAATTTATTGATAAATTTAAAGCCGCCGAAAATCTGATTTGATTCGCCGGATTTCAGGGCCTGCAAAATTTAATCAGTAGTCTAATCTTTTAACATCCATTTAAGCTCCCGCTAAACCTTAAATATAAATTCAAGTTTCCGACGGCGGTAAATTTATTACGATATTTTGAGTTTAAAAACTAACTTAATTCCCCTCTTTTTTTAGGCCCCCTGCCAATGCCTCAAAAATTTGACTCGCGCCCCTGCCGGTACGCAGTTCGGCATGCACAATGTTGGAAGATTTGAGGTACTGTGAGGGGGCCTAAAAAAAGAGGGGAATTAAGTTAGTTTTTAAACTCAAAATATCGTAATAAATTTACCGCCGTCGGAAACTTGAATTTATATTTAAGGTTTAGCGGGAGCTTAAATGGATGTTGAAAGATTAGATTACTGATTAAATTTCGCGGGCCCTGAAATCCGGCGAATCAAATCGGATTTTCGGCGGCTTTAAATTTATCAATAAATTTTGAATATAAAAACTAACTTAAATTTCCCCTTTTTTTAGGCCCCAGCCCTGTGACAGAAAATCAAAGATTTCCATACTAAAAGTGTTCAATTGAATGGCTTCTGCACTTGTGGAAAAATGCCGTGTAAAAGACCTTCCAGAGATGTCCTTGAACATTGGTGTATGCAAGCAGTCCATATGATGCATCCGAACCCGCGTGGAGGTCTTCCGATGTGCCGGGACTCTGGTACGGGGCCGGCAATCAGCATTTGATGTGTGTCACCTATAACCCGGACACTTGAAAGAATAATTGCCGTTCATCGACGAATGGGTCATTTCATACAAACCAAAATGCTAGACCGCATTAAAGGAAGCATTCGCGTCGGATTGTGTACTCGGATTGGGCTAGAAATATGTTGATGCCAAGATACTTAGCGATCTTCGTTAAATGTCCGGAATAACCGGAAGGATAGTACAAGCTTGGGACTCATCTACAGATTATCTGCGCAGCGGAGTTGCAACAAGAATTGAAGTGAACCAGAAAACTCTCTACCTTAAAAGAGAGGGAGTTTGATAGGAGTTTATTTACCTTCACTTCAGAATCTCGATGACAAGTCGGATCAGAAGGTGTAGGCATACATCAACAAATAACTTCGGAAAAGAAAAGAGAAAAGAAACGGCCACTGGGGGACTCGTTCGGAGGAGCGAAAAATGCCAATTTGGCGGACGCTCTATGACTTTACTTAGGGCGCTTCAGGACCCACTACCTAAAGTTAGTGGGCATTTCCCGACCTGCCTGTCACCAGCTCAGCCACGATCGATCGACCGTGGTTGAGACGAGCATTTTGGATCGAGCCTGCTCGAGCAGATCGAGCCGCTCGAGTGACTGGCATAGGGTGCAAACTATGTTATTTAGACTACATACATTACATTACACCATTATATCTTGCTCGAGCGGCTCCATTGAATCCCGCCGCTCGATGTGAGTGCGCCCACTCGATCTAAGCGCGCCTCGCTCGAGTCGAGTACCCCCGCTCGAGCCGAGTACCCTCGCTCGAGCCGAATGCACCCGCTCGAGCCCAGTGCACGCGCTCGATCCAAGTGGAACTAAGAAAAAGAGGATGGAGGGTCAGTTATTGAGCTTGAAACAAGCGAGTCCCGCTTGCGACAAGTACATAAATACCTGTTGGTTGGTGTCCTATTAATATTGTCCGCAGAACCTCCGGCCGATCTGGGATCCATGATTTTGCCCGTCTTTTATGCCCGGGCACGAGTTGGCACGATGAGAGAGAAAGCAACTTCGTTACCCAAGACCCGAAATCTCGGGCCGATTTTCTTTTTGCGCGTGCGGTACCCATCATTTGCACGATAGTTTCCGGCGAAGGCATAATATCTTTGGGGGTAAGGACGGTAGTACATAAAAGGATTGGAGCGCAGGCTAGCCGCTAGCGTGGTCTGGGCAAAGGATGTACGGGAACAGGGACAGTGGGGGCAATGGAGACAAGCGAGAGCTTGGCGGGCTCTTAATTTAAATCAGGCAGAATGAAAAGGAGAAGAATTAGACCCTGAATGGAAGTCCGCATCCCGGCGGGCGCCTTCACTGACTCGGTATGGAGCTGGAGGAGAAAGGTAACATCCCAGGACACCGCTCCAACGAGACCTGACTGGATCTCACAGATCTGACGAGTGCTTGATTCAGTCTCGTGCACTAACGTCGGCATTGTACGTGTCTGTCCGATATGCCCCCCCCCCCCCCCCCCCCCCCCGATTCGCAACCTCGCAGCATAAACTTCCGGACTTGACAGGTCTGTCTCTCAGTTAGATCAATGAATCAACAAAACTTCCACAGTATACAGACCCCTGTTTCTCGCGGTGAGTATTATCATCTGTTGTCTTTCCGCTCAGTATTGGCACCCCTCTTGGTGCGTACCAACATATTAACTTTCCTGTATGCCCATCTAAACCTCCGCTAGCTGCCAGTCTGAAGTGATCAAAACTGTTCAACGTGAGTTACCCCACTCGTGGCTGGAATAAATCAGTGTTTAATTAATCCCGCCAGGCCCAATGGCATTGATCTGGATTAAGTGTAACGTATCTCGTGTTGGCAAAGTGCGGCCCAGCTTCCTTTTCAACACACCATTGATGTTAGTTCGACGCCCGCTGCGTGTACACCCCGCCGAGCGCCAACTAACCACCGGAGCCACTTCGACATTGTCGAGTCTCGCGAGCAACACACCACGCACACGGTAAGTTCCAAATTATCTGAACTCATGTGGAGACTCACATACCTGAGCCTGCAGCAGACATCTCGGGAAACATGATGTGCACCGGCAACGCGCGATGCGATTGACACGACCCTCCTAAGTGGCGCAGCACATAGAGGGGGATGACATGGTGAGTTCAACTTAGTTTACATGGCACTATTTAATTAGCGTGCCGCCGTCTCCTCCACGTAGTGCGCCACTAGCACACGGCCCTCCAATCAAGACGACACCCCAGAGGTTCCAATGCTCCCGCGGACATCCCGACGCGCGTGGAGCGACAAATGTACGTCCACAGATCACTTGCTTCGCAGCGCTCTTGCGCTGATGTTCCGCGTCCCGCGTCGTAGCTCCGTCTCGAGGGTACGGCATTGTACTCGTCGTGAGAATACAGAGCGACCGGCGTCCTCTGATTATGAATCCACACCTCCCGACAGTTTACTGGTACAGGTCTTTAGCTGTGGCCTACGTGTTGCACAGAACCATTGTAACTTCGTTTTATGAGTTTTGAGATACCTAAACTCTGGGTATACTGAACTCCTTGGCAGTCTCTAGAGCACTGCGAACTCTGATTGGCACATAACCCCAAATTGGATGGTCAGCGTACATTTGCGCCGGCTGCCAAACATGGCTTACAAACAATATGGCTGCTGTGGCTCGCTCTCCACAGTAAGGCATCTGTCCAGCGACAAAGACCTGGGCTACAAGCCAAGGATAATATCTGGATGCTTGCTTCCACCAAATAACACCCTTGTCGCGTGGCGCGACGCGTCCTTCACCAATCCTTCGGACCATCACTCACACTTCACGATCGGTCACTCGTGATCATTGTGACTGATGGCAGGTTGGGGTCTGCGAGACGCGTCGCGCGGCGCGACAGGGCGCATTTTTGGGAGATATGAACATTTAGATAGGATATGCCCTATATGTGGGCTCTCACTGCAGCACAGAGCAATAGCCTTCCAGAATGTGTCACAGTAGACATGTTGGTTGTGGGGTGCCCTTCCTGCACGTTCGGCCACACTGACTGAGAAATACGATATTTTCGGACAATCCAAGTAGGCAGTGTCCTCGGTAATACATTGGGTCAGGTTTGATCAAAATTCTATTGAAAGAGGGGTCGCAGACAGCGCTATGGTGGTTCTGCACAGACACACGGCGGAATTTGAATATGTCGCTGGAATAATCGCCCCTGGACTTACCTGCGGATTTCTAGGACGCCATGCGCTAGGGATATCACATGCGAGGATAATGGTCACATTCCCTAGAGGAACGGCGCCGAATTGGGCCCACAAGGCTGGGTCTCATGAAAGTTATCGCCGAAAGCAGTGCCCGGGTGCTGATCCTCGCTGCAGGGGTCGTAATGGAATTCGAAGGACGGCGTTACATAACTGCGGATTCCCGAGGCCGTTCTATCGGTCCTATTCCCGGGCAAAAACTGAATTGAGGGCAGAACAGCGGTTCTGCTGAAGACGGTCAAAAATCGCTCAAAACGGCAAAATAACTGCCCGCGCCCTAAGTTCTGCAAAGAGCTGTAAACTGACATCCAGCAACTCATATACTGGTCAAGCACCGCGCAGTCCGATCACATTCCCGGGCGACGCGCACACAAATGCATTTCCCTGTCAACACTGCATCACTTTAGTTGCACCAGTGACCGTGGAAACTCGAATGTCAAGTGGAATCACGGATAAAATGGGTGATGCAATACAATTTGGGACCTAGACGCGCTCACGACGCGCTCCATTCAAGTTCATCTTAAAGTTGGCGACGACGCTTGACAAACACGTGATCGGGGTCTTTGGCGGCTAAACACCGCCAAACATCAAGACATCTTTGCTCTTTACAACGACCACCACTCAGTCAGTATGCCTCTCCCCTCATTTCTCTGGCTAACAAACTGACCCACCTTCTTATTCACTCCCTTGCCTCCCTCTGGAGTCAACATCCACTGCCTCCAATTAATGTCCTTCAGGCTACTTGGGCCGCGGCAGTGCCACCGTGTCGGCCCATCAGTGGCACTCTCCCGCTCTTGCCTCGCTCTCGGCAAGTATTACTCTGTTTTCGCAAATCTGTTTCAAGTTGAGTGCCACCGGGTAAGCCGTTTAAGTTTTTGTTTCAGGTCCGAGCGAGACTCATGCTTCCGTCAAGGACACCAGCCAACAGGTATTTATGTACTTGTCGCAAGCGGGACACGCTTGTTTCAAGCTCAATAACTGATCCTCCATCCTCTTTTCTTTAGTTCCACTTGGATCGAGCGCGTGCACTTGGCTCGAGCGGGTGCATTCGTCTCGAGCGAGGGTACTCGGCTCGAGCGGGGGTACTCGACTCGAGCGAGGCGCGCTTAGATCGAGCGGACACACTTACATCGAGCGGCTGGATTCAATCGAGCCGCTTGATACAGACATAATGTTGTAATGTAATGTATGTAGTCTAAATAACATAATTTGCACCCTATGCCACGGCTCGATCTGCTCGAGCAGGCTCGATCCAAAATGCCCGTCTCAACCACGGTCGATCGATCGTGGCTGAGCCGGATTCATGACCTGCGCAATGCCATATTTACAGCTACGGGCCGTACCCTCAGCCCTGGGACACCAATGGCTGGCCGAGCTATTCTGAGCTGCGTCTTATTGTCTGGCGCCTCGGCGCCCCCCAACTTTAGTTGCAGATATTCTGGTTTCCGCGAGAAGTGATGGTGAACAATTTGGACGAATCTTTTCGAGCTGGGCATCGATAAACCAAGAGGTCCATGATCACAGAGAGGGTGAAATCTTTCAAACTAAGAGAATTGAACAGCATTCAATACGGCCTGAAAATTAGAGAAAGTTGCCTCGTCAGCATGTTCGAACCTGCAGGACCCTCAGGCCATAGCCGCAGTTCTCGATAAGGCACCGTGGCCGTATTGACCCAGCAGGCGCCGCTTCCATATAAATTTCATCGGACCTCAAATTTATTAGCGCCATTTCCAGTTCCGTTCGGATGGCCGTCACCGTTTCATGATTTCCCAGTATACGTGCCGTTTGTATAGATGAATAAAAACGACACCACTTATCCGACGATGCCATCCTCTCCGAGTTTGAATTATCGCCTGACGAGGAACGGGGATCCCGGCATCGACCCGGCATCCCCCCGCATCCGCACTGTGTACCATCCCCTGATCGTCGGGCTACGCGTGAATGTGGTGACTGAAGTTTTTGGGGACGCTACGGATATGCTACACCAAGTGGTACGCTACACCGGCATCGGGTCAGTATACCAATCAACCTCAGACAATATTACAACGTAGCCGCGGATTCCACTAACAAAGACGTCGCTTCAAGTTGTTAATATTCCGGAAGATCTGCAGCAGGCGGTGACTGTGGGTGTTTTGTTGGGGTGGGGATGGGCTGCACTGCAGATAGAGGTAGAGCGGCGGCGGCGGCAACAGGATTGACATGGGAGCGCTGGGCAACATACGCCGGCCGCGATGGAATCTTAATCCAGGTGCGTGAGCCCGAATCACCTCCAGAAGCCGGTGTTCATCCCCGCCAGCGCGCAATGAGAGGTTCGTAAATTGTTATAGTGCATGGATGAGACCGAGGAAGATGCCGCGCTCGCATGAGTTCAATGCTTCTGAAGGGAAGAGCTCTAACCTCGCGAATACTTACGATCCACGCACATCCCACGACTTCGCCGTTGTATCGGTCGGGGCACAGGACCGACCTGGATGCATGCTCATACCTAAGAATAATAAAATCAACAGCGAACCGCCTCGGAGGAAGACCGACTTAGCTCAGTCCGCATCAATCGTATACGTATCGCCGTCGAGCCGCGGTCATATTTCCAGTTACCCTAAATAATGCGGACGGTTAAAGTGAGGGAAGTTGACTGTGGATGAAATAACGCGAGGGAGGTGGTAATTAACTCGAACTCACGCCGCACGCTTGCTCTGAGTCGTCGCATCGCCGCTGATCAAGCTGCACGCAATGCAACGTATTTCGAGTCCCATGAAAATCAAGGTATCGAAATGAAATGACGTGCAAAGTCCTTGCGAGTGCCGAGATGTGAGTCTGACTGTGACGATAATCAAACGGTCCCGAGAGTCCACTGTCAGGACAACTGACGGTCCGAGAGAGTGCTTTGCCGGCAGTAAGCAGGTCACTATTTAATTCGAGGGACGAGTCAATACAAACCGAAGATCGAGCGAGCTTTGTTGACGCGAAAGCGGAAGTGGACAAGAGCGTGGATGCCGCCAAATGGAAGGGGTGGAGCGGCAATAATGTTTCTGCGGCCCGACTGGAAGCGAGACGGACAGCGAGCACAGCGGTGCACGCCGGCCTAGACGCACCGGGTCATCAGGACATCCCGGATGATAAGCAACCGTTGCGGCGAACTTGAACGAGGATGTCATTGACGCAAAACCTGCGACAGAGACGAGTGATATACAACCTACCCGGATTTACATAACGATCGGCTTACCTCGATTCAATGGGCAAGGTAGCATTGCCGACTGGGTTGAACCAGCCGGCAAGGTGGGAGATAAGTGGCAATTTGTGAACAGGAGGACTCACGATGAAGAAGAAACGGAGGAGATGCGAGTCAGTACTTACAGGCAGCCACATTACCCTGGGGACTGATTTCCGAATACAATAAAGCGCGGACCTAGATTTAGGTGACGATGTGAGTATCGGGCTGGGAGGGGGGCCGCACCTGTGAAATAAATTAAATCGGTTCGCGACGACAGTCAACTCAAGTCGGTTGTGAAATTCGGCTTAGCGTAAAGCGAGATGCTCCAGTCAGATCCGCCAACATTGCGTCCGGATGAAGCAGCGGCGGTTTGAATCTGTGCCGGCAATATCATCGAATACGAGGGAATGCAAGGCGACCCGTGTTCTGGCCGAACTCGAGGATCCTTGAGCTTATACAGGCACAATTGACCGTGGAGGGGACAGCATGTATATAGATACAGAATAGAACGCGTCAGGGAGGTGAATGGCTAGGAAACGTCCGACGGGTACTGATGCAAGAAATAATATCGAGAGAGTCATGTGGCTGCGATAAATAGAGCGCGTCAGCGGGCAAGTGAGGCGAAGTATTTGAGAAACGTACTGCAGCAGAGGATGGGTCCGGTTGTGTCAGATCCAGATTAAAGAAGCGAAGGGAGTACGGAATAGGTACTCCAGTGCAAGAACTCCGTCGAGAAGCGCGGGTAGAACTTAGCACTTGAAGGATAGACGCTAGAGACTTGAAAATTAAGGCCCGGATCCAACTGAACATCAACGGCGGGCAGACTCAATCCAGAATGACAGGCCCAGTGAACGCAGAATGCGGGGATAAGTCTGAGTCAGCCAGCTGAGCTGGGAGGTCCGCCGCGAGACTATTTAGTTAACGGAAAGTCTTATCGAAGTATTGAGGAAGATCGACGAATGATAACCGACGTGCAATGGCCATGGATCTGAATGAAATCCGAGGCACAGCGAGAAATAGAAGTCAAGACGCAGTCAAAGATGGGCAGAAAGAAACCAGATCTGACCCATAACCAACTAAAATAGCATAGAATAGTTGCGAAAGACCTGCGGGTGGAATATTCAGTGGGGATGATGCGGGAAAGAGCAAGTTTAAGACTAACGCACGCTGGCAACAGTGAATGTGAGACACTCGGCATCCTCGGCATGCATGCCAAGGCCCTGCGAAATCGATTTCGGGTGGTTGCGAGCGAGGAGGACAAGGTGGAGCACAATGGTGATGAAATTCAGGATGAGGGAGTCAGATCGGGAGTGGGAGTCAGATCGCCAGAAGGGAATTCAGATGAACCAGACCTTATTGTCTTCAAGTCTGCGATGGAACGACTCAACCGTTCGGGGAGATGGAAGACAACCGGGCTCGGGAGGAGGCAGGTCAAAAGGATAGGCTGCAACGGGCGAGGAATTGAGTCTCGAAAACAACGAGTACCAGCGCTTGGCACGCTTGATGGTAGCCCGCAGAGAGACGAGGATTCCTCGTTGGTTAGTAGACTGAGTACGAATACACTGCGCATGAGATCAGGTCAAAGTGGGCGTGCATCTGAAGAAGGGACGCGATAGATTGGAAGAATGGACGAAGACAAAGAGAAGATCACGGCATGACAATCGTACGAGGAGGGCGGGAAAAGAGGTGAGGGCTACGCTAGCTGAGAAGACGAGGCCCGAGAAGCGAATGGTCGAATTGGAGGTGGGTAACGCGGACACATGCCACGGCTCACGGCCCACAAGCGCTGATGCGCAAACGCGCGGGCGGAGAACGGAGGCAGTACCCCGCGGCAAACGCGCGAGCGGAGAAAAGAGGCAGCCGCCAACGTCGTACCGCGAGGGGATACCGCCTCGTGCATGCCTGCGGGCGCTCGTGGCATGGGCTCTTGACGGGCGCTAAAGCATGCGGCGGGTGCCCGGTAACGACAGAAATTCGGCGAAGTGGGGCGAGGATAGGGTGGGCTGATGGGAGCACGAATAGGCAAGGCGCCCACCGCAGAGTCGTGATCCTCCCGGCCGCGGCTCGCACGCGCATCCCACATCGCACTCGCACCCCAGAACGCCGCACAAGGATCCGCGCCGCCGCGGCCCAAACCGAAATGCAAGACGAGAACTCACCGCTAACCCACCCGCGTGTAACCAGCCGCGTTCCTGCCATCCTTTATCGTCATGCACCCCTCACTAGTCGAGATGACGCCGGCAGGAGAGCGAGCATGAGGAGGGAAGGTGGGAGCGTGATGTAATAGTGCGGGAGGGGGAGGGGACGAGGAGGCAGGATGACAGCGGAGCGGATACACACTAGTCTGTGCGCCTTCAGAGTCCGCGCGCTATGCGAGAGTATTCCCATGCGCAGCCGCGAGTACGGCGCATTCGCAGGAGTGCGCTCGGCAGCGGTGGGTGCGGTGTCACGTGTACAGAGCGGTGCGATGGAGGTGGAATGAGCTGCTGGTTGCGGTTGATTCTCGCCCAGGCCGAGGTAGACAGTTTGCGCCTCCTTGCACGAGAGAGCCATCGCGGTGTGGTACGCGGAAGCAGAAAGGCGCAGCCGAAATCGCCGGATCAGACCTAGTTTGGCCGTGAGTGGCACGGGAACATCCGGAACATCACTCGAGGTCGCCCGTTCGCTGCTCTTTGCTTCCTGCGGCGACCATCTGGGGAGTTTCTTGACCGTTGGTCGTCTCTGGATGTCCCTCCGCCTCTCAGGTCTTCTCCAACCGCAAACGGCAACCCCAGGATCCCCCTGCGGCCCTCGGCTCAATACCTCAAGCATCGGGTGGGCCGTGTGGATGAAGCGCGATGCTTAGACAGGCTAAACTAGTGTGACAACACTCTCGTGAACCATTCAAGTCTGGAATTATACTCATTGACTGTTTCTGTGGGCCTAGGACGAGTCTCGCGGGGAATTATATTAAGATCCGAATTGGTCTCGCCTGCTTTCGACTCGGTATGATCCTTCACGTCTCCGCCTCCAACCAGCTCTAAGTCTCCGCTTCCAACGAATACCCCGCATCGACCGTTTTTGGACACGCACCCATGCACGACGTCGAATTGCTGCACTTCCTTCAAGACAAGGCACACCCCGGTCAAGCCGTCCACAGTGCATGCTGGATCAATATTTTCCGTCGACGCCGCTCATCTCATAATCTTCGCCCTTCAAAATAAATCTGAGCCTCGTATCTAGCTCTGTGGGGAACCAGGCTAATGCCCGCGCACGGTTCCATTCAATAGATGTGGCCCCACTCATCGTGAAGGTGAGATACTTCACTGACGCCGTCCAATGGCGATGATACATCAGTTTGCATCCTCCCGCACTTCAAAACCTATGCGCAACCTCGAAATCATCCCCGCGTAAGACACTGCGATTCAACTTGGCGTCCGCTGTCTTACTCTCGCTCTTGGTATTCCTCGCTCAGTATGTACTCTCAGAGTCTCGGTGGACTCACAGACTCGAGCATCTTGCACGGAATCAGAGTCCCTTCGGCTCGAAGCATGAAATAAGGCTTTTGGCCCGGATTATGATCTCGGTCCCAGACCTGAGGTCGGTCGCATATGTGCAACAGGGTCGTTGTAGGACGACCCTTGATTTTTGAAAATTAAGCTGAACACGGATACTTTAGCCGCCGCCTCTGGGCGCAACGGAATTCACATATTTTTCTGGCGTGCCAATGATTCTTGTCATTTGGACCTCATGATCAGGTGCACATCCACTTCTTCTTCTTCGTCTTGGTCTGCCCCTTCATAATCAAGCAAGCGCGCGCGCCGATATTCCTCGACTTGCAAGATCTCCCCCGCACCTGGATGTCTGTCTTCAAAAATTTCCCCACCATCCGCGCGCGACCTGAGATCGATTTTGATACACACGATGAATTTTTATCGCGCCCTGTGGTGCCCTATCGTGCTGTATTCAACTACCCCATGTCTTGATACTCTTTGCAATTTTGATTTCTCGTTTTCGGCTTTGACTGCACCCCTTCGCATACACCCACTATGTCTGTAGGCACTGGGTTTACCACGAACTGTCATCTTTAACGCCACCTCTCCGTATTCCCACTGAACTCACTATTTCTAGCCGCTCGCAAGTTTGTCGCAAGCTCGCGCTCAATGCGCGGGGACAGTGCTCGTATCCCCGGACCGGAGGTCCGAGCGCTGCCCTCATTTCGCTGTCTCTCTTCGCCCGGACCTTAATCTCCGCCGTCGGCACACTTCTGCGCCCGGTGTCTGGTACTCGGAGTTTCTGAAATCCTGCAAGAACTCCTGGAGACTGTCGGGTGAAACGAGACTCCAGTGAATCCAATACATACGAACTCTGGGGTTCAAAATCAGCATACATGCGTGGTCGATGGTCCGAGCGTCGCTTCAACACAAATTCTCCACCCACTCCATCCAATGTGCACATAGTCGCGTCCATTTGAATTCCGAAATAGCTCATAGTTGATGGGGATCTCCGATCCATCTGCGCTGAATGCGCGCCGCGGGAGAGCTGTTGCTCGGGCGGTGCTCGAATTCTACGGCATTATTTGGAATGCCTAGAGTGGCTGGAGTGTTCCGGCGTGGGGAGTCCATATTTATGGCACTGCTCCCGAGGTTCTTGAGAACATGTTACCTGTCAAACGCCGATGTGTCGCGGATTCCACGTGTCCAGCCAGCTCTTCTCCTCACACTCCCATGTCGACTGACTATCTTCTCCTCGGTCAGTTGCACTCGTTGACTCTGTGCCCTCGATTGACGCTCTCTCCTAGTACAAACGATCGACGGCATCAGATGGAAGCCCGGCCCGACGCATCGGAAGAATCCGAATCTCTATGTCGCAATTCATTGCGATGGTGTGGAAGCGCAGCGCACCCCTACTATCAAAGGTACCCTGGCGCCCAACTGGAATTATCTCGTGAAAATGTGAGTCAGGTGTTCATGGTGCCCGGCTTTCTCACATTCGGGGCGTCCCAGCTCGTCCGATCAACCGGTATCCTCCATCTCGCTCAGGGTTTTCCACGATTCTTCGCTCCCTTTTGTGCGGGATAAGTGCCTCGGAGCGGTGGATATCGGGATTAACGCCCTGCAGCAGCTCTGCGAAAATGACAGTGGTGTGTATTCCACATCTAATTTATTTATACCCCTCACTCCGTACAGTGGCCAAGCTCGACCTAACGGGAATGGCTGGGCGGACCAAAGATAAGGCGACAGGCACTCTCTCTGTACGCTTGATGAGTGACACCGAAACCGCGCCGTTGGTGCTGGAGAAGGCTCAGAAGGAGATGGAGAGGCTGGCACTTGGACCGGGGGCATCTGCGGCCATGAAAGCTGGAGGCGTCGTCGGAGAGTCTGTGTCCACAGCAAGTGACCTGGGTTCAGATCTGGCTTCATTTACATCGAAGCTCGAAGTAATTGTTCGCATCGGGGATGAAGTAGCAATGGTATCCATTTTCCCTTGCTCGAGGGAAACATCCGCTGATATTCATTCGAGATCCACCCTTACGCCAACATTGCTTGGAAGGTCCTAACATCGGTGTACCAGGTGCGCAGATATGGATGTATCGCAGTCATGCTGATTAGACCTCATTACATCAGGCCGTGAAGAAGCAGCAAGAGACAGATGATAAGCTCCAGAAGCTTGTCGAGACCATGGCCGATGTCTATTCGTTCGTGGAAGATACCGAGTTCCTCGCCCAGAAGATCCAGAGTCTCGAACATAAGACACTGGCCATTGTCAAACAGACCGTCGAATGTGCACTCTTTATTCAGGAATATACAGTAAACGGGTTCTGCAGTAAGTACTACGCGCACCACATCATGGGTATATAGCCTCATTTCCAGTCAGGTCGTGCTGTGCAAAGTGCATGGAGAAGCCCAGACAAGACCATAGAGGACTTGGCTACAAAATTGTTGGACCTCAAAGCCTCGTTTGATGGTAGCTTGACCGTCCAATCCCTATTTCTATCCACGAGGATTCTCGAGGAGGTCCAAAATTTAGGTGAGTGCAGATTATTATCATCTCTCTTTCGATGCCCAACTCAGTCTTCTCAGAGAAATCGGACGACCTCCAGAGGCTCCATCCTGTCGACATGAATGCTAGCTCTCGCACCTTGTGCTTACCAGGAACACGCCGAGAAATGTTGAATGAGATCGCCGAGTGGATTACCGTCCCGTCTGGTTCTGGCAACATCCTCTGGCTCTCTGGTGTTGCTGGCTCGGGGAAAAGCACGATGGCAACAACGGTCGAGCACAGCGGCAGATGCCCCCGAAGCCGTCTCACTCACACATGCCAAGCGCACCGCCGCAGCGCAGAAGACCCCAATGTCGGCGTCGCACCGTGCGCCATGCGCTGTGGATGCGCGTGGCAGCGCACGACGAGGTGCGTTTTCTCGCTCTCCCCCTCCTCACGTTTCGTCGTTTCGTTTCCGCCTGCCGTGTCTGGTGCGCATACCCCGCTCGTGTCCGCAGACCGCTTCCGTGGTTGGGCGGGAGCTTTCATTCGGCGTGCACCCCCCACCCACGCGGCACGCACCTCCCTCGCCCTGGCACGATTCCACCCAGTCTCAGGGCGATCCCGTCCCTCACTCTCGCTGCCGCGTTCTCCTCTCATCCTTCCTCGCCATTTGCACGCATAGTCTCTCCCTTCCTTCCTTCCTTCCTTCCTTCCTTCCTTCCTTCCTTCCTTTCGTTCTTTTTCCCCCTCAGATGATGCATTTCAGTCCCACTATGTCCGTCCCTGCTACTCCCGCCTCCCGGCATCAAGTAGCGGACCGGGTATTGCGATTTAGCCCTGCCCAGGCCCGCCTCTCGGTGTCACCCCGACCTCCCCTCCGTCGCGGCTGTTCTCGAACTTTAATTCCGATTCTCACCATACACTTCACCCACCTCGTCCTCGAGCCAGACCATGTACGTCCTCCGCCGGAGGTCGCCTCCAGGCCGCGATTTGCAACGTCCGGCCGATTCCTATCAAATCACTGACGAGCCCGGAATGCGACCCCGCATTCTTCGCAGACTAAATATATGTCGCGCACGGTCGAGGTGTGTTACAATTCTTCACTACGAAGGTCTTCTGATTCAAGGCACATTTCACAGACGTCCGCGGACGCAGCCGACCAGCTACCTCACATCCTGCGTTTGTTATTTCCTCTCCGCCCTACCCTCCCTCCTCCCCTCGATCAAACGTACACGTTCTTCAGTGCAGTCGTCAGCGCGCCTCGAAGCAGTCTTCCACAGAACTCCGCGCAACCTTCGACGTACGCATTCCAGCAAGATTTCTCCCTCCGAGTCGTCCTCCCGTTCGCGAGCGCTGAACTCCGTGCCGTGTATTTCCTCTGTCCGATGCCATTGCCACCGTCGCCTCTCCGCTCCCCTCGTTGGAGACACGGCGATAATTGCTATTTGGCGTAGTCGCGAGTGCTATTTCCCATAATCGCGATTTTTCCCCAGCTCCGCCGCGCCAGCCTCTCAACCTGATTACCCCGCTCCTGCATCCTGCATCCGGACCGCGCGCATCTCTCACCTCGTGTTGGGCATATCTGGTCGGTGCAATTCTCCAGCCCCGAGGCGTTATGATTGTGGTGACGCAGGTCTCAAATCCGGGGTCCGTTTCTTCCGCCCTTCTCTCTGCTATACATATACTTATAACTTAGCTCGTTGATAAGTGTGTAACCCGCGCAACCGGCCGCATATTCCCGGGTATCAATTCTTCCGCAGCTAGTCCTCCGCCTCGACCGCCTCGCACCTCGTGAGTTCTATGCCCTTCGCATAGAAGAGTCGCAGAGCGGTACAGTAACTACTCATGTATGGGATGTGAGTCTTCCGCCCTGGGCCCTCCTTATATCATTATTTATAATAAATGGTGCAGGTCTCCGACATCTGATGTACATATTACAGTGAGTTCTGATTTAACTCTGCCCTCCCAATCCTTGGGCGCGTACATGCGCCTCGGCCTCGTCTTTGCACACTCAGGATGTCCGAGGCCGCCGCTCCACTAGATCGCATCCGAGATCGCATCGCCCCCGACATCAATATTAATATTGCATACACCCGTCGCCGGTGCCGTGCCCGGTGCGCATTCTTTCCTTCAGATTAACCCCGCAGCGTTTCCAGGTCTACGGAGTGCGCGCTTTTCCCGGCCTATGCGGCGACGTTCGGCTTCCCCTCGCTCGACATCGCCTCCGCGCGGGTACAGCCATTACTTCATTCATCCTGAATATCCCTACTAACCTGATCGCACGCAGAGTACTGTATCCCCCGCGTAGTCTTCTCCCCTCTATCCGAATCTGAATTGCTCTCCTCCCCACGGGTCTGAATTTCTCCCCGAGTCTGAATCAACGATCAAGTGCACCATCCGCGGCGAACATGTATATGATTTCAGTTAATTATCCGGATGCACCTGGCCCTCACCCTCCTCATCCGCCCCGCCTCTCTCGCTGCGTCCGCCCCTGCGCCCTCTTACCGTCCCCGCCCGCGATCACGGATCCGCGTCGTACGATCGATGACCAATTCGATTACGTCTCAAAGGGCGGTTCCTGCATTAATACTAGTAGATACCATCCTTCGAAGAACATCTACTCTTCGTCGTTCAAATGCAATGATGATATCCACCTATCCTCGGGCCTTCGTCAGCGCGGGGCCGGTCCTTGAGCTCCCTGGTGCACCAACAGCTGCGATGTGGCAGTTCGGTGAAAGACCTGGAATTCAAGCGTTTATTCCGTCGCAGATGATTTTGAGGCTGATGCTTTAGGCCTCGAACGCCGGATAAGCTGCCCCTCATCCACATCCTCGAGAGTAATTATTTATTCAGCTCCGGACCTGCGCTCAATACCCGCCGTAAAGGTGCGAGAGCTCACTCACCCACGCCTGCAAATCGGGGAATTATCGCCGAGACCCGCTTGCATTCACACCCTCAGATACAGCTCTCACGCCGCGCTGCATGTTGGCGAGTACCCGCAAATCCTCGAGCGGAAAGAAATGACTTTTGCATTGCGTTGTCCTTGTGCACGATCGTGCTGCCGCAACACTGTCTGCATTCGCGGCGCTGACGCGGTTGGTAGTCGCAGACTTCACTAATGAATGAGTGGCCGGCCGAGACCCACGGCATTTACTATTCATCATGCGAACGAGAGGGGAAACGGAAGCGGGTTTGAGGCAGTGGATGCAGAAAGATTGCGCCGTATCGCCGAGCTGAGTATAGATGGCATGGGAAAGAGGAAGAACCATAACACGTACGTATATGTAGGCAGACTTGCACCCTCCGTGCGTCCAGGCTCGCACGCGGACGCAGAGTCGGCATTTGTAGTTGAGTGTAGGATGTATATATGCGGACGGGTACCGGTGATTGAGGATCGACTGAAACGCGGCTGAGGATACGGCGCGGGCTAGCGTTCCCGTCGGGCAGAAGTTAGAACAGGTGGAGACTTGAAATGAGCGCGGTTCAAGATAAAGAACGGAGCAAACGAGGATCGCGACGGGTTTGGTTCCGCATTTATTTCAAGAGGCGATGGCTCAGGGGCAGGGACGGGTTGGACGGGATGCGTGGGGCTCGGCGGCGCTGAACAGTAAGATATAGAGAGCAGTGCATAGGGAGCAGTCCACAGAGCGAACGGCGAGTAGCAGACAGCGAATAGCGAACAGCAAATAGCACCAGCACAGTGAACAGGTTAAAGTGAAATAGTCGGAAAAGGACGCGGTGCGCGTAGTTTAAATCAGAATGGAAGAGATGCTGACTCGGGCGCGGATACATCAGGAGGGGATACACAGAATGCACGCGGGCGGGAGAGGCTGGATAATGGGGGCATGGGGATGTGGAGGGGCATGAGCCCTGCATGGGGATGCGGAGAGGCATGAGGGCGGGGGAGTGTAGCGCAGGATCGAGACAGTATGCCGCGCAGGATGTCGCGCACACGGAGGGGCACGCGGCGAGAGTAGGGACGAAGGGAGGGGAGAAGAGGATGCATGGATGAGGGATTGGGAGAACGGAGACGGAGACGGAGACGGAGACGGAGACGGGGATGGAGACGGAAACAACAGTGGGAGCGCGGGGATGCGTGTAGGCTCGCGCGTGAGCCTGAGACGCAGAGGCTACGCGCGCAAGCATGATAGCAGCGAGTTTACAGACGCGCGACCGAGCGCGGACACGGCGGCAGACAGGGAGCGGCAGCGGGAGAGCAGGGACGATGGACGAAAAGAAGAAAATAAGAGACGAAGGAGAGAGACAACGGTGCGGCCGGGTGCGCAGCGTGCACAGAATGCTTGGGATCGCGCTGGAGAGTGAACGGAGCCGGGCTTACGATGAAGCTTGATGAATGTAACTTCAACTTTACAATGTAAGGGATGGGTGGGAAGCACGCCGCAGGGAGTCTGACAAGTACAGGCGCGTTGGCGCCGATGAACGCGCACGGCCGGCTGGAGGATCCGGACTCCGGGGAAGGTGGCCAGGCTCCGAAGGGGCGGGCGGGCATCGCGGAAGACGGTTCAATCCAGGTTGTCATGGGAGACGAGCCGAGGTTTTCACGCTGAGTGGGTCGTCGTCGAGGTGAAAGGGCGGCAGCACGTGACAAATGATGGCCGGTCTCCTCCGACTGATCCGCGTCCGCGGCATTTCCTGAACAGCGCGGTAATGCCGTGTTTTTGCAGCTACGGGCGGTACATATTCATGCCTGGCGGGATGGTTCCGCGTCTCTCCTGGATGAGTTCCGAGTACGAAAGGATGCTGAACTGGCCCAATTGAACTTTACCGCCAGACAACTTCAGTTGCGTCGAAAAATGCACGTGGGCAATGAGTATGGAGCGGGTTGAGACTCTCAATGCATGATAGTTGACCAGTATGCAAAATACAAGCTGAAAAATGGAGGTAGTTTCCTCATCGACTCGCTTGGAGAGTTGTTCTAGCCTGCGACGCAGTTCTCGATAAGGTACCGCGGGTGACAGTCACTGACACATTGTAAAGACACCTCATATTTATTCCCCGTCCACGCCAGTCCCACTTTTCTGGCGGGTGTATGCCATTTGAGCGTGGACATCTATTCGTTGGACCGCATACGTGCCATATGGATAGATAGATAGCAAACACATTGGTTATCCACCGGCGGCATTCCCTCCGCGCAAGGAATGCAGATGCGCGGCGGAGATCCCATCCCAGGGATCGACCCGTTAATTGTCCCGGTATCCAGAGTCGACCTCGTATAGCCCCTGATCGTTGGGCTTAGTTCAGGTGTCCGGAAGCTGTCTGGGAACGCGGCAGGCCTTGCGGACGCCACCCGCATCCAGTCGTTCAGCAGACCAATCCCCTATGAACGCGACGTATGTGGGACCGGGCGCCGTACATACGTACCCACGGTCCGCCACTCAAAACGCGGGCGCTTCAAGTTTAATCGGATGTGTGGGGCGGGGTGGGGACACGCTGCACTGCAGATAGAGTAGTTACGTAGGGTACCGCGGCGCCATCCTCAGGGTGGCGCCCACCCCCGCCCGGCTCCGTAATCCGGCTGCGTGCACGCGAATTTGACATCGACAGATGCAGAACAGCGGGCATCCCAGCCAGCCAAATAGAATCGATCGCTGCATGAACCACAAGTTGTTATTGTAGATTGGACCGCGGAGGATGCAGCACCCACCTGGGATCCGAGTGTGATTGCTGCTCTGCAGGGAAGACCTCCGTTCGGAATTGTGAGCTCAAGAATACCATCCGGCGTCCACCCGAGGCCGACTTTCGCCGTCGAATCGGGCGGGGGCTGGATGCTGCATACTCATACCTAAGAACAATAAAATCAATTGCTTACCACCTCGGAGAAAGACCGACTCGCCTCAGTCTGCATCAATTGTATACGTATCGCCGTCGAGCCGCGTGCATCTTCCAGGTATAATTAATACTGCGGGCGCTCGAATTGAGGCAAGGCAAGGGAGTTTGAGCGCGGATAAATAACGCGAGAGTGGAATTCAACGAACTCACGCAGCGCGCTTATTTGAGGCAGTAGTGAGTGACTCGAGGGACAAGTCAATGTAAAATCAAAATCGAGCAAGCGAGCGTTGTGGACGCGAGGTAGCTGAAGTGGATGGAGAAGAGCCTGCATCCCGCCAAAATGGAAGCCGCTGGCGTCAATCGAGCCGGCCGAGCTCTGGCGTGAAACGACTACTCAGCGTGGAATGCGGACAGCAATCAAGCGGCAATAATATTCTGACATCCAAACTGGCAGCGGGACGGCATTGCAATTCAGGTTTAAATGCACTGCTTCGTCGGTAAATCTCATGTAAGAGGAGGCATACTTGAAGTCGATGCTAAACTTGTGACGAGGGATACACATAAGAGGTGGGATTTGGTGCAGGGGAACTCACGGTGAAGCAGGATCGAACGAAATGCAGGGTAAACTGGAGGTAAATTGGAATCAGTACATATATATAGCCACGTTACCTGGTATTGACTACACAATGCAGGCGGACCTACGTTCAAATTTTGGTCACGATGGAGTATCGGGCTCGGGAACGAAATGCGAGTGGGCCGTACCTTTGAATAAAGTCACTCGCTTCGCGAAGACGTTTCAAGTTGAGTCAGTTGTAATGTTGGGCTTGGAAGGGGTTCAGGCAGATTTCCCCGTCTGCGTCAGAGAGCTGAACATTGCATACGGATGAAGAAACGGGTACAATTGTGTCCGCAATATCCTCGGATGTGAAGTCAGCCGTGTTCTGGACGGACTCAAGGAGAGCGCGTTAGTGAAGTCAGTCGAGGCGAAGGGGCGGGGAAACGTACCCCGGGTTATCGGGTGAAAAGGAAATGGGTGGTGACCCGGGTTCTGGACGGATTCAAGGCACCCACAGATTGATCGTTGACAGAATAGGATGAATATAGATATGTACCTGGAATGAGTAGAACACGTCAGCGAGGTCAATCCAGGGGAAGGGCTGGGAAACATACGACGGGGACTGAGACAGAAATAATATCGAGAGTCATGTCACGGACTATGGTAAGTCGAGCACGTTCGTAAGATCATTTGAGGGGGGAAGGGGCTGGGATAGTGAGGCAGAAATAATGTCGAAAGAGTCTTACACCTGCGATAAATACCGGGCGTCAGCGGTGAACTGAGGCGAAGAGACTGGTAACCGTACTGAAGCAGAGAATTAGGAGTATGAAACTCTCTCTTGGATGAATTAGTGGGTCAATTAGGCGAAGAAATGGGCACCGGACCAAAGTTATTGAAGCAGAGACTGGAAAGAATATTTACCTGGGACGAGTGTAATTCCAGAGTCCGAACGAAAGAATAGGTCATCCGGAGCGAGAGAGCTCGTCGAGAGCCGGGTGGAACTTGAAGGATGAACAACAAGACAAACTTGAATTCCATTGGAATTGAGGGTCGGATAGAACAGAGTGGAACGTGAAAATAAGGATAAAAGAGGCCCAGACTGAATACAGATAATTAGACTCCAGTCAGCGCAGAATGCGGGGACAAGTCAGACCGGATAGTGGCGTAATTTGAGAGGCCCACGGCAACACTCACATGGTCAGTAAAAATTCTTATGGGAGTTTTGATAAAGTTCTCCGGGCGATATATGTCTGCGATAGCTCTGGAAGAATGCGAGCACAGTGGCCGCCGCGTCGAGGCGGCGTCGGTGCAGAACCTAGACCCTGGCGAAAAATAAGTCAGTATTGAGAGCTGAAGATGCGCAGAAAGACAGCAGATCTAATCGAGTTGCCAACTAGAGCAGAATATAACACTTGCGGAAAGGAATGGTCAGCGGTGATGATGAAGAAGGGAAAGACGAACGCACGCTGGGAACAGCTCGTGACGGTGGGACTCGCGGCGTCGTCGGTATTCATGTCGCGACGCGGCGAAATCGGTGGCCATTGCGGGCGAGAAGGAGGTGGAGATAATGGCTATAAATGTCAGGATGAGGGGTAGTCAGCTCGGGAGCGGGAGTCAGATCGCCGGAATGTGTTGTCTTCAAATCTTTATGGAATGACCTCGAGGTGGCGAGGACGACCGTTCGGATGATGGGGAGGCCAACCAACTGCTCAGCGCCGAGATGGGAGAAAGATGGTAGACAACTCGGCTGGGGACCAGGCAGGTCAAGGAGTTATTCGAGCGATGGCGAGGAATTGAATCTCGAAAAGAACGAATATAAGCGGGTCACACGCTTGATAGTAGCGCGCAGAGAGACGATGATTCGTTCAACGTTGGTTACTTGAGTGAATACGCTGCCCATGAGATCGGATCAAAGTTGGTGCGCATCTGAAGAAGGGACGCAATAGATTGGAAGAATAGAGGAAGACAGAGAAAAGACCACGACATGACAATGGTAGGAAGTGGGCGAAAAAAGAGGGAAGGGTTGCGCTAGCTGAGAAGGCATGGCGCAAAAAGCGAATGCTCGAAGTGGCGGTGGGAACGCTGCCACATGCCACGGCTCACGGCCCACGAACGCTGATGCGCAAACCCGCGGGCGGAGAACGGAGGCAGTACCCCGCGCGCCGGTAGACAGGTTGCGCCTCCTTGCACGAGAGAGCTATCGTTGTGTGGCACGCGGAAACAGAAAGACGTAGCCGAAATCGCCGGATCAGACCTTGTTTGGCCGTAAGTGGCGCGGGAACATCCGGCATATCACCCGAACTCGCCCGTACGCTGGTCTTTGCGCCCTGCGGCGACCATCGGGCGAGTTCATTGGCTGGTTATGGGCCGTTAGTCACCCCTCCCTCTCTGAGGTCTTGTCACTCTGCAAAGGGCAGCCCCAGTATCCCCCGGCTCCCTTCGGACTCAATTCTTCAAAAGTCGGCTGGGTCGTGTACGGTGTTGATGAAACGAACAGGCTAAACTAGGTTAAGGAGAAACTCAGAAACCCGTCAAGTCAGTAATTAGATTCCCCTGCCGTTTTTTCAGGCCTAGGATGAGTCTCGTGGGGAGTTACATTAAGAGCCGCATTGTGCTCGCCTGCTTTCACCAAATCTGGTATGATCCTTCGAGAGTTTCCGCTTCCCACCAATTCTAAGTCTCCGCTTCCAACCACACACCCACAGATCGACCCTCATCTATACAAGAGGTAGAACTCCAGCTCTTCCTTACATAAAGACAAGACGCCTCCGGGTCACGCCGTCATCAGCGCCTGCTGGATCAATCCTTCTCCTCGACGCCGCTCATCTCAGAATATACGCCCTTTCAATCTTGTCCCTAGCTCTACGTCTAGCTGGAGAGCAGCCAGGCCACCGCACGCGGACAAGTCAATCTAATCGATTTTCCCCTGCCTGTGCGGTCCCACTTATCTTGAAGAGTAAGATACTTCCTCAATGGCGACGACGTATTCAGTGCACTCACAATATCGACCAGCCCTGCGCGCAACCTCGAGAGTCACTATCCGCGTAGGACACTGGGATGCCCGCTTCAACTTGATAGGTGTTCGCTGGCTTGTCCTTGCTCTTCCTCGCTCGGTGCTCTCAGAGTCTCGGAGGCGGCACAGACTCACATGTGTCTTACACGCAATCCGAGTCCCGTAGGCTCGGACTATGCAATCAGGCTCCTGGACATGCGATCATTATGCTCCCGATCTCGGGCCGGGGGTCGGGTGCATATATGCAACAGGGTCGCTCTCAGATGTGCATCGAGCCTTCAGAATCAAGCTGAAAACGGTCACTTTCGGCGAATCTGGGCGGGACGGGATTCATGCGTGGGAGGTAAGTTTTTTTTGGCCGAAGGACAAGTTCTGCCATGATCGTATGCTTTGGACGTGTATCTCAGGCGTGCAACTAGTTGGAATTCTAGTTCGGGCCCTGCACAAGAGCGCGCGCGCCGATAGCCTTAGCCGTAGAAGTCCTCGCCCGCACACGCATGTGTAGATCTGGCTTCAAAAATTGTGCCATCTTGCGTGCGCAACCCGAAATCACTTTCGCTACGCGTATGTATGTTTCATCGCACCTCATGCTGCCCCATATCGCCATATCCAACTTCCTCATGTTTCGATACTCTTTATAATTATTGATTTCCCGTTTTCGGCTTTGACGTTACCCTCGCTCACAGTGCGCCCAAAATTCCGGTCGAAACTAAGTGCACCGCAGACTAGCATCTCTAACGCTACCTCTCCGTATTCCTCACCGGACTCACTATTGCAAGCCGCTCGCCAGCTTGTCGCAAGCTCGCGCTCAATGCGGTGACAGTGCTCGCATCACCGGACCGCTGGTCCGAGCGCTGCGGTCATTTCAATGTCTCTTCGCTCGGACCTTGATCTCCGCCGTCGGCACAATTCTACGCCCGGTTTCTGGCACTCAGAGTTTCTGAAGTTCTACACGAACTCCCGGAGACTGTCGGGTGAAACGAGAGTCCGGTGATTCCAATACATACGAAGTCTGGGGTCCAAAATCTGCACCCATGCTTCGTTGATGGTCCGAGCCTCGCTTTAGCTGGAGAAATTCTCCATCCACTCCATCCGATGTGCACATCATCGCGTCCATTTCTTCCGCCACAGCTCAAAGATGATAGGTATCTCCGATACATCTGCGCTCAATGCGCGCTCGAGGCGGGGCATCTTTTGGGCAGGCAGCGCTCGAATTCTACGGCCTCGTTTAGCGTGGCTGGAGTCTTTCGGCATCCTATTTCTGGCACTGCTCCCGGGCCCTCACGAACATGTTACCTGTCAGATGAATGTCGCGGAGTCCACGTGTCCAGCCAGCTCTTCTCCTCACACTCCCATGTCGACTGACTACCTTCTGCTCGGTGAGTAGCATCTGTTGTCCTGCGGCTCGATTGATGATCTCTCCTAGTGCAAACCGTGGATGGGATCTCCTGGACTCCGGGTGCGAAGCATCGGAAGCAGCCGAATCTCTATGTAGTGATTTATCGAGATGGGATCGAGACGGGGCGCACTCGTGCTATCAGGAAGTTGGCGCCCAATTGGGCTTACAGTTCAGAAATGTGAGCCTACTGTGGTTGTCTATGTGTATGGACCACTTACAATCCACTCAGCTCAGCAGCGTCATCTGCCCTTGTTTCTCTGCGGATCTTCCACCATTCTTCGGTCCCCTTAGTACCGGATAAGTGTCTCGGAGCAGTGAAGATCAATATCGCCTCGCTGCTGAGGCTCTGTGGCTCCGACAGCGAGGCCAAAGGTGGGTATTTTCTCGTCTATTGCAAGCCATCTCACGTGTTTCCAAGTCGCGGTGCTGGAGCTGACAGGAGCGGGAGCAGAAGTGGAAGGGAAGCCAGCCGGTACTATTTCTGTGCGTTTGACAGAAAAGATCCGAGCTGGGCGTCTTGTCATCGAGCAGTCACAGAAGAAAGCGGAATATGCGGGACTCGGAGCCATGCCGTCTGCACTTATGAATGCCGGGGATAGAGTTGAGCAGACCGTCTCAGCAACGAGTGACCTCGCATCGGCACTCTATGCAGTCACATCGAAGCTCGACATCATCATTAAGATTGGGGATCAAATTGCTACGGTATGAATGGCCCTCACAGCTCAGTGTTATATGCTCATCCCGCTTTGAGATCCACCCCTACGTCAACATTGCATGGTCGATTTTGACTTCGGTCTACAAGGTGTGCAGATATTATTGTACTCTGTGAAAATTGCTGAACAGAAATTGATGCATGCAGGCCGTGAAGAAGCAGCAAGCAACAGATGATAAGCTCAAGAAACTCATCGATGTGATGGTGGACACCTATTCATTCGTGGAAGATGTCAAGGCTCTAGATCTTGCTCAGAAAATGCAGAGCCTCGAAACACAGACACTTGCCATCGTCAAGCAAACAGTCGAATGTGCACTTTTCATCCAAGAATACACAGTCCATGGATTTGGTGGTAGGACACTGTGGATAATCTCCTTGGAGCTCCATTGACTTTCAACCAGATCGTGTCATGCGGAATACCCTGACAGACACAGACCAGAAGATCAATGATTTTACTGAAGTGCTGCATAAATTAAAAGAGTCCTTTCACGGTCGCCTGACGGTTCAGGGATTGTTTCTGGCTGCAAAAGCTTTAGACAAGCTTGAGGGTCTAGGTTTGTCTGCATTCCAGCTTCGGAGTCATCAAATTAATTCGTCTTCCCAGAGCAATCCGACACACTATCCAAGCTCAACCCGGTGGATATGAATGGCACCCTGCGGTCTGGCTGTTTGCCAGGGACACGCCGAGAAATCCTGGATGACATCACTGGATGGCTCAGTGTCCTATCCGACTCGAACATTCTCTGGCTATCCGGTGTCGCAGGCTCAGGCAAGAGCACCATTTCAACAACCATCTCCGAAACTTTTCGTGGTCTAGATCGGCTTGGGGCATTCCTTTTCTTTGACAGAAATGACCAGGCACGGAGCCATCCTGCTGCTGTCATCCGAACAATTGCCTACTGCCTTGCCAGGTTCAACCCGCATATGAGGGCAGCGATCTCAGCTGCGATTCATCGATCTCCAGATATTATAGAAGCTCAGATGGCCACCCAGTTCCGGGGATTGTTGCTGGATCCTCTTCTATCTGTAGAGAAGGACATTCCAGGTCCAGTTCTCATCATTCTGGATGCTCTCGATGAATGCGGAGATCCTGAATCGCGAGCAATGTTGCTCTCCTTGCTGTCAAATGAATTCTCCAAACTACCCAGGGGCTTCTGTATCCTCATTACCAGTCGGCGCGAGCCAGACATTACCTATCAATTTAGGTCTCTGGTTTCGGAGAAGAGGGACCTTGATACAGCTGCAGATTCTAATACCAGGGATGTGAATTTCTTTATACGCCATGAAATGGCCAAGATCCAGCACACCAGGCACTTAGCATTCACCTGGCCCGGAGAGGACAAGCTCCGAACATTGATTAGCCTTTCAGATGGTCTCTTTATCTGGGCATCAACAGCAATTAAATTCATCAATACCTACAGTCCGGATAACCAGCTCAACACCCTGATGGCGAAGAATTTCAAACTCCTAATGGTGAAGAATTTCACAGGGGGAGGGAATCTCAATAGCTTGTATGAGGTTGCTATCCGGGGTTCGCAACCCTGGGAAACTGATGAAACATTCACACGCGATGCCCGTGCCATCTTGGCATGTCTTGTACTGGGGAGAGTCCCGATGACTGAGGCAACAATGGATATACTCTTGTTTTCGGGAACGCCGACTGCTGGTGGCGTTCTGGGATATCTAGGCTGTGTTGTGCAATGGAGTCCGGGGAAAGAGGCCCGAATTATGCATGCCTCTTTTGCAGACTATCTCACGGACCCCACTCGATCAGGTGGCAAACCATGGTTGATCGACCCCAATGCAGACCATCATTCCCTCTCAGTGGGATGTTTGAGGGTTCTCCAGGATGAGCTCCGATTCAACATGTGTCAGCTGGAGAGCTCGCATCACCGGAACGTGGATGTCCCAGACCTGTCGCACCAAGTAGCAAAAATGATCTCACCCCAATTGACTTATGCCACTTGCTTCTGGGGGGATCATGTCCAGGGGACAGCATTCAACAACACCGTTCTAGAAGCCATTGACAACCTCTTGCATCATCAATTTCTCTTTTGGCTGGAGGCTCTCAGTCTTTTGGGACAAATTGCAATTGCGCAATCACTGCTAGAAGGTATAGCTCGGTATGCCAAGGTATGGACTTACTCAGGAACAGGCTTCTCTCATATTAATTGGAAATTTAGGAGTGGGATAACACTGACTTCCAAGCCTTTGTTTCCGACACAATCAAGTTTGTGGGTGCCTTTGCTCCTGTGATTGCACAGAGTACACCGCACATCTATCTTTCGGCACTGCCATTTACACCTCGGCAGTCAAAAATAGCGAAATCTTTTGCAAAATCTTTCTCGCAAACCTTGCGGGTTCAGGGCCCCTTGTGCGAGGACTGGCTCGGCATTTCTAAGATATTGTGGGGGCACACTGATTCTGTTCAATCTGTTTCTTTCTCACCGGATGGCAAGTGGGTTGCATCTGGTTCTCGCGACTACACAGTGCGTGTGTGGGACGTCCAGACTGGTGTTCTTGTTGCTGGGCCGTTCGAAGGCCACACCAATTGGGTTACCTCTGTCCATTTCTCTCCGGATGGTGCCCGGATTGCTTCGGGTTCCTGGGACGAAACAGTGTGCGTATGGGACGCCAAGACCGGTGCGTTGCTGGCAGGACCATTGGAAGGGCATACCGGGTCGGTTCGCTCTGTAAATTTCTCACCAGACGGTACCAGAATTGCATCCGGGTCAAAGGACAACACAGTGCGTGTGTGGGATGCACAGACCGGGGTGCTGGTTGCTGGACCATTTGAAGGACACACCGGGCCGGTTTGCTCAGTCCAATTCTCGCCGGATGGAACTCAGATCGCATCTGGGTCGGAAGACTGCACACTGAGGGTGTGGGATGCCAACACCGAGGTACTTCTCTCTGGGCCATTTGTGGGCCATATGGGCAAGGTTGCATCTGTCTGTTTTTCTCCGGATGGTGCACGGATCGCCTCTGGCTCCTGGGACAGAACAGTGTGTGTGTGGGACACTCAATCCAGCACGCTTCTCGCAGGGCCATTTAAAGGTCACACTGGGGATGTGAACTCGGTGGATTTTTCCCCGAATGGGGCATGGATCGCTTCTGGTTCCGATGACAATACTGTCTATGTCTGGGATTCCAAGAATGGGAGCATTGTCTCTGGACCGCTTCAAGGGCATTACAGTTTGGTTAACTCTGTCTGTTTTTCACCAGATGGTGTCCACCTCGCATCTGGATCGCGCGACCACACAGTTCGTATCTGGGATGTCCAAACAGGCACACCGATTGTTGAAGCATTTGAAGGACACACAAAGCCAGTTACATCTGTCGCCTTTTCTCCCAGCAGCACACAGATTATATCTGGCTGTGATGATAACACCTTGTGTGTCTGGGATGCCACAACGGGCGCACTTGTTGCTGGGCCAGTTGAAGGCCACACCGGGGACTTTTACCCAGACGGTGCTCGGATTGTATCTGGGTCTCAAAACAACACAGTGCATGTGTGGGATTCCCAGACTGGCGCACATATTGCTGGTCCGCTTGAAGGGCACACTGATCGGGTTGTCTCCGTCCATTTTTCACCTGATGGCAAGCAGATTGCATCGGGATCGTGGGACAGGACAGTGCGTGTCTGGGATGCCAGGACCGGCGAGAGCGTTGCTGGCCCATTTACAGGGCACACAGATTGGGTCAGGTCTGTCCATTTCTCACCAGATGGCGCGCGGGTCGTCTCTGGAGGAGATGACCACACAGTGTGTGTATGGGATGCACATACCGGGGCGCTGGTCGCTGGACCATTTGAAGGCCATAAATACTGGGTCACATCTGTGCATTTTCCCCCAGACGGCACAAGGATTGTATCTGGCTCCCGTGACAACACAGTACGTGTGTGGGACGCCCAGACCGGTTCACCTGTTGCTGCACCATTTGAAGGGCACACTGATGATGTGAACTCTGTGAAGTTTTCTCGTAATGGCAGACTGGTAGCATCTGGTTCAGATGACAAAACAGTGCGCGTATGGGATGCCCAAACAGGTGTGTTAGTTGCTGGACCATTCGAAGGGCACGCCAATGCGGTTACTTCTATTGATTTCTCGCCGGACGGCACCCGGATCATCTCTGGGTCTAAGGACACTACCGTCAGAGTATGGGAGGTGCGAGCGGTGAATAAACCATTGTAAATGATACTGACCTAATTTCTGTTCACAGCTCAATCCTTCCGTCCCAAATCCCCTCGGAGATGCCCCAAAGATTGAGAACGATTGGGTGCTAAACTCCGCTGGCGGCCTTATGTTTTGGATCCCGCCATGGCTTCGCGAAGGACTTTATTTCCCACGAAACACGCTGGTGATCAGCTCCCGAGGTACAACAAAGCTCGATCTCACACACTTTGTGCATGGCACAGAGTGGGAGAAATGTATTGATCCGGAGTCCAGGGACACAACATCTGACTAAATACAGTGAGTGGGGAGTCTCCCTGCCTCCTGAAAGACTATTGAATATCACCCAGGCGGATCCATTTCGGGTGAGGGATGATCAAACCAAGATTGTGAATAGGTATCAGAAGTGGAGAGGTCTAGTCATAAGTACATGTGGACCAGTTCTTCCCAAGTATGAATTGAAATATTTATCTGTGACGACTTCCTGAGTTTTGTGAGTATTACAATTCAGGGGCCGGACCCAGGTCTAAGAAGCCCCACCATCATTATCCCTCTCATCCATAGACAGTAAACCACCCTCAGCTACAAAGGCATGCAACACTATATCTAGATTGATGTCGATTCGTAAGTTGGCCCGGGGATATGTGGTTCCGGGAGCCAGACATCCGATGAAGTTTCTCCCACCGTTCGCCCGCTATGCTCTGAATAATTTGGCTTAATCAAGAATTTGAGAGCTAATTCGCGAGTCCGACGCACTTCAGGCTAATACATGGGTCTCGATCCACTAGATGCGAGGGTTACCTGTGGTCTGCGCAGTTTTTTTTGAGTGTGGTGACGTTATTAACTACTATTATCCCTGACGTACTTGCAGTTCAATCGAGAGATGGAATTATTATGTGCCCAGTATTATTGTATTTGTCACTTATGAGTTCCAGCCTCCACCCGTGTCATTAGGTTGATCGCCCGGACTGACCCGGGGTCGCATTCGTGAGTACGGAGTATCAGATCATCTGATTAGTCTCGCACGGATGTAGTTCAAAGACAAAGTTGAATTTTGCGAGATGCCGCGGGATGCCGATCGCTGGCAGCCGAACGCGTCATGATGCGCCGTGACGTCATGGGACCACGAGCGTTCCTGCTTTCTTCCTCCTCGCTCGACAATGCCGCCCTACCGCCCGCCGTCCCTCTCTCCCTCCACCTCCGATTACGACACCGATGTGTCGGACCAAGGCATGAATCGAAGCTCCCCCGCCGCCGCGGTCGAGCAAGACTCCGACGAAGAAGGCACAGGCGCAGACGCCCCCGAAGCCGTCGCTCTCACAGACGCGAAGCGCGCCGTGTGCCCAGATACGACGGGCGCGCAGGTGGCCGCGGTAGAGAAGGCCCGAATCTGGAAAGGACTCGGGAGTTGGGCGCCGTGTGCGCGGGGGCGTCCCCCGTCGTACTCGACGTCCGTGCGCCGTGCGCCGTCGATGCGTGCGGCGTGGCGCGATGATGACGTGCGTCTTGCTCTCCTTTCGTGTCAGTTTGTTTCGTGTCCTGTCTTCCTCCTCCCGCGTCCGTGTGCATTCGTTGGGCGCATGCCGCGTTCGTGTTCGCATCCCGCGTCCGTGGTCGGGCGCGGGGCTCTCCTCCGTCGCGCCACGCAATCGTAGCGCGATCCTGTGTCTCTACAGCTCTCGCGCCCACCGTTTTCTCTCTCCAGTTTTATTCGTCTCGCGCTGTCTCCCGCCTTCCTGTCCTCGGTTCTTTGCTTCACCTCCTCCTTCTTCGCCCACGATCGCGCATTTACGCCGCCCTCTGTCCGTCCCTGCGCCTCCCATCTCTCAGCATGAACTCCGCGCCCCTCGTTCGAGAAGACGCCGGGGATCGCCCGCGGAATTAGTCCTAGCGCTGCCTCTCGGTCTCATACGGCATCGCCTCGAGAACACCGTCGCTCCCGGCCGCACCCCTTCTAGAATTTTAACTTCCACTTCTCGCCATGCACTTAACCTAGTCCTCGCCAGTAATCGATGTACGTCGGAGGATATGGCTCCTCGTCCTTCGCAGAATAAATGTGCGTCGCTGACTTATTCAGCATGACGAAGCTTCTGACTTCAACGCGCCTCTTAGACTTCCGTGGCCACAGGCGCTACTATATATGCTATCCCTCCCTCCCTCCCTCTTCCCCGCAATTCAACGCACTCCTTCCTCAGCGCACAGCCGCCAGCGCGCCTCCCGCAGCCTCAACGCGCCTCCAAGCAGTCTTCCGCACATCTGCGTGCAGCCTTCTCCATACGTACGCACCCTCCAGGATTCCCCTCCCTCCGAATCCTCCTTGCATACGTGAGCGCGGAACATGTCCATGTATCTGTCACCTGCTCAGGTTGGGTTAAGCCAAACATGTTCTAGCGTAAATTGGCTTAAAGCCGGTTAAGCCGGTTAATCCTCCTAGTACTAGTACTAAAATAAAGCTATAAGTCATTCCAGTACAGTGTGTTTTAAGCCGTTCAAATGGCTTCAACTCGCTGAATCTGATTGACCCGATTCAACTCATTGAGCGGTGTAAACCTTACCTCGACCTTTCAAGCCAATTCAGCCGTCGCCCTATGTCTTGAGCTCATTAAGCGCTTCAAACCATTTACGGTTCTGTTAATCTCCGTTAAGCGAATGAAACTGAATAATACTCGCCAGTGTTTGTAGCACCCACGACATCGGCGACGTGAATGATGGCGGCGGGCCGCGCGGGCTCGGGGGCACGAAGAGGACTGGGGTATGTCCTCGAGTCAGGGTTGCGTGTTAGGTGAATACACGGCAGTTGGAATCGACGGCGTCGCGGGGCGGCGAGGTGGGTGGACACAACAGGGAGGAGGCGAAGTATGGTCCTCAAATTTCCTACAAAGGACAGTGTTTCCAATGAATGGGGGAGCCCATCGGGGTTTTGACACTTTGCTTGTACGTGCTTGTGCGCGCTCGCACGCGCTCGTGCGCGAACAAACAAGCGTCCAAAGTCCACGCGACCGCAAGACTGCGAGCTATGTCTGAAAACCCGCAAGAGTACAAAAAAAAAATTCAAGACATAGTCCATTGGCATCTAGCCATCATTTCGGCGCTTTTATTTTTTCAACGCGAGACAAACGAGACCTCAAAGAACCAAAGTCGGCAAGAGTTTTGTCATCTTGCTGATGCCGCTCACAGTCGCGTGGGTGGCACGTCAATGGGATTTTTAATGAGGGCAGTGGGGATTCTCGCGCTAAGTCGTCGCATCCTATGAGGCCGGTCGGCGGCCTGTCAACTGACTTTGGGTCTCCCCTACCTATTAAGTTACCTTGCAGACAGAGTGGGGCAGACCAGTACGACGATATGATCGAAGGAAGAATGGGTGAACAGCCACTGATGTGATCGCCCTTTGTATTCACGTGCGACAGTCAAGCCACACCCTTCCTTTCTTCCGCTCCACGTCTACCCAAAGCTCGACATAGCTCGCGCTGAGCCCTTCCACGTTCATTTACCCTTTCACTATGCGCTAAATCGATTTGTATTCCCTTAGAATCAAGCTGCCTGCATCGGTCTCTAGATCTGTTCGAGTGGCACTCTGTGGCACTTCGTGCATGAAGAACGCTTGCATTCTTTTACTCGACCCCAGCCTTCTTGACGGTGGTGCTCGGGATAGATTTCACTTCGACACATCTTCGTATTGCCACGCGTACCCAACCCCGCCCATCATCCGCGATGCCGTTGGTGTAGATTGTCGAGCCCCGTACGTGGCATTTTAATTAAACCGGCAGGTATTCGTCTAAGGTTTCACGGGACATTATAGGAGCGTGCCCCCGCCCCGCGGCCTCCCAGTTCCTCCTATCGTCCGCGACGCCGCCGAGTGTGTCGGTGTGAATTTTTCGAGTCCCGTACATCCCATTCAGTCCCATTTAGTCAAACCGCCGTCTAGTCATCTAACGCCTTTACAGAACATTCGGAGAACAGACATGCCCTCTCTGTGCCCCCGAGGCCGACCAGCCTCGCCCCCTTCGTCCGCGGTGCCAGTCCGCCACCGCCAGAATTTCCACTCAGTACGTGACATTCATTCAAATCACCGTGTATTCCCTAACACCTTCACAGGACATTCGATCTCGCTCATATTTACGCCGCCGCACCCACCAGGTCCCGCATTGCTACCTGCAGCCCCGCCGACGTCGTGGGCGCCGCAAACATTGGGAATGACTATTCAGCCTAATTCGCTTACCGGGCTTAACAGAACCGCCGATGGCTTAAAACGTTTAAGACAGGGAGGCGGCTGAATCGGCTTGGAAGCCCAGACGACTTAAACGGCTCAATGAGTTGAATCGGGTTCAGGCCTTTTAAATGGCTCAAAAACACGAATGTACTATAATGACTGTATGATGGCTGTGGTTTACTACTAGGCTTAAGCCGGCTTAACTGGCATTAAGCCAATTTGCGCTACAACATGCTTGGCTTAACCCAACGTGAGCAGGATCTATCATGTATCTGCATCCAACCATTGTCGTTGCGCCCGTCGCCTCCTTCCAGCCCTCGCGCATCACGCACAGTGGTATTGGCATTGCTCCGTATTCGCGATCCTTCCCGCAGCTCCGCCTCGCCTCGCCTCCCTCATTCCTCCACCTTGCCCTCGCTTGAGAATGCCTCCTTACCCCCCGCCGTCGCCCTCGTCCTCCTCCTCCGACGCAAGAGAGAACGACGAAGACATGACTCGAAGCTCCCCCGCCGCCGGGGCCGAGGTCAAACACGGCGAAGAGTTAGGACTCAGATGCAGACACCCCGAGGCCGTCTCGCTCACGCGCGCCCAGCGCACATCGCTCACGCATGAGGGGGCGCGCGCGCAGGCGGCCGCTGCCGATGGAAGTGGTCGCGGCGCTTCTCTGGGACTACGGACGAGCGTCACGGGCAATCTCACCAGCCCAGTGCAGGCCCACGATATCCGTCTCCTCCCTCCCCCTCCGCTCTCTCGCTCCCATCCCGTTCACTTTGTTAGATGTTCCTCCGTCCGTGTTCAGGGCTGCGCCATAGAAACCGCCATTTCGTTTGAGCATTCACACGATGCCGTCGTCATGCGTATAATGAGACTATCCTCGCCTCGATGCGCGTGCGGCTGTCTCTTCCCCCATGTGCCTCCGGCTCTTCGCACGCTTTCTGCACTCCGCGCACGCAGTCGGAGGCGCAATTCTCATAGTTTTCAGCGCGAGTCCGACTCCACGCAACCGCGTTGTCGTCTGTTGTATTTCCACTCCTTTCCCCTCCATATCTCCTGCCTTCTGTCTCTTCCACGGCCTCCTGCGTCATTTTCCCACTCCACCCTCCGTCCCACATATGAATTTGTTCGTCTCATTTCCGTTTCCGGTTGCGTTTCCCTCTCCGTCCTTCCCATAGCCGCGCGCCCGGACGCATTCGCCGTTCTGCGCCTGATCTGTCCCGCAGCTAGTCGACCGCCTTGCGCCTCCTGAATTCTGCGCGAGGGGTGCAGAAGACCCGCACACCGGTACGCCTATTTCGGCTCGATTCTCAGCCCACCGCCCGGCGTTGATGATCATTGCGCGGCGCAAATCCAGCACACTCTAGCGTACGTGCTGCGGTTTATCTTCCCTTCTCTCGCATTATAATGTACATATTCTCACCAGCTCATCGATACTGAGCGCCTCACGTATGAAATGCGGCGAGTCTTCTGCCCGCTTCCGATATAGTTACTGATCGATAAATGGTGCATGTCTCCTTATTCGATACGCGACGCGACGCCTGATTTATATTACACTATAGTGAGGCCTCATTCATTTCTTTCGCAATGCCTGATTTAATGCTCTTCTTGGGTGCGTACGTGCTACTCAGTGTAGGATTTCCGACGCGTCCCCAGGACTGGCCGCCCATCTAAGCCGCCCGCCGGGGTGATATTGCACCCGTCGCCGGTGCGTTCGTCCGCAAAACGCAACCCACGCTTCCCGCAGCATTTTCCACAGAGTAAGCGCGGTGGCTGGCCTACGCGCAGACTTTCGATCCCTCGCCTCTCCGTAGGACCAGCCATTCATTCATTCACTCATCCATCCATTCAGTCTGAACGGCCACGCTCATGTGATCTCATCCCACGCAGCTCCAGAATATCCCATGCTTCCTTACCCTTTTTCCTCTATTCGCTGTGCTCGCTCGAGTGTGAATTGCCGACCGAGTACACCACGGTCCGTGACAAATATATATATAATTCCAGTTGACTATCCGGATGCACCTCATGCACCTCATCCGCCCCGCCTCCCTCGCCGCGTCCATCCCTACGCTCCTCTCTCTTTTCGTCCTCGCGGTGATCAGTGATCATGCATCCGCGTCGTGCGACCAATGACCAATACGACTACCTCCCGAATGGCGCCTACTGATACTGTAATACTGCAGATACCAACATCTTGTGTGCCTTTCGAAGAAAATCTGCTATCCGTCGTTCAAATGCAATGATGATATTCACCTATCCTCGGTTCGTCACCGTTTAGCCAGCCTTTGAGCTCCCAGATGCGCTGGTACAATAACGGCGAGGCGGCGATGTGACTGGTCGATGAAAGATCTGGAATTTGAGTTCATCCAGCTGCAAATGATTTTGAGGCTCGGGCGCAAGATAAGTTCCAACTCACCACATCCTTGCGGAGTACTTATTTATTCAGCTCCGGACACGCGTTTGATACCCGCCGTAAAGGTGCGCGAGCTCACTCAATCAGCTCGAGCCATTCGGGGAGTGATCATCAAACCCCGCTCGTATTCACGCCCTCAGATCAAACACCACTCTCAGTGGGTGCTGACGCCCGGCGTATTCTCGAGCGGGGAGGAAGTTCTTTTAAATTGGTTTGTGCGCGATCGTGCTGCCGCGACGCTGTCTGCAGTCGCGGAACGCACGGGGGTCGACCGTCGCAGACTTCACTAATTATAATGAATCCTCGGCTGGAGTATTAATCATATGAACGAGAGCGGAGGCGGAAGCGGATTTGACGCAGCGGAGGCAGAGAAACTATGCTGTATCGCCGAGCCGAGTATATGCAGACGAGAACGGGGGAGGCAGAACCGGAACACGCATCTACCCCAGACCTGCATCCGTACAACGATTCAGGATCGCAGAGACGCAGAGTCGGCGTTGGCAGTTGAGTGTGGGATGTATTTATGCGTCAGCGGGTGCCGGTGATTGGGATCGAATGGAACGAGGCTGAGGCGCGGGGCTACCGGTATCGTCGGAAAACGAAAGCTAGAACGAATGAAGACTTGAATTGAGCGCGGGCCAGGATGGGAAACGGAGCAAACAAAGATAGCGACGCATTTTGTTGTGTGCCTATCCCAAGAGGCTGAAGCACAGGGGCAGGAGCTGGGACGGCGTGAACGGGGATGCGTTAGGGCGAGCGGGGCGGCGCTAAGTATGTAGGAAGCAGTGAATAGCACACAGCACACAGCATAAAGCGAACAGCGAATAGCAGACAGCAAACAGCAAATAGGATTAGAGTGAGACAGGAAATAGAAATATGTGCGCGGGCGTCTTGTCGATCTCCACCGAGGACGAAGACGCGGGGTGTGTAATACAGAGTGGAATGGATACGGACTCAGGGGCGGAGACATCAGGAAGGGGACGGGGGATGCGCGCGCACGAGACGAGGCTGGGATGATGAGGGTATGGGGATGCGAATGGGCACGAGGGGGATGGAGCGCAAGATAGATAGGGTATGACACCAAGAATGGATGATACAGTATAGCGCGCAGAATCCCTCGGGACATAGAGGGGCACGCGGGATGAGCAGGGAAGAAGGGGAAGGAAGGAGAGGATCCATGGATGAGGGATGGGGAGGACGGAAACGGAAACGGAAACGGAAACAGCGGAGAGCGCTGGACTGCGTTTAGGATCCCGTGTAGGATCGCGTGCAAGACGGAGACGCAGAGGCAGGAAGACACAGACAGGCACGCAAGCATGAGAGGTGCATGGCCGAACGCGGGCACGGCAGCGGACTGGGAACGGCAGCGATAGAGGAGGGACGATAGACCACAAGAAAAGAGAAGACGAAGGAACTGACACCGGCGGGGTGCGCAGAGCCGGGTTGGGAGTGGAATCAAGCTGGACAGTGTATGGAGCCGGGCTGAAGATGAAGCTTTGATGAAGGTAAGGGGCGGGTTGGAAGCACGCCGCAGGGACGCGACGATGGGAATGGGAGCTGCGACGCGACGGCGAGCTGCAAATAGGCGGGCAAGCACCGCGGGACGAAGCCGAGGTAATCGAATCCCAATCTGGGTTTCCATGGGAGTGCCCGGAGAGGGAGGCAGCCGAACGATTTCACGGGGTGGGTCACTAGTCCAGTAATAGTCACTAGGTGAGAGGGAAAGCGCAAGGAAAGTTTAAGCGTGCAACTGCAAGCCGCACCTGCCGCAGCACGTGGCAAATAATGCCGGGCCTGATCCGTGTATTCGGGATTTTCCGACCCACGGCAATGCCATGTTTTGCAGCGCACGACTTAGCCCCGGGACGCCGATGTCCGGGCGAACAATTCTGCGCTGCGTCTGATCTTCCGAGGCGCCTGCCCAACGTTCGTTGCCAAGGTACCGTCCGTATGACAGTAATGTCATTCGTCATTACGTGTTGATCGACATCTCTTCCTCAGGCTCATGCGAGCAACTTCCTCCAAACGATGAACCGCAGCTCTCCTCTGCTCAAGCTTTCCAGAGGCAGCCGAACGGAAACAGTCTCATATTTATCTGTAAAATTTCCCCAATTTCATTCAATTCCTTGAGCTCCCTGCCATCTGGAGTGACAGAGTCCCGAAAAACCTGGCAACCACTTGAAATAACTCTCATTGCCAGCGTTCACCCCCAGCTGAGTGTGAGCTCCACCGGCACTCCATCCTGAATTCCTGCACTTCACGCAATCCTCTCCAACTGGTAGCGGTGGGAAACGAAGATCTGACGTTTGCAAAGCGGATCATGCACGTCTAGCATACCATGTTGCCGGGTGGCTTTTCGACGTTCGATTCTCACAGCAGCGTGACTGATTGCGGAATTCGATTTTTCGTTGGGGATCGCTGCTCGGAGCGTCGACGAACAGGAACTCCTGCATCCCTGCGGGAAACTCCTCCTTATAATGGACGTCTCACCTTACGTCTCGAACCGTAGGCGGAATACAGCTCCTGTGACGCGCTGGGCGCTTAGGTTCATCACGGTCTGATTGGCGGTCTCCAAGACGCTATCTGCTCCCTCTCGTTCACCGAGTAGAAACATGACATAAAAGCTTGCGCTCCCCATATACGTTCCCCTTCAGCCCCTTTCCTCGATGTATCGCTTAAATGTTCTCTCCGTGCCTTCAGCGGAGCCACATATTGACGGTGATGGCAGTGGAACTCCCACCCGGGCCGACGATTCTGCGCACAATCCAACGAATTCTGCCCGGAGTTTGCTTCCCCGTTCGCGTGAAGGTATTTCGTGTTGCAGATTCCGTGTTCCGGCTTCTGAATCCGTCATATGTAGCGCCCAAGACATCACCGCTCACGTCATCTAAAACCCTGCGCCTGGCATCTCTGATTCTGCATTCAAGCCTAGTCGCGATACATGTTACTCTCATTGGCATTTCGGCGACGGCCCTGGAGCATCGAGTGATTTTCTCGTTAGAGTACCAGACACGTGCTTCCCTCGCCATTACTGCAATATCAACGACGGTTGGGACCGTACGCACCATCGTTCCTTCAGCGTCCCAGATTCTGAATCCGCTGTAGATATATTCCGCGCTGCTTGTTTTCATAACTCAGACACTATTCATGCGCAAAAGCCTGCAGACGGAACAAACAGTGACGGCCACCCACGATACCGCTAGTTCATGGGCCGGAATTGGCTCCGCCATTTTTCAAATATGGCATCAGAAGGCTGTCCCAGCATCAATTACGGGGGTGCTATCCGCTTTCTTGTATCTGGCCTGCATCTTGGTCCTGCACATCACGACCCCAGCCTTGTTTTCACTCGAAACATTCAACCCATCCAGCTCTGTGCCCGTTGGAACGCAAAGTCTCCCGGCTTTTGACCAATCGAGCTCGAAAATATCCAGTGCTGAAGACGTCCTGCAGGCTTTGTAAGTGAATATTTTTGGGGTCAACTACTACACTGAATTGCCGCGTAGCACTAATAATCTGAGCATCTCGGCATATATGTCAGGATCATTGTACTACCTCCCCTCCGTCATCGGGAAAACAACGAACCCGGGATTATACAAGGGTACCTTGTATGATGTGCTCGACATCGACAGTGGAGGGACTGGAAATGCCACTGTCAATGCCACGGGGTTCAGCATCACATGCGGCTACCTGCCTAACGTGAAACTGAACTTTCTCGGCGGGGGCCGCGGGGCGTGGGTTGGTACGTTGGATGACGGGAATTCATTTGAGATTCAATCTACGTGTAAGCTTATCTTTATTAGCTGGACCCATCTCTGATGCTGCTCCAGTGCCCGGGGTAATATCGACAGGCTTTATTCCCAATGTGACTCTGCGAAACTCTGTGATATTCTACAGCACAATCCCAATCTTGGATTCAAATGGTAGTCCTGGCCCGATGATTACCCTAGACCCGCCGATGGACTTTTCTGTCTCTGCGATTCAAATTTTCGAGTGCTCTCAGACCTTGATCAGCCAAACGGCAGTGGTTGATGCTCAATCTCGGGAATTACTTTCTGTCGAGCCCGGGATTGAAAAATCTACGTCAACTTGGGGCCCATACGCTGGGCCGCCACAACTTACCACGTTCAGCGACACGAATCCCCTTCTCTACGCTGTTTGTGAACGAAAACTCACTTTATGATTCCTTCACTGACGTGTTCTAGTGGGGGAATGTATATAGCTCTATGCCCAATTCCCAATTCCCCCGCTACCTCTTTGACGAGTTGGACGACATACAATTTGTCTCTGTGGCAGACTTGTAAGTATCTCTCTATCCTGGAGAGTACCCGTCACTCAAATCGGCCATCGACAAGGTATCTAATTCAAAATCTCAACCTTCGTCCAGTCAATGATGCACCCGCCAACGTGGCCCTCCATGAGCTTGAAAATGCCTTATCGGTAGTGGCCTCCTCCATGTTTTGGACAGGTGGGCTCATTTGCGATTAGTGAACGATCTGGTTTGCTGACCCGTGTTTCGTATTCAAGTCGGTCACATACCTGCCACACAAGGCCCACTCAACTTTGACGAGAACAGCGACAAATCCCGTAAACCCTGGACCATCGGGGAAGTCTCAAATCCTCTCCATCTGCTCCCTGGAAGTGCGACGGTTGAAAAAATATCTACACGGGCCCAGTTAGATGTATGTATGATCCATTCACACAAGCCAGATACTAACTGCCCCTAGTTGAGCATAATAGCGGTACCAGTTCCAATTGCTTTCTCGCTTAACATGGGCTCATGCATCTCAGCTTTCTGCAGGCCTCGTGGCATCCACAGCGCTTCTGATCTTGTCGTTGCCATCTTCCCTTTTCAACGGGAGCGCCAAAAAAGACAGTGATCTTTCTATCGACGGCACCGGAATACTGCATGCAATTTGGCTGTATCGCAATCACCCAGAACTCGAGACCCTTCTGGAACACGTCGAACATCCGACCCACGACAATCTTCGGCAGGCGGGAATGGTGAGGACACGGCTTACGACGGGACAGGTGCGCAAGCGGAGGAGGTCTGAATCCTTCTGAATGTTGTGCGAATGAAGGATATGAAGCTATATGTAAATTCTCAGATAATTGTGTTTCCTGCTTCCGTGCAGTACTTTTAACAATACACATTGTTCGAAATCAGCGCGTTGCTTGGTTAAGAAAACCGAGCCCTAAGACGTGAGCTGCGAAATTATGCAACAGCGCAGATAGTATCAACGGGGGACAGGATGACAATCCCCCAAAAATATTACATGTGACACAGAGGGTGAAACAAGGCAAGGACCGGCGTGACTAGGAGACTTCTCCCATTATATCGGTCGTCTATAAGAAAATGGCGTGACACTAAGGAGTCACTCTACATAAGCTACTGAGTTAATGTTCCGTGTGCATCTTGGGATCACGGCGCGAAGCAGCGAGTGCGACGCAAGACAACGACGAAGAGGATGAAATTGCAACCAAAATTGGATCGTCATGAGCGGACAGGGGCTAAAAGAATCCAGCGCTTCAGTTTGACTGTGTTTTTAGCTTTAGATAAACGCTCGTACGTCGTGTAAAGAAGTGGGTGAATACGGTCTCGTTGAACCGGGTTCCGTGGGCGGCGCTACGTGTGTAATTGTTCATGAAACCATCGACGACTGAACATTGATAAGGACCTCCGGGCATCCTTGGTGCCTCAGGCTCAGGAATGCCCTGCCACATTTACTCCTCGGTATATTCCTCTCCGGCTTGTCAGATTGCTTCAGAGCCGATACAACTAAATTTCATCCCAGGAATTTGCCAAGGCCAAAGATCCTTCATAACACTCAGAGCCAAGCATGATCAACATGGATACCGAACGGCACCCAACAGGTAGTCGAGACACTGGCAACGAGATCTTCACTTGGTATAATGCAACTAAACCAGAACGGATGTCCATGGTTTACAATTGGGGGAGCTCTAAATGAAGTGCGGCGGCAGAGATCGTATAAAAAATCTCGGAATTTTGGTAGCGGTGCACCGTGGTGCGGTACTGTATGATGGACAACTGATACATACAAAAATTATGCGGAACCTCAGGCTTCAAGGGCAACTGGCTGAATTTATCAACAGAAATTACCCTAGCCCGTTTGGCTCCCGATGGTCAGTTCTTCAAAATACAGGACCCAAAGATTCGACTCAAGGATTGGTACTGGTCCCGGTGTGCAATTTTCGGCTCTGGTGGCTATTTGCTACGTCCCCGGTGCATGGCAGAGAGAAGAGAGCGCACGGAGGACAAAGGAGGAAGCGTGCGGCGGACATAGAAGAGCGCGCGCGCACGACAGTGGCGTCCCAGCGCACGGCCGAACGCGGACACGGCACAGGGGAGGGAGTTCACGAAGGATAGAGAGAGCGCGCACGAAGAGCAAAGGAGAGAGTGCACGAAGGACGAAGGAAAGAGCACACACGAGACACCCGGGGAGGAGTACAAGAACAGCGAGCCAGTAGGCGGGCGGAGGAAGAGAAAAGAAAGAAGCGCAGGGAGGAGGGCGCATAGGGCCTGCGTATCGTATTGCACCCCCGGTGAAAGATGATGAAGGGCCGCGAGGAAGCGAGCGGCCGCGCGCGCTCATCGTGCACGACGCCGACGTCGACGTTGACGCTCACTACGTTGAGGGTGAGGGAATAGGGAATGGTGTACGGCGGGCGGGCTGCGCCTGCGCCAAAGGAAAAGAAAACGCAAAGAAGGCTTGCTGGATGGCCGCGGAGTACGTGAATCGCGTATTGCGCGGGCCTTGAATGCTGAGGAGACGGACCGGAGAGAACCCGCGAAGCGGCTTCGCGGGAGGAAGGAAAACGGACCCCAGTTAATGGGCCCAACGATGAAAATGCAGAGCCCTACAGTCAACATAACGAATATATCGCCCACCGCCCGCCTCACGCGTTCCGCACGAAGCCGACCGCAGGCGCCAGCAGCGCGCGGCGCATCACCCCCAGATTCGCTGCACCAACGCATCGTCAGCCCCCTCAATCTCGTGCGAACACAAGGAGTAGACGTACCAGGCACCCGTCCCTTCCTTACCCCCTTAACGCCCTTGAGCCCGAGCGCGCGCTCCGCGAACAGGCGCACCTTGCGCGGCGGGAGCGTCGCCGGCACCGCGGGGCCGACGCCGGGAGAGTCGATGCGGATCGTGCGGGTCCTGTGCGGGGGTGGTTAGCCAGGAACGGGAGAGAGGGAAGGGGAGAGAACAAAGACGCACCCAAGCACGCGGTCCTTCGCGCGCGCGGCGCGTGCGCGCTTCCTCCCCGCTGCACCCGCTTTCGACGGGGGAGGGGAGGTGGGAGAGGAGAAGGAGGTGGCGAAAGCGGAGGTGAAGAGGTGCTCGGGGAGGTGCTGCGGGTGGCTGGGGGTCTGCTCGTCGTCGTCCATCGCATCGTCGCCGTCGGAATCGCTCCCCTCCTCTTGCGCCTCGCGCATTGCGCGCGCCATGCGGTCCTCCACGCCCTCGTCCCCTTCGCCACCCTCGTCCTCCGCATCATCCTCGCCATCCACATTCTCGCCTTCGTCGGCCTCCCCGCGCCCCTTCCCCGCCCTGGCTTTGAGCCTCCGATCCCGCTCCCGGTTCCTCTCCTTCCGCAACGCCTTGTCCTCCGCAGCCGCATGCGCGCGCGCCGCCTCCTCCGTGCGCGCTGTGCGTTTCGCGTGTGTGAGCGAGACGGCCTCGGGGGCGTCTGATTCGTCTTCGCCTTCGTCGTCGGAGGGGTGCTCGGCCGCGGGAGCGGGGAAGCTTCGAGTCATGTCTTGGTCATTATTTCCTGCGTCGGAGGATGCGGAGGAGGAAGAGGGCGAGGGCGGACGGTAGGGCGGCATCGTCGAGCGAGGGTGGAAGAAGCAGAATTTTCGTGTCCCGTGACATTCATCGTGCCGCATTCGGCTTCTGGTGTTCGGCATCCTCCGGCATCTTCCGCGAATTCAGCGAAATCGGCGAATTAGAGTGGCACAGCCAGGAAGACGGGATTTCAGGGAGAAAATGAGTACACGGGATTCACTGCTAAGAGCTCCCTTGCTCAGACCGCAGTGGGACGTTCAATTTTCCAGATAAATGCCGCGACAATTGAAACTTGATCTCGCGCCGTTTAGCTTTCTCGAATCGTTCAAGAGGAACGCAACGATGCGCGCCCAAGCTGTTAGTCTCGAGGGTCTTTTGACATTCTCTGCACCTCTGCTACCTATTTCTGCGAGCTTCCCTCCCGTAAGTTCTAACCGAGTACTTCCCCACCAGCTTGGAATATCTTGTTCGTGATTTCTTTTACAGTGTACAAGTGCGAGTTATGAATAGGGATCCCGTCAGGAGTAGCGTGGAGCGCCTTCCTCTACGAGAAGGTCCCCCCACGTCCTCCGCCTTTATCCTACATCTCCTCGGAACGCCGCGCCTAAGCAGCGCTGGCGGACCGCATCCGAGCTGTCGAACCTCCATCCGGATGACCCGCTTGCCAGATGCTGCCTTTCAGTATCATCATTCACCCAGCTTGCGCCGCTTTGATCACATTGCTGCAGGTACATAAAACTATAAATTCACAGAAATGGAAATACCTGAGGCCCCACCGCTTCCTGCTTCAATTCCAATGATTAATTGAAGTGAGAATGGAAGGCTTAGAGCGGAGTGCAGGGAACCTGGTGTCAACGAGACCGAATCTCTCACCCAATTGGTTTACACGAGGGACGCGCATTTATTTACACCTAAAACCACGCTTCCAATAATATCTATGCCGGCAATACTGTACTGCTCCATCGAACGGCAATGGAGAATGGTAATATCAACATCGATATCGATATCGACACCACACTCAGACGCCTAAAAACAAATTAAGAACAAGAACAGCCCAGCTAACCCTCGAGCGGCTCTTGCGCTCCTTGTTTATTGTGTATTGTGTGTCGATGTTGGGCGGACCACCGAAGGCTGAAGCGAGTTGTGAAGTGGATAGGTCGGCTGATGCGGAGAGAATATTGATATCTGCGGGTCGACTCAGGCTTCAGCTGCATGCACAAGGAGGCAATGTCTGAATCCGAGTCGTTTAGGAAGCCTTGAGTGGAAGTGGATGTGATGCGGAAAGGGACACAGACTACAGGTGGCGGTTGAGGCAGTAAACGTTCACTGCTTGATCATGCCCCAGTACGGCAGAGTATATGAAACTCGGACGACATCTGTGGAAGAAGGTTGCGTCTGCGGACGCCGGGAAGAAGTGATCCCATTCCGCGCATTGTGCTGAGTCAGGTACGAACTCTGAGCCCTAGCTGGGGAGGTTTGAACCAGAGATCGTATTTGGGAACGGGAAGAAAACTGCCGGCAACGCCCCCGCCGGACGGAAGATATCATGGCCTGCAATGCGCCGAAATCAGCATCATCCACGACAAAGAGACCAGGAAAAGACATTGACTTTCGACCGTATCGGGGAGCAGATCCGTAGGCCAGTAGTACGTGGGCGTACTTATCTTGATAAGCCGGACATTGAGCAGACACGGAACGAGGGCCGCGCGCTGGAGCGGCTCGTACGGCGGGGCAGGTGATGGCCTAAGCGGCTGAAAATTGGGAACACGATCTCCAGGGTAATGAGCGCGGGGACGGCGGTAAGGACTGCGACGAATGTCTCGGGGGACGGGTTGAAGATTCCCGGTGTCAAGTGGGTCAGGACGCTGCCAGCGCGGGAAAGGAACGACGCAGCGAGGCTGAAATCGGAATGACAGCTGGTTAGTCTCCCATAGTCAGACTCCACGAGAATTATGACAATCAATAATTCTTTTATATGGAGGGATCTCAAGGTCCCCAAGGAGAAAGGCGCTGTCCAGGGCCAAGTACTCCAGTGGATGCACAAATGGCGCGTGTGGTGACCGCCATGGGCGGTGGTCCGGCAATGCGTGGATCACGAGATGGCGGAGGGCGGGGAAACGATCGAAGATATGTGCGCAAAAATCTCGGGTGTCGTCCATCACAAATTCTGTTATCTCGATTCTTCAGTTCCCTCAAAGCCGGCATGATAGGATCTGAGGCAGCGGGGATCACCCCGGTGCTGAACGGCGGGAGCGGAAGAGCTTTGAGGTTGGGTGCGCGGAGATGCAGCGTTGTCTGCCATACACCCCAATCCCTCGAATCACTCGTATGGATTGCAAGCGTGTGGACCAGTGGAACGGGGTCTGGGAGGGAGTTTAGGCCGTCGAGGTTGGGGCGGGTGAGCTGGAGCTTAAGCCGCCCCCGTTGATCAGAGCGAACTTTCACGAGCGCCAAGATATCATCCGGGAGGCCATGACGGTTAAGACCTCAAAAAGCAATGGATAAAGGAGAGTTTCCAGCGCGGGTGAGCCAAGATTCGAAGAATGCGGAGGAACCAGGATGTGCTGAGGTGGTGTGGAAGTCTAGCGCGATGGAGCTAGGCATCGCAAGAGCTATGGCTCGCCCGTCGCTGCATATCTGAGCCAAAAGGAGCGGGCCAGATTTAGCGTAGACAGTGTAGGAAATTTTCAGCCGTGTAATCGCACGGGATTTGGGGGCCGAGGGGCCAATTGGAATGCAGCTCATGGTGGTGAAGCAGCCCGGGTACCAGCGTGATGGAACGGGAAGAGCCGGGAGGCTGTGCTCGGGATCACTGAGTGGCGGTGCAGCTTCCTCGTGCCTCAGCCGAATTCTTCAAAGTATCTGGCGGCCGCCTCGTTGCGGTTATTCCTCGCGTCAGGTGTACTTTTCTGACGGCCTTATCAAACAATTCAAACTTCCAAACTCAAGCTCTCGGGGTGGCTTCCAGGGCGTCATCGCGAGCTTTTTCATTCAGCACATCGAGCTCATCGACTCCTTACTCACAGAGTCTATCCCACCAAATCCCATCCCTTGGGCCTCAGCGCGTGTTGGATGGTTCTCGTCTCTTTGAAGCCACCCGGATCCCCGACAGTAATATTCGCTCATGTCTGCCGGCCTCTGAACCGGTTCTTCAGCACTCAGCGTCTCGGCACTTGCCAGCGAGCGAAAATCTCTTTCCTAGTCAAATCCAATTCAACAACCACACGCACTGTCCTTTACACTCGGGTACCGTGCGCTTATGAGTCGTTCTCAGGAATTCAATCCCGGATCTCTGGATATCTTCAAGTTAGCACTCCAGCAACGCAAATGTTTGGAACCGTGATATCAATCTCTTGAGCATCCGGACGCTCATCGATAGATCCCTCTAATCAATCACTGCTGCTGGACTGCGCATCATGATCCGTTTCAAATCTATTCGCGTGCCTAGGCCGCTCACTAAACGCCTTTTTTCCCTGCGGGATGTCATAATATGTCATGTATCAGAAACTGCCAGAACGAATCGCGATTGATGTTCCTCACCTACCTGACTTGTAGAGCTCCCTCCCGGTCTGCCTCTTCCTCTCATGAGCGCTGTCGATCGCACATTGACGTTGACCGCCGCGCAGGCGGTGAACCGAAGCTCAGGCACGTCTGCATTCACTCCCCAATGCTAGAGTCCAACTAATTTTGTCCGCGACATCTAGTCGCCGCCCTCGCTCTTCTCGCATATGATATATTGTTGACCTTCGACGAAGAGGTGAGTGATCTCCTGCGCCATGCACCGTCGCATCTGAAATGACCCAAGGTGGCTGTAATCTGGTCGTGAGCGGCACCTTTTCCAGAAGCCCGTACCTTTCTGAGCTCGTGGCGTTGCAGGAGCCAATGGTCGGCAATGAAATGCCTCTTTTTCTTCGTCCGGTATATCCCTCTGCTGTTGCAGATGTACAGTTTCCTCCCTTCCTGGCCCGGGATTCCCATTGACTGAGCACCAGATCCATATTATTTGTAGGGACGGAATTGACGCCGCAGTTCAATTTCACGTTCCGCGACTGCGAGATCTGGGCAATCTACCAGGCCGCAGCGACCTTCGCCATCACCGTCGCCGTGGACTACATCCTGATCCTCCGAAGTATGTACCGCCCACACCCTCACATATCTTACTCGCCGCTACACTAACCGCGCCCCGACACCCACTCAGTCTTCGCGCTGTACGACAACAGTCAGCGCCTCAAGCTCACGGTCTCCATCCTGTTTTTCCTCGAGCTATCCGCGATGCTCATCGCTCTCGGGCTTTCCCTCTCAGGGATAGCGTTTGACAACGGGCACATGTGCATCATAACGCACTTTCCGAACAGCTTCATCGTCTACGGGTGCGATTCGGCATTCACATCACGCGCGTCGTCTTGCTGACAGTATTATTCACTCAGCGCGGCGGCACTCCTGTTCCAGACGTTTCTTTTCGCGCTCACGCTCATCAAGTTCGTCGGCGCACTGCGCACGGGCTGGGGGACCGTGCCGCTGCTCGTGCTCATCGCGCGTGACGGGACGTGGGCGTACCTCCTCGCTGTCGGTGAGCCCGCCGTTGCTTCTGCCGTACCCTCATATGCACGCTCATCGCGGCGGAAGGGATCATCATCGGCGACGGCTCTATGTATGCGCTCAGGAACCACGCATACGGGGCCATACTGTATGGGTGCGCATGCGATGCCCTTATTTATCAGTGCCGGAACTCACTCCACATATTCAGATGGATGCTTTCAGCGTTTTCCTTCTCGGTGCGTGTGAGAGAAATGGGGTATCGCGTGCTATGCGATCACCGTGGGATGGATCGGTGTTACTGAATGTAATACCTTTCCAAGAGAATATGACATATATTCGGGTTCAAATACTGGAACCTTTATATAATCAGTCAACACAGCTTTCACCAAAGAAGTCTTAGATTTAAACAAGAGCTAGCGTCGTAGTTCAAATATGTAAGGCTGCTATCAACTAATAATGCAAGTGCAGGACGTTACACCAAGTTGACGATTAAGCTAAATAAGGATGAGCGCTGGTGGCCCGGCTTGAGAATCACGCAGGTAGCGGAGAGTGTGAAGGTTCACGGTAGTAGATTGCAAAGTAAGGATGATGTAGATTTTGTTTTTTTTACAGGAGGAGGACAGGCCTCTTATATACTGCTAGCTATTGAGTGAGTCATAGTTCACTGACTCGCATTGACTCAAACTAACTCAAACTGACTCCAACTGACTCTAACCTGCACAGCAAAGCACTGGAAATGCAAGGTCAGGACTGAGTCACAAGGCAGTGTTCAACCGTGGGAAATAAATACTGAATACGAGGCATGTAGGCTAGAATAATCATAAATAAATGCCTACACACTGTAAAGTGCCAATATCCATCACAGTGCGTAGTTACTGCGAGCGCCACGCTTCTTACACAGGGACGTACGTAGGGCTACCGCATCCTGCTAAACCTCGGGGGGTCGCTCCATCGCGAGGAACACCTCAGCATCAAGAGTCCCATGCGCTTTGGCTGGGAAGTGGAGGACAGCCCATGAGCGCATCGATGAGAGAGTGCAGAACGAGCCAATAGATGAGTGGGTACGTGTGTCCTACTCTACGTCCCGATTCTCCAAGAGCTGAGAACCTGGTTTCAGTGGGGAATGTCGCAACTGCGTCACAGTCCGGACGCGGCACCGCTGTCATCATTTGCATGTCCTACGGTAATGCTATGATGAGATGCTATCTCATAGCCAGCTCTACCGCACGGATCGCCAGACATATTAATGTAGCCATCTCCAACGCCTGCAAATGTATCGGACACAATTACTGGTCAATAATTCTGTTGACTAAGCTTCTGGCTCGCGTTGGGTTATCCACGACGATTCGGAGAATTCTCCATTGAGCCCCGCTTCTACTGTCTCCTCCTCCCGCATTTATCCTCTGGGGCGCAATTTCGACATGTCGTATCCCGCCGATATCTCTGCCGGGACGTGCCCCAATGTCTCGGGGCAAGATGCCCTACGCCGTTGGCGATGAACGCGCCTGCGACCATGCGATCGGAACGCACCTGCTATTTTTGTCGCTCTCTCATTCACTTTAGATATTTCCGTGGCGTACCGCCGCGGGACACATCGCCAGAGATCACGGAACCATTATCTGCAATGCATTTACCGGCAGCGCGGATGTCAAGGACTAGGGAGACGACGTACGGTATTCACTCTTTTTGTTATCATCTGTGCCTAGCTGATCGACGTTCCTGTACAAGAATACATAAGCGCGCGGCGGATCGCCTGGGTGATTGATCGTTGCTTATGAGAAGCTCCACGGACGGGATCGCTATCCTCGAATGGCCGATGTTGAGACCGGAAGGATTCATTCGATACGTTATTCCGATCACTACAGTCTGCGCAAGTCCGACGATTCCGGGTGCAAGGCACAAGTCTACGCTTGAAAACGTAACGGTGGCCCGCCTACCCAGACAAATGCAGACTACGTGGCTAACCAGCCCGAAGAGGTGAACTCCAGCAAGGCTCAGATCAATTCCGGATAGGTACGAAGACACAACATGTACAATCCGTGCGTCTAATGTCTCATTTTCGTCTACAGGGAATGTCCATTCCCCGCCGCGCGGGTGAGTACTGCGTGCGTCTATCTAACTCTCATTTGTCGGTGCGTTGGGCTGAGTTTCCAGTTCAATCGCGGGTGCGACTTTGATATCACCACAGTCGCAAGAGTGAACGTTTTGTGACTTCCAAATCCTTCTCGGGGAATGGACGACAGGATAGGCGCGCAAAGGCTGCATCGTGGCTGTACACACCCCAGCTTCAAATTTATCACGTTCAGAGTCCATTAAATTACTCCGCAGCTATGCAACAGCCGTGGATGTGTACCCAATCATCCTCTGGTACGCTCCCTAATGCCGATGATTGCTCTGTAAATTAAACTACGCCCAATATCTCCCGTGTCTTCATCCCACTCCGTCCCATCTCAACGCACCGACCTCTGAAAATCCCCCCGGTAATCTCTGGGAGATCGAACGACCAGGCGGCGACTTGTCCACATGGATCGTCTTCCTGTTCGTGAGAGTCACGACGCGGAATCCTCGCGCGCACTGACCCGCATGAGCCCCATGCACGTGTCTCCTCGTCCTGCAGGGGCCATCGTCAAAAGTACGGCCGGGTTCATCGGGCCCGGAAAGACCTTGCATGAGATTTATTCTTCGCTCGGCGTCATGGCCGAGAGACATGCCAATCGGGCGGCGCACGCTCTGGGTCTGGGACCCGTTGCGGTCAGTGAGCGCATCTTAATCCATTTCGGTGACGGCAGGGAACGGGAATCCGCTTTGAACAAGTTGCGAACCAATATTCCGCGGACGTTGGTAAAGAATTGCCGGAAACTGGTGGATTACGCTCTGCCGTGAGTCCTCCGTTGTTTCAACAAGTACTTGAATCTCACCATGAAGCAGCTCTGAGAGCTCGAGCACTCAACTCGATGCTTTCAAGAGTGTTGTTGCGCTGACCACGCGCTATCCTGGAGTCAGACACATCCTCTTGGATTCCGGCAACGTTAACCGAGGGGAGGATAGTGAGATCGCCGTGCTTTGGGATCGTCCGGATCAAGACTGCGGACAGGCGTGGCACTTCAATCGCAATTTCGCAGCTGCCTGCCTCACTGACCGAGATATTTCCTCCTTGGTAGAGGCAGTTGAATCTCAAAACCTTGGATTGGTCTCGGACGAGCGCGCAGGCCTCAGTATAATCGAACGACTGGTGATTTTTTCTGATTGCGAGTAAGCCCGAGCTCATTATATTTTCGACTCGCGTAACATGGTATCTGCAGAGGAGAATCCCTCTTTTCACAGTCCATCGCCGTCCGATACCTGGGCGGCATCCTGGAACTGCCGTCATTCTGGGTCCAAACTGGCGCTCTTCATCGAACGGTTGTACACAAACTCCTGGCCCGAGCGTTACTCTCCCTACGAGATCTCGGCGTCGAATCGGCGGGGCCGGCGGACTCGGCGGCGGGTGTCCTTTCGGACATCGAAGGCACCGACATCCTGTGCGAGGCTCTTCTGGCCGGGATCCAGATGTGGCTCCCAGAAAGAGTTCGATCCGAAATGACTCACGAGCCCTGGTATTACAGTCTACACAGTGTTCTGAAATTGCTTCGACAGTGCGTCAAATCCTCGGTCTAGTTCCGCCATTTAAGATGAATGACGTGTGCAGCCCCAAGACGGAGGATCTCCTGCCCCAGTCCTGGGCCATTGCAACAGCTCCTATGTCGCAAAAATCGCTTTTCGGTTATAGGCCAATATAGCATCTTATATCCAATTACAGCCGGTTACAGGCTGAATTCAAGCATATCATGGCGCGATTATAGCCTCTTATAGCTCGCCAGGGTCTTATAGGCCACTGTAACTCAGGGCCCCCGAGGAATCATTTTTTTTGGTATTTTGAACACAAATAAATTCAATTTCTGGCTCGAAGGAACCAGTCAAAGTCAACTACATCATTGAGGTAGAATGTAGTCTCCACCTTCGATACAGGGGCTCCGAACGCGTTAAGAAAATGGGCCCCGCGAACTAAATACCGCGGGAGAACAAAGATGGTCTTGCCGTCCTCACGAATGAGCAATTCTCCCAGATTGTCCTCGGTTTGAACGACGAGCGCTTGAACATTGGCACCAGTGCGACATCTGGTCCGTCCCATGCAGCTGGCGCCATGACTGCTCCGCCAGCGCACGCACATCTTCGACCTCCTGCGAGGAGGGATGCGGGGAGGGAGGCGAGATGTGGGGAAGAGTCGAAGGGCCGATGTTTGGGTGGTTTTCAGGGATCTGCCGCTCTACGAGGCCCCGTCAGGACGAGAGTGAAAAACATGGGTGACTGCAACGCACCGTGACCAAGGAGTGCTTTCACCCGGCCCAGCTCACTCTCAACCCTCTGAACACACTCCTCCGGCTTCGATATGTGCTTGTCCTTGGACCGGATGCGCTCGTCCCTCGAACGGGCGCGGCGCGTGTGGGGGGTATTCGAGATGGAAGAGAGCGGCGCTCTTTGGCGGCGGCGGGCTTCGCGCTCAGGCTCTGAGTCGGACACATGGGTGGTATCCGAGTCGGTGGAGTGTGCAGTGTGTATTTGGTGCATTGGGACGGTCTGTGGGGAACGAAATCAACATCTGGGGACGAATGGAGTGGTGTGATGTCATTGTGGAGCGGGACGGTATAAAGCAGCTCGGGTCTGCGGAGTGTCACGGCACCTCTCCTTCCCTCTTCCCACCATCTCGTCGACTCCCAGGTGCGTCGCCACCAACCCGCCACCCGGTGCCGCAGCTAACCTTTCATTACGGTGTTCTCACCTCCGCGGGCCGTCGCCACAGGTACGCCTTCGCCGTTTCGTCCTCGCTTGCACTCAATGGCCCCACAGGTCTTCTATCCTGTGTACTCAGTTGATCTTGGTGCGTAGCCCTCTGTTTCTCTTGCCGACCTCGCTCATATGTCATCACACAGCTTTCCATGGCCGAGTCATCAACCACACAGCACATTCTGGCTTTGCAGTTAGCCTGTTATTGTAGATGCTTGAATATACTCCTTCTCCATGATTCCAATGTGAGCCGGGCTGAAGAAGGGGGGGATTTATTTTTTTAAATGGCTTTGGGAAAGTCCGTTATAAGATGCTATAATAGCTGTAATAAATATAATGACAGTTACAGTTGGATTTGTCATAATGCATAACGCCGGTGGACCCTCAAACCCTATGCATTATGAGCCATATGCATTGCGAGATTTTGTCACGCTGTGTGACTCTCAGTGACATCGCGACAGAATCATCACTTTCCAAGAAAACAGTAGTTCATATGATATATACAGCATTTACGACCAAGATTCAGTTAGTTTTTATACCCCAGCTCTCCTTCAAGGTCATCTTTCTCGCATTCAGCTGCTCCTCGCGCTGAACATGACCGCGAAACAGCCGAAGGGTGCGAGAAAGCTCCATGCTTTGGGTCGGATCAAAAAATTGACATGTTTCCTTCGGACACTGATCACAAACAATGTGTTCCCACGGCCTCGAACACGACCGCGAGAACGTGATCACATTTGCAGTGATTTGGACTCAAGAAACAAGCACTATTAGTGTCCCACAAGGCTTCATTACCCTCTTCTCAAGTCCCAAAAATGCATAACGGACCTCGAAAGCTTATGCGTTATGCATTATCACCAAAATGCATAAAATCCCCGCCCACCAACTCGGTGGACACCAAAACCCTATGCATTATGAGCATTATGCATTCCAACCTAATGCACTATGACAAATCCAACTGTATAAGAAATTATAGGTTTGTTCGAATCTTATAATTCCCCCGCCAATCTTATCAGCTTATATGTGCATATAGGTGCGTATAACCGCATTCCGATTTTTGCGACATAAACTTCGAGACTTGATTCCGTCGCATTACGAGGCTCGGCTCGTCGATGTATGGCTGTCAATGTACGCGCACTCAAGGACTCGAACTGAAAGCTGATGAGCGAATTCAGAGAACAACTGGCTGATGGCAGTGAATCTGTCTCCCAGACTGTTCGATCTCCTTCCCGTAGACCGCCCATCAGGGCATGGAAGAAGCAGATGGGAAAGACACTTAGAGCCGCCCCGACCACCTCATTCCCGGCGACAGCGAAGGTCAATCTGTTTATTCTGTACATTTGTTTAACTTGCTTACGGAGGACAGGTTCTCCTCCTCGGCCCGAGTATGTCGGGAAAATCGACGATCCTGAAGCAAATGCGGCTGATTCAGGGTATCCCCTTTTCTGACTCGGAGATAGAATCATCCCGCCAGCTGGTGCTCAAGAACCTCATAAGCGGGATGAAACTGCTGATCGAATCTCTGCCGGACATGGGATGGGATTTACCGGATGCACTTCGCCCAGACACGGACCAAATTTCCCAACGGTGGGATCTCCTCGATTGGAATCAATTTAACGAGTGCCTCGGCGTGCTGACGAGACTCTGGAGCAATCAGACCATACAGACCGCAGTCAGGTGCGGGAACGCGGTGCCACTGAACGAGAAGTGCGTGAAGCCAGGGTTCGACATAGTGGCCAAAGACTGACGATTACAGCCTGGCCTACTTCCTCGCTTCACTGCCCCGGATTTCTTCCCCTTCATATGTGCCAACCCAGAATGATATACTGCATCTCCACGGACAAACAATCGGTATCACTAAAACGACGTTCCACCTGAGTGGAAGCCAGATGCTCGTCGTGGATGTAAGTGACATCTCAGCTGGGTCCGCACATCTCAGTATTCTATCCAGGTCGGTGGATCGAAATCCGAACGCCCCAAATGGATATATTCCTTCAACGATGTCACGAATATCGTTTTCGTCGTCAGCCTGAGCGGGTATGACATGAATGTTGCGGGAGACAGAGCTCAGGTGCGGCAACTATTTCACTCAAACCTGGCATAATCAATCCCTGCGTGCCTCAGAACCAAATGCATGACTCGATGGTCCTCTGGGAGTCTGTCTGTGCCTCAAAATGGTTTGATCGGACATCGATTGTGCGTCCAGCTTTGTTTTTGAAGGACTTGCTCATCGTTGGGTTGCTCACCAGATACTATGTCTGAATAAAAATGATCTGTTTGAGACAAAGATCTTGACCTCGGACATCGTGAACTTCTTCCCTGTATGTTTCCGACTGTCGGTCTCAGTATCATCCCTCAACTCCATCATTTCAGGATTTCGTTGGACCATATCGCGATGCAGTCGCAGGCCGCAACTACTTCAGAAAGAGGTTTCAACGGCTTGCGCACAAGGCTGGGCGTCTCCGCGACAAAAACATTTATATCCAGTACGTTCTAAATCCGGCTCCGTCCGGCCGCCGAGTTGAATCCAGTCCAGTGTGATGTCCGCCACAGACACTGAAATGATGAGGGGATTTTTGAATTCTGTCGGTATGTTCCCACATCACACATCGGAATTCATGAGATTGATGGAGGATAGTTATCAAAGAGTAAGTTGTACTCTGTTTCCGTCTCCATCGTTCATGAGCGGTTCGTCCAGTGCGGCCCTGAGACCCAACCTTCAAAATGCAACACTTATGTGGTTACCACGCCAAATCTTCACCTTATGAAAGATCCCTTCACCGAGAGTAAAGGGGGTGCTGAATGGCTGGCTATTCATCCCGGTACTACCTATCACGATAACCAGTATCTTATCTCGTACAACTTTCCGTCTAATAGAGTACATCGGTCCCCAAATTTTCGCTACCTCGATTCCAGTCATCGATCCACAAATTATTCTTACATCTGAAACCCTTGGTCATACCCGAGAGGCCGCGAATGTAGGCCCGGTGCGTCGGGCGAAGCGGAAGGTCTCGAGCTCCACGTCCGGTGCGCTTGTGGGTGTTATTCCCTGCCTTGCGGCGACGTGTAGGTTGAGCATCAGGCGCGATATCATCGCGACCGAGATCCTGCATATTCGAGTCAGTGCACAACAGCATCGCCGAATTTACGGACTCCTTACGCGGAAGTGAACCACGAGAGGCTGTTCGACGTGTATATCTGTGGATCAAACCCCCATCAGTTGGCGGACAAGGTATGAATGGCGCTGGAGGATTGTACACGCACGTCTCCGAACTGTGGAATAAATGCGGTTTACATATCATCAGGGGGGAGGAAATCTTGAAGGGGGATTTGAGAGCGACGCACGGCAAACATCAGGATATTAGCGGTGTTGACGAGCCCTATCATGCTGGAGGTCAAGTGTCAACAGGAATAAGAGGGGGCCACGCAGTTTGCACTCACCCGAAGTAGATAATGCCTTTAGGAAAATGACCAAGGTCAGCCACTCGCGGGAGTCAGGAGGAGAATCGAGTCACCGTCGCGTATAATTATTCGCCAAAGCGCCCCAGTGAAGGAGGCGGTTCCCCGACCTTGGGTGTAGGCCCGATGCAGAGTCAACCCAATGACTATAATCTCGCCAGCGAGTCTAGGTGCGATGCGTCAGATTAGTCCGTGGGATGGAGAACCGTGGAACACACTCGGCCGCCCAGGCAGAAGCCATCCCTACGCATGGACTGGGGTAAATTCATTGTGAAAATAGCCTGGACACGAAGAACTTGCGCAGAGCCCTGTTGGCTTATCAGATCGGTACAGCAAATTCAAACATGCGGTGCATACTGTGCCTTCAACTGGGGCTCATAACATCCCGGGGCTTTCGCCCGGACGACGGGGGCAAGGCCCACTGGGACGACGGACCACTGAAACGCATGAGCGGGATAAATGATACACTGGGCGGATACTCACAGCACCGAGCGATACAATGACTGCGCCAGCCGCGAGAAGCCCGAGCAGAATCCGTCTGCTCAGCCCGTACAGCGCGTATACCCGTAGGAACAGGGTGCCTGTGGCGCGATGAGCATGGGATGGTGAGGGGAATGGCGTGGCTCACAGCCGACTATGAACTCTTGCGCCACGATGATCAACCCTGTTGTGATCCGCAGTTTGTCGCATCTTGCGCAGTGTCAGGAGTCCTATCAATATGCACAGATTGAAGCCTACGTCTGGGGACGGATGTCATTAGGGATCGAGGATAAGCAAGCAGAGTACGGCGCACCTCGGCGTCGAAGTCCCCGAAGGTATCCACCGCCATGATGATATTCCCGCAGAATGAGAAGTAGCGGATGCACAGGAACCACATGGAGCTGCGCGTATGCGTCGTCCTCCAGATATGCTGGACCTCAGGTCCGAGCGTCAGGAGGTGGTCGTAGAAGAGAATCACTGCGAGAGCCTTTAGCGTTGCACGGCACGGCACGGGACGAGAGGGAGCTGGCGCACCGATGCCGGATAGGAAGAGGGAGCGGCTTAGGCGCCTACGCGTATTGGTGGAATGTCAGAGGTACAATCGGTGCGTGGGTTACATGGAAGACGTACACGTCTCGGATCGTGCGCGCACTGTCAAAATCGATGGTGGACATGGTCGAGTGATGCCGTGTGAGGATGGGTGAGTGTTTGGCGGTGCACTGGATGGGACGTATATACATACGAGGCGCACCGCAACGGATCACAGGAAGAAGATCATAGTATTCTTGGAGGGCGGCCATCGCCTGATCGACCCTTGATTCTGACGCGAAGATGAGCAGGTTTAAATAGCTCGCAAAGGGAACAGGCCGTTACGCACGTCGCGCGGGTTTACAGATAGCCTAACATTTCCCACTCATCCCTTCTGACTCTTAGAGGATTGAAACCAGCGCCGACTAGTGCAGCAATCGAACCGGATGGGAGTCGGATCAGCGAGTGGGCGTTTGTGAGGCCGCCGATGTCGCCGGGTCTTAGGAGGCGATCTCCTAGAATACGTGAGGACGTAGGCCAATTTTCGGACACCTCGGAGTGTACATGGATCTGTTTCAAAATAGCGACTGTAAATGAGTAAAGGTGCTGGGCGCATCGAATCTGAGTCACCCACAGCTTCCGGGGTGTCCGTGTCTGGACCATGTTCCAAAAAAAGTCTAGAGGCTGTGGGGAAACCGAATCACAAGAATTCGTAAGCATCGCATCTCGATGCAGGCACAGCTGGCAAAGAAATGTACGGTTGAATCGATCCCACATCCATACGTGATTTGGGATTCAGAAAGAAGAGGAGACGCAGAGAAGCGCAAAGGGATCTGCGTGGACCCACCCTAAATTAGCAACGATCATCATCACGGGAAAATAGGACCGAACATCAGAAGGCAGAGCGCGGCAGCCTCGTCGGGCGCAATTCTGGAGCCAGCCTCCCGGGATGCGGCGGCAGTCGTGCGGGAACTGAGGACGGTCTTGTGTCTGTGGCACCAGTTCCAGTTACATATCGTACTCGCCAGTGCGATTCGAATTCGATCGGGTACGAAGGGAGAGTGCCAGGGACAGCACAGTGGTGTGCGTGGTGGTGGATGAAAGAGACAGGCGCGTGATCGTGGGATATTGCTGAGCGTGAAATTACGGCTCGCTCCGGTAACTTCCGTGGCGGCCCATCTCCAGCCTCCAGGAGCGCGGACACCGCTTTCGCCACCGGCCACGACCTCTTCGTCCCTCCCGGGGGCCGCCACCCACCCGCACCTTCCCCGCGCGGCGCCGCTGCAAGCCGGCCATGCGCCAGCTCGTGCGCGACGGGCCTGATCTGTGAGCACCTCACTACCGCGCGAAGCATGCAGTCGGTGACGCACACGCTCGACGAGTGGCCCCTGGCGTTCCGGCACGGCACCTCTGACCGACCTCCTGCGGGGCTAGGAGATAAACCCCGCCCTGTTGGTGCGCCGCTCTCCTCTTTTTCACGCTCGCTCGCTGACGCGCGCACGGCCATCGGCAGGTTTCGCACTTGTGCGTTCTGAGCGCACGCAAAACGATGGCGTGCTGCGCCTGCGCGTAGTCCGCCAGCTCTGCGAGTGCTACCTCCCGCAGTTCGGGCACCTCCCCCCAGTGGGCGTGCCCGCGCTCTTCCCGGACCTCGTTGCCCTGCGCGCGCGGCCGGGACGTACGACGTGCGTCTCTTCTTGGCCTTCCCCTCCTCCTCCTTCCCCCATCGTTTCCCACCTTCCGGCGCGCGGGGATGGGATGGCGCGCAGGCAGGCCGCTGCGCCAATCAGGAAAAGTCTCGGGAGTCAGGCGCTGCGAGCCGGGGGCTTTGGTCGCGTCGACGCCCCGCCGTCATGGACGGCTGTGTGCACTCCGCCACGCTGGGGATGCGCATGGCAGCGCGGAAAAAGGTGTGTTCTCTCGCTCTCTTCCTCCTCTCGTTTCGTTGCGGCCTCCCGTGTCTGTGGTGCGCATGCCCCGCTCGGTGTCTACAGCCCGCGTCCGTGCTCGGGCGCGGGGCTCTCTTCCGGAGTGCACCCCCACCCACGCGGCACACGTCTCCCCCGCCCTGGCACGATTCCACCCAGTTGCGGGGCGATCCCGTCTCTCCCTTGCTGTCGCGCTCTCTTCATCCCTCCTCGCCATTTGCATGCATGGTCTCTCCCTTTCTCCCTTTCTTCCTTCCTTTCGTCCTCCTCCGCCTCAGATGCATTTCCGTCCCATTCTGTCCTTCCATATTGCGATATAGCTCTTCTCAGGCCTGCATCTCGGTGTCACCCCGTCGCGGTTGTCCTCGAATCTTAACTCCGATTCTCACCATACGCTTTACCTACCTCGTCCTCGAGCCAGTCCATGTACGTCCTCCGCCGGAGGTCGCCTCTAGGCCGCGATCTGCGACGTCCGGCTGATACCTGTCAACTCACTGACGAGCCCGGAATGAATATGCGTCGTGCACAGCCGAGGTGTGTTTGAATTCTGCACTACGAAGGTCTTCTGACTTAAAGGCACATTTCACAGACGTCCGTGGACGCAGCCGACCAGCTAACTCACATCCTGCGCTCATCCTTGCCTGCTAGATGTGTTCTTCCCTCTCCGCCCCACCCTCCCTCCTCCCCTCGATCAAATGCACACGTTCTTCAGCGCAGTCGTCAGCGCGCCTCCAAGCAGTCTTCCACAGAACTCCGCGCAGCCTTCGACGTACGCATTCCAGCACGATTCCCTCCCTCCGAGTTGTCCTCTCGTTCGCGAGCGCGGAACCCCATGCCGTGTATTTCCTCTGCCCAATGCCATTGCCAACGTCGCCTCCCCGCTCCCCTCGTCCGAGACACGGCAATAATTGCCATTTGTCATAGTCGCAATTGCTATTTGCCATAATCGCGATTTGTCCTCAGCTCCGCCGCGCCGTGCCGCGCCAACCTCTCAACCTGCTGCTTACCCGCTCATGCTCCTGCTTCCGGCCGCGCGCATCCCTCGCCTCGTGTTACGTATATCTGGTCGGTGCGATTCTGGAGCGCCGAGGCATTATGATCGCGGTGACGCAGGTCTAAAATCTGTGGTCGGTTTCTTCCGCCCGTCTCTCAGCGATACATATGCTCATAACTTGACTCATTGATAACTGCTGGTGGATATGGAATCATTGCGCTCGCTTACAAATGGTGCGGTGTTATACTACTGTATAGTGAGGGTCTGATTTGTCTTACCGCGATTAAATAGTGAGCTCGTTTCGCCCCCGAAGTCCTCTCGCTCACGCACGCGAAGCGCAGAACCCGCAGGTATGAGTCCCTGACGAAATTCAAAGACTCGTCTGGGACTACGGACGAGCGCCACGGGCAAGCTCACCGCCGTTTCACCATATGCGTCTCTTCCTCCTCCCTTCACTCTTTCGCTCCTCCCGCCCCATTCACTCTGTCCGCCTTCCGGCACGGTGCGGATGCCGCTCCCTCGTGCGTAGCCATCTTCGCGTCTCCATTCGATCCCAATCTCTCTTCGCGCCGCGCGCTGGTGCGTCCAAATCTGTCCCTTTCCCCCGTGCGCGCGCCCGGACGCATTCACCCTCCCGGTATCAATTCTTCGCCCGATCTATTCCACAGCTAGTCCGCCGCCTCGACCGCCTCGCGCCTCGTGACCTATTTCGATGTGATTCACAGAAGTCCACTAGCGTACGTGCACCGGTTCTTCCACCCATCAGGTCATTGATTCAGAGCGTCTCACGTATGAGATGCGGTGGGTCGTCCGTTTGAGTCCCTCCTAATCTCGTTAATAATCATAAATAGTGGAGGCCTCCTCATCCGATACCCGACGCGACGCCTCATTTTTAATTACAATGAGATCTGATTTTGTTCTTCTTTCGCGATGACTGATTCAATACCGTTCTCCTTGGGTGCATACAGTGTATACGACCTCGTGTTTTGGTACATGTTTGCTGCTCAGTGTAGGATGTCCGACGCGTCACGTCACCTGCCAGGTCGATATTGCACCCGTCGCCGGTGCGTTCGTCCGCAAAACGCAACCCACGCCTCCCCCAGCATTTTCCACAGAGTAAGCGCGGTGTCTGGCCTACGCGGAGGCCCTCGATCCCTCGCCTCCCCGCAGGCCCAGTGATTCATTCATTCACTCATCCATTGATTCCATCTTGAACTTCCCCGCTCATCTCATCTTATCGCACGCAGATTCAGAATATCCCATGCTTCCTTGCCCTTTCTCTTCTATTTGCTTTCCTCTTCCGAGTCTGAGTCGCTCCACGAGTCTGAGTCGACGACCGAGCGCACCATGACTAGCTAATATATAAGATTTCAGTCGACTTTACGGCTGCACCGCACCCAGTTCCCGTCCCTCGCCACTGCTCATCTCCTCGCATCCCCCGCTGCATCCTCAATCCTGGGATATTAATACTGCGGCATGTCTTGTGTCCTCCCACGGATGCCTGCTATCCGTCGTTCAAATGCAATGATGATATCCACCTATTCTGCGGGCGTTGGGCGGCGCGTGACCGGCCCCTGAGCTCCCAGCTACACCAAAAACGGCGAGGCTGTGATGTGACTGCAATTAAAGACCCGAAATTCAGCATATTGATTCTGAGGCTGAGCTTGACCACCGGATACGCTACATCTCGTCCTCAGGTAATAATTGATGAACTTTTGCCGATAGGACTGGTTAGAGTCTAGTGTGCACGCTCCGCAGGGAGCGCCGTGCCACCTGGCATGTGCGGCATGCGATGCTGAACCTGCCAAAGAATATCCAAGACACGCTAGTAGGCGAGGGGAATCTGTGACATCATTTCTATGACTTATCAGGACAATACGGACCGTGCAATTCCGAGGTTCATTTTGAGCGAAGAGGTACCGATATGCAAAAAGCGAGAGAGAGAGGGGCGACGGCTACCCAACACGCGAGTTAATGCCGGAAATCTCGAAGCTGAATATGCATGTCGGAGCCGGAGCCTCATCATCAAACACGTCCTTGCAAACGGGGTAGCAGCGCGAAGTGTTCGCGTAGAAGTCGGAACTTACACACGGGACATGGAGTGGTCAAGATGATGTTCACAAGGGGCTGATGAGTGGAGAATAAATACTGCAGAGATATGAGGACGTCGAACAATCAAGCGTCGAAAATTTATCGCGCCTAGTATAACACATTACGGCGCAGGCTAATCGAGCGTGGATTTTTCTGACTCGACGAATCAGTATCTTCGCGGGCGCAAATAATTCGACCCACTCACCCGACCCGGCAAAAAGCGCCCGTTTAAACAGTCAGAAAATGAAGCTCACTTTCCGTCGGGGTTTATGAAGCTGACAGTCGTCGGAGAAGTACATGCATAGCTATATTCAGGGAACTCGCGGCGGCAGCAACGTGACATCCTCAAAGTTGTCATTGAAAAGCACCAGAAAGAGGTATACGACACAGACGTGCCTGTACCCCTACGCATCACTGCTCCCACGCGAACTTTTTCAATGACGCGAGTCGTCCTTATGTACTTGGCGAGGTCCTATCGTTCGAGGCACTCGAATTCAGAAGTGGTAACACTGGGTCCTATGCACGGCGTTGTTGAATCTGGAGAGGACCTGTATCGTCACTGTGATCGGGGTGGATGCGTATCTCCTGCGCAATTTTTCAGTCGGGGCTTAGATAATAAAAGCGACCTTGAAAGAGTCCGGCAGGCCGCTTGGGCTCAGGATGGTGCAAATGGAGGGTGCGGCCGGATTTCGATGACTGAGGTTGTGATTGTCTTGAAACTGGAGCTCAAGGGTGACCACGCATCGTAACCAGAGGTACCGCCAGGGAGTGCGAGAGTCACAGATAGAGAGGGAAAGCGTCGGATTGGAGGGAAGGTTTCATGGGTGCATCCCCGGATCCAGATCCGCGGGATACAGGCAGGGCTGCTGGATTCGCGGGTAGTTTCCGAGGAGGCAGCGACGCGTCGTCAGTGGTTGGTGCCGTAAGGGAGAGGATTGGGCGAGAAGCCAGCCGCGGGGCTGATGCCGGTTGCTCTCGATCCGTGTGTATCCGACGCCCAGCTCGACAGGCACGCGTCCTTGCACCAGAGAGGTAAGCACTGGCAAGTATCGTTCCGTGGTATGAGCCTTGTGCTGCTATTCTGGTGGATGGATGGTGGAGGGGAGGAGGAAGTACAGGATCTCAGGCCTCATCGACAAACGGCGGAAGTGTACTAGAATAAAACATTGAGTTCAGTATTCACAGCGTTGGGGAAATATACACCCTCTGGAGCTTACCCCTGAGCCGGACTCGCACGCAGACAAGATAGCCTGCAGGCCTTGCGGATAGTAGCAGCCCGAGGCAGTTGAGGAGGTAATTCTAAAGCTAACTCAGGTGAAGGTCGCGCGAATTGAAGCTTGGATCAGTGCACGAATCGAAAAAAGGAAAGAAGGTCAATTACTTGGCTCGGGCACGAGTCGAACTGGAGTACTCTAGGACCCCGCTTTATACCCTGGGAGGCCACATCCCGATTATGCCCGATCGGCCCATTTTTGTCCGAACCAATTTTGGACGGATGTGTCGGATTTTGTCCGAACCGGATGTAGCCTTCGCTGACGTAATCTACCAAAACGGGTAATTTTCAGCCTCCCACGATGCGAAAAGGCTGAGAATTTTCATTCTGATCAGAATCTGACCGATTTTCGCGTTCTTTCCAGCAGATTTATGCTGGTTCCAGCCGACATAAGCCATTTAATCCAAGTTCAGTGCCCCCAAAGATCCGTCCACCCTACTCGGTGGCCCCGATTTTGTCCGAACCAGGATCTAGCAGGTCGTCGGCGGACCGCTCATTTTTGTCCGAACGGGAGGTAGGTTTGAGCCCTAAAACGTCAAAATTTTGTCCGAACCGGGATTTGGCCTCCCGGGGTATAATGTGGGGTCCTAGTGGTCTGCAGCCTTTGATTTGTGGGGTCATTATTTGCAGATGCGCACCGTACGCGACCGAGCCCTTCTTAATAATTTCGGTGCATATATTTGGGTGCGAATTGCTGTGCCGGATGTGCGCTCGTCAATCGTGCGGGTGCCTGTTGAGTCCTGAAAATTATGAGCTGTGAGTGCTGTAATGTTGTCAAAACTCAAAAAGTCGAGTCGTGACTTGCCAAGTCGACTTGATTTGAGGTCGACTCGACTCGACTTTGCTGAGTGAAGTGACTTCAAGTCAACTTGAGCCGGCCAAGTCGAGGGCAGTATTTTATAAATTGGCTAAAACGACCACCATGTCGAATAAGAATACTATATGAGTGCATATGTCTTGAACTTAACTAAAATAGAAAAATAACATTTATTTCGTGGTGATTCCAAGTCCCCAGTGCTGCACCGGTGATTTTAGCTCCGACCAACAATTCTCTCTCTCACGTCTCATTCACGGCTTGGGCCCGAGTCGAACGGGCAGGCTCTACAGTAAGTCAATTTTACCTGTACCACACTGGAAGTAGATGTGCACCATGCCACAGGGGGCAAGAATAGCGGCACTTGCAATAAGGGCAACCTGCGCGCACTTGCAACGTCCTTGCTGTGGACATGCTGCATACTCACTGATTCCTTATGTAATCTGGTCAAGCATCAGTGAGTGGGTTCAATTCTGGCAATGACATCTTTTTGATTTCAGTCCCATTGGCCGTAATAATTGGAATCCCCTGCACTCTGACTACTGGCTCAAGGCAGTTAAATCCTAGATGGGATATTCAGCTATTCTGAGCGTCTGAGAAATATTTGTTGCTAATTTAAGCCTTTTTTCTGCTCTGATATTATCCACAGTGACTACACACCACTCTTTGGCAGTCAGGCCTGAGCCTGTATTTTCAATACCTTGTCCAGAGGTGAAACACTTGATCCGACCTTGTTTACCAGCATAAGAGTCGGGGCTCAGCCTGGGACTGGCTCAGCAGCTGTGAGGGCAAGGAAATTGTAAGCACCAGTGCCAGTGCACGGTAGGGACCTGTAACCCACACCCGGCACAGCTTCCCAGCATGTGCACATTACTTGCTTCCCAATGAATCCAAAACCTTAATAAATTGCTCGAGGAGGGAAGGTCACAAGTTTAAGAACTCATTATCTGGACCAATAGGCAAATTTTGTTTTGCGCGCTGGATTAAACACAACACCCACATATCCAGGAATAAGATGAGATCTGGGAACACCTTTGTTGACCCACCCCGCAACACCCGAGGTTGAAAAACAAAGAATAACATGTTTATCAGTAGCTGAATCTCAAGCAATGAGCAATTCAAGGCACATTCTAATCCAGAGTGAACTGGAGGGAAAATTACAATTGCTTTATTGTGGTCATAGACACTGGCAAGAGTGGCAATGCTCGAAATCGAACTTGTGCACTGATGGATGTTGCATTACCTAAACCAACAGCAAGTCCTGAGCAAGTCCGTGTCAGATGCCCCAGCAAGTGCCCAAAGGTTGCCATTATGGCAAGTGCCATTATGTTTGCCCCCTGTGTCATCCCGGGTGTTGCATGTGATGGAGCGAGCCAAAGGTTTCGGCGTCAGCGATGAGAAAAGGGAAGCGCGCATTCGCTCTCTGGAGAAGGGAACGCTTCACGGACTTTACGGCGACGGGGATCAATATCCGAGCTGAAAAAGGTTTCACGTGAAGGCTTGGGCCCGAGTCAAACGGAAGAGGGCTACATTAAGCAGTCGTTGTGACCAGGATACCGCCAGTAGATGCCCACCATCACTGCATTCAAGCCCCCATTAGCCACAGCGGAGCATCACCGTCCATATGTGGAGCCATGCGGCTAGCGGTGGCTGACACCCACGGCAGAGCTCCGCAGGCACTGCCGCCAGCTAGCCAAAGGCTCGCCGTAGCCTAGCCAAACACTTAGCCATCACCTTGCTGGCGCTCCACGGGCTGTGGGTAAGTTGCCATGGCTAAGCAATGTGATGAAGGTAGCCGAAGCTTCGCTAGGGATCGGCGGACGTAGCCAGACGTGGCAGACACTCCACGTGGCCCTCGGCTATCGGGGCGCTGAACACAGTGCATACGCGACCAAGCCTTCCCCCCTCATTTCCGGTTTTGGAATCGAGGGATTGCAATCCGCGTCGGGAGAAGAGAAGTTCGGGTGGGAGCGAGGATGAGGAGGGGTGGATCGATTTAGTCAGACGATAGTTGAGGAGAAATAAAAGTTTACAGAGTCAGTTAAGCAAAAGTCCATAGCAGCGCGCCGTGAACCTCGACCGGGTGGCTTGCGGGGTTTGGTCCCGGCTGCGAGAATTTACAGTCTCCGCTCACCGCCGATTGAGCACAGTCACTGATGAGCATTGAGTCCAGGCTGTAGCTCGTTACTAGATCTTCTGAGAGAGAGTGATATGCGATATGTGCTGCGTTGATGGAAAATTGGCTAGGTGCATTCGTTGGATCGAGCGAGGCTGGCGTCCTGTTGGAGCTAAAAAAAACAGGGCGAAAAAAGGAATCCCTCGGAATATGGCTTGGTCCCGAATTGAACGGGCTACATATTCTGCAGTTAAATTGGGGGAATGGATCGACAACAGACGCGGACCATGCGCAACCAGGCCTTCATTTAGTACCTTCGTCCCGAAATAAGTAGACCACTTCGCCAGGGAGCGCGTGATAGCCTGCGAGGCTAGCGGAAAAGATATCAGTTAGATTTGCAGAGATTGTACCGGAAGTCGTGCGTGCATTGAGTGAGAGGTGCATTCTTGATTTATTGAGCGTTGCGCAAAACAGACAAGTTGCAAGCGGCCTCCAATAGGCAAAAGGTAGGAAGAACGGCGCCACAGCTTGGGCCCGATTCAAAGGGGGGAGTCTGCAATGATGGCGACTTCGATTTCAAATCATAGACAGCAGAGGCCCATCGCGCGCTACCAAGCATTGCTTTAGGTGGAATTCCAAAACTCACAACGCTCAGAGTTTGAGCATGGTGTTGTGAGCTGGGGCCATGAACAAATTAGTACTGAGGTGCGAGATCTGCGTTGAATTCATCGGGCCAGCAAGCCGTAGTCCCAGTCTAAGATGGAGTCGGGCGCCATATGAGATGACGGTGGTGCGAAGAGAGAGGCTTGATGGCATCACTTGGCACGTGCTCGGATGCAGCTCGGATCAATCCCGCTCTCCTCGACGGCACCGCCCTAACGTCCGCCGCTCTCTCTCTTCCTCGCCCTCCGATGCCGAGGCCGATGTGGCGGACCAAGCCCTGAATCGAAGCTCCCCCGCTGCTCGGCCGAGCACCACTCCGACGCGCACACTTTCGTGGCCAAACTAAGGCTCCAACCATTTTCGTGTATAAACGGTTTTACACGGTTATAACCGTTTTTATTTTCGTTTAATTTGCTGCCCTTGTAAACGATAAACGAATGGTAAACAAACGGTTTACATGGTTTCAATACCTCCCACAGATTGATTGGCCACTTTATTAAGATGGAGGACCTGGTATGCAGTAGTCTGACCATTCATAGATGAAAATAATGCCACAAAAGTCATCTGCTTACCATACGGCGTTCAGCTGGAGGGATGTTCAACCAATGCGTCCCAATCGAGTAGTTATTCACGTGATTGATGGCGCGCGGCAATCTCCGTCCCGCCTCTTGCCCGCCGCCCATATCAATCCCGCCCAGTCGTCATCTTCGACAGCATTATAGGTGAGTGTTGTTCCGGATTTCCACCGGCACATTTTCGGTGTACTGATTGTTACATAAACTGAGAGAACCTGAGGAATGACAGCTATGCAGAACCCTGCGAGGGGTAAGCGGAACCTAGTAGGGAGGACAATTCTTGGCACCTGTCCCAGTTTAAAACTCTTGGATTTCATTGAGAATATCACCGATGTTCACGATACAATCCACACATCGTTGGAGTCCCTGCTGCACTGATAAGCTCATGTCTGAACTCAGAGGACCACCGCCCTGAAAAAAAAATACCATTTATACACGGTTATAAACGGTTTTAAACAGTTTAAATACAGTTTTCGTTTAATTTGCCCGGATCCCTACACGAAAACTAAATGGTTGGAGCCCTAGGCCAAACAACCGGCTAACTGACATTCAGCGGTTATCCTCGCCTACTACACATCTTGTTTCATCTCCTCCCAAACCTTGTGCCTCCTCCCCGCGATTCAATGCACACGCTCTTTGGCGCCGTCGTCATCGCGACTGCAAGCTAAGCGGTCTTTAATGCTGCGCGCAGGCTTCTACGTACGCACTCTCAAAACTCCAGCAGGTTCCCCTCCCTCCCCTCGTCCTCCCGTTCGTGTGCGCGATACTCCTTGCCCATGTATCGTTGCTCTTATTATAACATTTGCAAAGTATTCGCGATTGGTTCGCAGATCCACCTCGCCGCGCCTCGCCAGCCTCTCAAATCAAACCGCCTACCCCGCTCGCATCCGGACCGCCCGCATCGCCCGCCCGTTGTTGCGCACGGGTGGCGATTCTGGAGGTTCGAATTCGGGCTGAGATACTCCTCGTTCAGTCAATCTTCCAATTGAATCCAATACTCGTTAAAAGTTACACCCCACTCGGCGCACGGAGCGGCCCTTATTCTAGATCTCCTCTTCCAACACCACGCTCAGCGTCAAAAGGCATTTCGGCGTGGGTTCGCGGACGCACGGGCCGTTGATCGAGCTCGTTGATAAACTGTGGGTGGGTCGCGCGGGGATGTGACTACTAATTGCGCTCAGGGTCCTCCTTGCTTGGGCGTGTGCACCTCGTTTTATACGCGATTTCTGTGCAGTTAAAGACACATTTCACGCTGATGCCCGCCTCTCAGCAGGGTAGAGTCGAGTTTCCCGGCCTACCACGCGGTGTTCGATCCATCCCCTCAAGCGTAGGAACGTCCGCTCATTCATTAATTCATTTTGAAAATCCATGCTCCTCTGAATCCTGATCGGAGGCAGAGTATCCCCGCTCCCTCTTTTCTCCCTCGGGGCTGAATAAACCGTCGTGGGCGCCACCGCGAACATATGATACTCGAAGGATTCGAAGGCGAAGGGGTAATTCACAAGTGGGAGAAATATCTGAGGCGTGGGCGATACATACACATTGGATTGAGGTGATGCCGAAGCGCGGTTGATAATGAATGGATAAAGGAAAGGATGAAAGCAGTGGAGTTGACAGTGGGACAGGGTCTGCTTAAGTAGGATCCCAAACCTCTAGAGCTTGGACGCTCGAAGGCATGCATAAAGAGATATGCGCAGGATCCGGCACGAGGCGGAAAAGCCTGCCAAGGGATATTTAGGATACGCTGGTAGGGGGAGAGATCCATCGCAACGTTTTCTATAGCTTATCCGGAGTATGCGAACCATGCGTTTCTGAGGTTCATTCCGAGCGAAGACTGCCCACATGAGTTTCTTTCGCAAAACGAAAGAGGGGAGGAAGGGCTACCCAACACACGAGTTGATGTCGGGAATTCCTAAGCTGACTATGCATGTCGGAGGGGGTACCGAACAAATGCTGCGCGCATTTAGACCAGCGCTGCATCCGGCGCGGTGATCTGGGATCGCACGCAGACGCAGAGTCGGTGTTTACATGCGATGTATGTATAGGTACCAGTAATTGGGATCGAATGAAACGAGGATGAGGATGCGCCGAGGGGCTAGCAGTACCGCCATGAGGAACAGGTGAAGACTTGAATTGAGTGAGCGCGGTTTAGAATTGGCAAGGTCCCACGAAAGCGCAAAACGGAAACCGATTGATCGGGATGCATCGGGGCAAGCGGCGCAAGGCTGGGCGCCGCTGGATATATATGAAGTAGTGGATAGCATACAGCACACAGTGAATAGCAAACAGAAAACAGCAAAAAGCGAAGGACGAATAGCAGACAGCACACAGCATTAGATTGAAATACCAAATGGAAATAGGTGAGCACGCGTCGTCTAGATCGCCACCGACGAGGACGAGCGGCACGTAAGACGGAAGGGAATGGATGCGCCCTCGGGGGCGGATACATCAGGTGTGCGCGAGCGGGGCGAGGCTGGATGATGAGGGCATGAGGATGTGGATGCGGAGGGGCTTGAGGGAGGAGGGCGGAGCGCAGGAAGGATACAGCTTGATGCCAAGGATAAATAGACTACAAGGGGACACGGAGAGGCACGCGAGCAGAGCAGGGGAAGGGGAGAGTGGGCTGATGGGGGATGGGGGCCGGGGGAGGACGATGACGGAAACGGAGACGAAAACGACGGCAGCGGGAGCGCTGGACGGCGTGTAGGCTGCGAATGAGACCCGCAAGGTCACGGCCGCGGACAGGAGCGGCAGCGGGAGAGAAATTCAAAGGACGAAGGACGAAAAGATGAAACGAAGGGGAAAACAACGGCGGGTGCGCAGCCGGGCTGGAGAGTGCGTGGAATCGTGCTGGGGGGGGCATGGAGCCGGGTCGAAGATGAAGCTTCGCTTAAGGCGAGGGGTGGGTGGGAAGTACGCTGCAGGGATGTGACGATGGGAGCGGGAGCTGCGCCGCGCTGAAAAGCACAAACGTGCGCTGGCGCTAGCGAACGCGTAGGGCCGGCTCGAAGATCCGAAGACTAAACGACAGCGGGGAGCGAGGGAGGACACGGGAGGACCATGATGGACTCGAGATAACAAGACAAGGGCCGCACGGGGGCGGGCGGGCGGACGATGCGGGAGGAAAGGGCTTTCTTCGAGCCAACGATGGTTCAAGCTGGGAGACGAATTCAAAGGCAGCCGAAGGATTTCCCGGACCGTCGTCGAGGTGAGAGGCAAGCAGCTGCCGCAACACGTGGCAAACGGGCCAGGAGAAAATGCCGCGGCTGCCGCGCACTGCCGCGGCAATACCTAATCCTGACTAAGCCCGACTAAGCCACATGGGAAATACCTTAATCATGAATTGTACTGCAGAATCAAGTCCTAGAGCTTTGCTGGACTGCTATAAAGCTTGGATGAAGTATTCTAAGTATCCTTCTGGGTCAACTGGGGGTGGGAAGTCCGGATTTTCTGGCGGCAAACCCAAGTTGAACCTCAAAATTGAACGAGACAGGAATACAACATTTTTTAATTGATTTAAAGACATGTTGGACTTGGTTGTTGTAATTTAGGACTTGCATGCACGCCGCGGCAAGTCCGCGTCAGTGCGCGGCAGTGCCGCGGCAGCACAGCCACCGGGTAAAGTGCCGCGGCAGAGTGCTGCGCGCACTCTAGCTCTTTCCATACAGTTCTTCTGGGATAACCTGGAGCTTCAACAGTGTTTTCAGACCTCAGTGGATCGTTTGAATGAAAATCCTTGCACCAACCGGTCCGTGGCATTGGGATGAAGCATGTGTACAAATTTCCAAACAAGACAGTCACTGGTATGCGCTGTTCAACTCCTCGGACCCCCGTGAATCAAGTGCGATCATCTTGTGTTGAGGTATTTAGGGATATCAAGTGCCCTGAACAAAGCTGAGCAAGCCGGTCTTCTACCTATGGGCACGGGAATTCTTGTCCATGATTGGTCCAACGGCTGACTAGGATCAGAGATTTGTATATTGCCTGGCGCGGTGTACTTCCAACAGCAGTGCCACATCATTTTTACCCTCAGCATTTAGTCTAGGATCTATGAATGCCGTGTCGCCTCCCGATTGATTCCGGGATGAACATCATTATATTCATGCCTGTGGTGACTGCAATCCAAATACAACCTATCAGCAACTGAATGAGCTTCCCAGGTAGACTCGAGGCACACAGCCTGCGGGCGAGGATTAAGAAGTACCTATCCTCTATTGCAGGCAAATTATTAGGACTCCGTCTGGTATCATCCAAATATGTACTCTTTGTAGTACGCCGTGGGGTGATTGACACCTGAAAAGTAGTCAATGTGCGGCGATGCCGCGGGAATTTTGCAGGAGAGAAGTGCCGCAGCCGTTGTGCAGCGAGGAATAATTGGGTGTTAGAATCTCTTGCATGGGTAGTATTTCAGCTGTGGAGCCTATTGAAATGGGTGAGAGACAGAATTTGGGGTCTATGTACATGTCATTTGTTTTGAGCGAGGTTCTACGTACCTCTTGTTTCTCATTGCAGCTTATTTGAACACTGCAGATTCCATGAAGGAATTACCATACCCATGTGAGGCGCTGCCGCGTGGGGGGCCTTCGATCATGTGATTGATATAAATGATCTATACAGCGGACACGATAAAACATGGTGCAGTTTGAATTCACTGTCCAGTAATTCTCATGTTGAGTCACTCCACTTGAAATATTCAGTGCCATTCCTTCGAAGATAATTCATGAACATTGCAAATCCTAGGTGAACACAGAACTCAAGAGACGGTGCCACATCCATTCCCAAAACAGTGGTAATACCGTTGCATTGAAATGTTGAATTTACCGGCAGACACGTTTCTTCAGGACAGTGTTGTAAATTCAATGAGTCCGCATCCATGATACCCCTCGAGATTCAGGGTAGGGGGAAGATCAACCATGGAAAGAATTTCGTCTCAATGGGTTGTAGAAATTCCCTGTATTCAACCTCAGCTCGCTACTTGAGTGTCATGCATCCCGGCCATTCATCGACCCGAGCGGCTCCCTCTTTCTAGCTCAGGACCCACTTCGCGGGTCAGCAGCAGAGGTAAGCCCAAGATCAGAGGTTGAGTGACACAGGTCAATTGCTTCGAAATTCATTCTGCCACCGTGTTGACAGTGTTGTGATACTTCGTCGTGCATTGTTGTACAAGAGTCAGCACAGAATTCTGTTTATGATTTTCATTGATCCTCTCAGTCCATCGAGTGTACAGATCTGCTCAATGAGAGCTAATAATAACAGCAGGAAACCTGCATCTGGACCTGGGGCGTGCGCGGCAGTGCCGCGGCAGTTGCACTAGTCAGAGCCCCATGGTAGCTCTTCAACACAGGGTACAAGACTTGAGCATATCTGATGATTCAGCCGTCACCGTACTGGTCCCAGTAAATCTTGTGGATTTCCAGTCCAGTTCAAACCGTGCATGGCGATTGCTGCAGTTGGCTGAGGGCTGGTCACCAATTCCTCAAGAGGAACATTTTTTATTCCAACGGATGCATTGAACCTTTCGCAAACCGCGGATTTGAGTAGAATCCTGGAAAAACGGGGTGCACTTGAGTTCCCACACTGTCTCATACTAGTTAAGCAGTGCATAGAGATCTTGGATGCCTGAGGTAGATGAGGAAACATCGTTAAACTGCACGAGACTGAAATTTGAGACCTTGGAACTATTGTTGCACGAAACGTGGTTCCTTATATGTATAGGTCTGGAGCGAGGTGAGCGACCGAATCTGTTACTCGTTGGTAAACGACGCCCCAAGACATAATTATTGATGTGTGTACTGTAAATTTAACACTGAATGAGTCTGGATTGAAAGGTTTGCCTTCCTGTGGTTCGTCTCTGCGAGAAATACATGGAACAAGGCCTTGGTTAGGTCCGACTTGGGTCCGACTAAGCCTGACTAGGAAATTTTCAGTTGGGGATTTTTGTGTTTAAATGATGTATTTCAGTGACTAAACCATCTGCAAACACTAATCGGGGCCAGGGAAGCTGCGTGGACTGAGTTGAACGCTGCGCGGCACCGCCGCGGCAATAACACAGCCACCGCCGCGTCAATGCGCGGCAGTGCCGCGGCAATGCCGCGGCAGGCGCGGCACTTTTACCCAGCCCGTGGCAAACAATGCCGGTCCTGATCCGCGTGTTCGGCATTTCCCATGTTTTGCAGCTACGGGTGGTATCCTCAGCCCCGGGACGCCAATGTCTGGGCCAGCCATTCTGAGCTGCGTCTGATGGTTTTGCGCCTCCGCCCTCCATTACTTTAGTTGCAGATATTCTGGTCTCCGCGAAGTGATGGTGAACAATTTGGGAGAATTTGGTCGAGCCGGGCGACGACAAACCAAGGGGTCCATGATCACGGATGGATGGAAGCTTTCTAAGTACAGTTGAATATCTTCCAATGCACGATATAAAGATGCATAAACCTGAATTTGCGTACAATTTTGCAAGAACCGACTTGGGAGGCGGGGATTTTTGGTAGAAATGCATATTGCATAATGCATACAGATTTGGGTTTGAATATGCATTGTTGGGTCCAAAATTTTGCAATACTCAGTCTCTTCTGTGCTCAAAGAGGCCCTCAGCTATGAAAAAAATCTACATGCAAAGGAGCCGGAGATCACTGTTCAACAGTACTAGTCTGAATTTCAGCCAAGATTTGGGGACTGCATCCATTTGAAGGATGAAATTGTCACAAAGTAACCTGGACATCTCAGATGTAACGAATTGTCACATATTGTGACACTCCTGCAGTTGCATAAATCTAACAATGCATGGGGTTTGGGGGTCCCCCGACTGTATTCATTGTGAGACAGTCAACTGTGAGAGAATTAAACAGTATGCTCAATACGGCCTGAAAATTAGATACAGTTGCGTCCTCAGGATCGGTGGACCTGTAGGACCCTCAGGCCTCAGCCCCTGGAACACAATTCTCGATAAAGTACCGTGGCTGGTAGTTCCCCATTAGACTTGCGCCGTGGCCATATATATGCTATCGGATCTCAAATTTATTAGCACCCTTTCCAGTCGGTTCGGATGGCGTGTCACCGTTGCAACTGGAAACCCATTTATTGCCCAGTATGCATGCCATCATATAGATACCAAGCACACAAGTCATCCGACGACATAATCCCCTCCGAATTTAAATCATCGCCGCGCGAGGAACGGGGATCCCATCCAGGCATCGACCCGGTATGCCCCCGCATTCGCAATCGTGTACAATCCCCTGATCGTCGGGCTACGGGGGTATGGATGGACTGGAGATTTCTGGGGACGCTAGGGCTACGTTACACCAACTGGAACGCTACATCCGCATCGGTCAGTATATCAATCAACCTCAGACAATATTTCAACATAACCGCGGATTCCACTAATAACGACGTCGCTTCAAGTTGTTCATATTCTGGAAGATCTGCAGCAGGCGGTGGCCATGGATATTTTGTTGGGGTGGAGACGGGCTGCAATGCAGATAGAGGTAGAACGGCTCCGCTCGGCGGTGGCGGAAACAAGATTGACGCGGGAGGGGCAACATACCCCGGCCACGGTGGAATCTTGACCCGGAATCACCTCCAGACCCAGCCCGCGCAATGAGGAGAACCGACAGCTGCATGAACTCTGATAGTGCATGGATGAGACCGAGGAAGATGCCGCTCACATGAGTTAAATCTGAAGGGAAGAAGTATGCCTTCGAGAATACATACGATCCACGCACATCTCGCGACTTCGCCGTCGAATCGGTCGAGGTACTCATACCTAAGAGCAATAAAATCAACAGCGAACTACCTCGGCTAAGCTCAGTCCGCATCCCTCGTATACGTACCCCCGTCGAACCGTGTCCATCTTTCCAATTATCCTGGATAATATGGACGGTCGAATCGAGGCAAGGTAAGGGAAGTCGAGCGAGGATGAAATAGCGCGAGGGTGGAAATCAACTCGAACTCACCGAGTCGTCGCATCGCCACTGATCGAGCTGCAGACAACGCAAGGTCCTATCAAAATCAAGGCATCGAGACGGAACGACGTACACAGCCCGTGTGAGTGCCGAGATGCGAGTCTGACTGTGAGGAAAATCAAACGGTCCCGAGAGTCCCCTGTAAGGACAACCGACGGTCCGAGCGAGTGCCTTGCCGGTGATAAGCAGGTCCCTATTTGATTCGAGGGAGGATGAGGGTGGTGATATGCAACCCGGATGTAACGAGTGGCTTACCTTGATTAATATTCAAGGGGCAGGTTAGAACCATGTTGAACGAGCGGTTAGGGTGGGATTTCGGTGAAAGAGGATTAAATAAATTCGCGTTGAACAGGAGGGAAAATTAAATCAGTGCATATATATAGTCACGTTCCCCCGGGGGTTGAATTCGAGGCACAACGCAGCGCAGACCTAGAGTAGGTCACTCTGTGAGTATGCAGCTGGGGGTACGCGATGCGAGTGGATCACACCTTTTAGATAAAGGAAATCGGTTCGCAACGACGGCTCAAGTCAAGTCAGTTGTGATATTAGGCTTGGAAGGGTGAAGCCACGTCCAGATGCTCGAGTCAGTGATGCGCGGACATTACAGTATCCTCGGATGCGAGGTCACCCGTGTTCTGAGCGGACTAAGGGAGACGTGATCTTGTACCGAGTCGAGGGTATGACCGCGGATGGGATACTATGTATATGGATGTGTACCTGGAGTGACGAGAAAGCGTCAGCGAGAGGGATCCGGGGGAACGGGCTGAGAAGGTACCATGGGTAAAGGGCCAAAAAATAATATCGATAGAGCATGCCACGGGCAGCGATAAATGGAGTCGGTCAGCGGGTGGAGGAGCCGGGAAACGTACGACGGTTACTGATGTAGAAATAATATCGAGACAGTCATGTGACTGCAATAAATAGAGCGTGTCATATGCCCCGGGCTTTGCCCCCGGTGTCAGCGGGCAATTGAGACGAAGTAGCTGAGAAATGTACTGCAGCAGAGGATGGGCCCGGCTGTGTCAGAACCAGGTTAAAGAAGCTAAAGGGAGGCCAGAAATTAGAATAGGTACTCCAGTGCGTCGAGAAGCGCGGTGATGCGCACTGCGCCGCTGATCACGGAATCAATGATCCCGGATCCGCCGACGACCTCCGAAGCAAACAACGACCAACTATTGCTCCAAACATGTTCCAAATCAGCATCAGCAGTTCCGCACCCGCAATGCTACGTCCACGTCGCCCCTGCACTTCGCCGCTTGCCCGTCGTCCCTGGACTTTCCTCAAATACTCATATTTCTTCTCTCCACCGTGGACCCTGAATTAATCCGGACTTTTACACAGTTCCGGTTCAATTACATACCTGCTCTCCGTCGTCCCTGCCTGGGTCGTTCAGGACTCCAACAATTCATCCATTTTCGTTTAGTCTTCTATTTAACCATTTTTGTGGCTCCTTCCAGTATAAAATCTCTATAGTTTTACGTGCAATACAACGAATAGTCCCCCCCCTCTCGAGTTCCAATTAAATTCGCACTTGCCTCTTATCGCTCTCAACCGCTTAACCGCACTCGATCTCGTATTCTCCATCGTTCCCTGTGCCCTTCGTCGTCCTCCCTGTCCCTTGTCGCGCCTCGTACCGATTAAGCGCAGCCTCCGTCGTTGCTGCCGCAATTATTCCACGCATTTCGTGTTTAACCTGCAACGAGCTGATAAGCCTTCGCAGAATGCCCTCGCACATCACACACCTGTTCTACGGCCCTCCGAGCGGTCTTAGTGCTCCACTCCCCCATCAGCATATTTTGTTGTTGTTTTTAGCTCCCGCTTGCAGCCGCGCCGTAGGCGTAACAGCGGGTAGAACTTGACACTTGAAGGATAGACAGCAGAGAGTTGAAGTCAATTGGAATTAAAGCCCAGATCCAACTGAACATCAACGGCGGCCAGACTCAATCCACAATAACAGGCCCAGTGAGCGCAGAATGCGGGAATAATTCCGAGTCAGCCAGTTGAGCTGTGAGGTCCGCTGAAAGACTATTTAGTCAACGTAAAGTGTCACGCGAGTATTGAGCACGGCGGGAAATAGTAGTCAAGACGCAGTCGAAGATGGGTAGAAAGAACCAAATCTGACCCATAACCAACTAGAATGGCATAGAAGAGTTGCGAAAGACCTGCGGGTGGAATATTCAGTGCGGATGATGCGGGAGAGAGAAAGTTTAAGACGAACGCACGCTGGCAACAGCTCGTGACCGTGGGACACTCGGCATCCTCGGCATGCGTGCCAAGGCACTGCGAAATCGATGTCAGATAGTTTGCGAGCGAGGAGAAGGTGAAGTACAATGAAATTCAGGATGAGGGAGTCAGATCGGGAGCGGCAGTCAGATCGCCAGAAGGGAATTCAGATGAACCAGACCTTGTTGTCTTCAAGTCTGCGATGGAACGACTCGACCGTTCGGGGTGGCGGGGAGATGGAAGTCAACTGGGCTCGGGAGGAGGCAGGTCAAAAGGATAGGCTGCCACGGACGAGGAATTGAGTCTCGAAAACAACGAGCACAAGCGCTTGACACGCTTGACGGTAGCCCGCAGTGAGACGAGAATTAAGTGTTAGTTAGTAGACCAAGTATGAATACACTGCAAAGTGGGCGTGCATCTGAAGAACGAACGCGATGGATTGCAAGAATGAAAGAACACAAGGAGAAGACCACGCCATGACAATCGCAGCCGAAGGGCGAGAAAAGAGTAAGGGTCCACTAGCCGAGAAGTCGAGGCCAAGGAGCGAATGGTCGAAGTGGTGATACATGCCACGGCTCACGGCCACGAGCGCTGATGCGCAAACGCACGGGTGGAGAGCGGGGGCAGTACTCCGCGCGCGGGGATCCTGCCAACGTCGTACCGCGAGGGGATGCCGCCTCGTGCATGCCTGCGGGCGGGTGGCATGGGCGCTTACTAGTAACGGGCGCTAAAGCATACGGCGGGTTCGCGAGGACGACAGAAATTTTGCGAATTGGGGCGAGGATAGGTTGGACTGATACGCGAAGAGGCAAGTCCCCCGCAGCAGACTCGCGATTGTCCCGGCCGCGACTCGCACGTGCATCCCACATCACACTCGCATCCCAGAACGCCGCGCAAGGATCTGCACTGGCGCGGCCCAAACGGAAACGCGAGAACTCACTGCTAGCCCACCGGCGCATAGCCAGCCGCGGTCCTGCCCTCCATTATCGTCGCGCACCCCTCACTCGTCGAGATTACACCGGCAGGAGAGCGTGCATGATGAGGGAAGGTGGGTGGGCGATGCAATAGTGCGGGAGGGGGAGGGAACCGAGAGGGAGGCAGAATGACAGCGGAGCGGATACGCACCACCCCGCACGTCTTCGGAGTCCGTGCGTGTGCGGGACCATTGCCATGCGCAGCCGCGAATACGGCGCATTCGCGGGAGGGCGCTCGGTAGCGGCGGGTGCGGCGTCGAGTGTGCACAGCGGTTCGAGTGAGGTGGAAGGACCTGCTGGGTGCTGTTGATTCTGGCCGAGGCCCGGTAGACATGTTGCGCCTCCCTGCATGAGAGAGGTATCATTGTGTGCTACACGGAGGCAGAAACTTGAGAAAGACGTAGCCGAAACCGCCGGATCAGACTTTGTTTGGCCGAGTGGCGCGGGAACATCCGGCACATCACCCGAACTTGCTCGTACGCTGCACTTTGCTTCCTGCGGCGACCATCTGGGGAGTTTCTTGGCCGGTAGTCATTTCTGGACATCCCTACTCCTCCCCGGTCTTCTCCATTCGCAAAAGACAACCCCAGGATCGCCCGGCGGCCCCCGAACTCAATTCCTCAACCGTCGGCTGGGTAGTGTTCATGGCAAGTTCATGAAGCGCGATGCTTAGGCATGCTAAATCAACTTGAGGAGAGTCTGAAAAACCTGTAAACTCTCCGATTATCCGCCGCTGGCTGTTTCTGCACAGCTAGGAGTAATCTCGCGGGGAACTACTGTAAGATGTGGATTGTTTTGGCTCACTCTTGCCGGACTATAATCCTTCAACTCTACGCTTCCAGCTAACTGATCTCGTATCGCTGTTTCTTCGACCCCTATCAACATAGGACATCGAACTCCGCACTTGTCTACATCAAGATGATACGCACCGGGTCACGCCGTCCTCAGTGCATGCTGGATCAATCCTTCACCTTGAAGCTGCTCATCTCAATGCACTGTTAAAATAAAAATATCCTCTCTACCTCCCAGTGAACTGAGAGACCCCGATTCACGCACGCGCACGGGTCAATTTACTCGATGTGGCCCACTTATTGTGACGAGCAAGATACTTCCTGGACGTCTCCAATGGCGATGACGCACTCGGTTTACACCCTCTCGCACTTGAAATGATCCACGAACCTGTGCGCAAGCTCGAGGTCCACCATCCACAGGTAGTTTCTGCTTCAATTGGAGAGCTGTCTCAAACATCTTGTACGAAATCGAAGTCCCGTCGGCTCGGAGCATGGAACAAGGGTCTTGAGCTTGCCTCGGATTATGACCCCGGTCTCAGCCTTGGATTTCGGGTGCGTTCATGGAACGTGGTCGCTCTCAGACGACCCACACGGTCCCTCAACCTTTAATAATCAAGTTGAACACGGCCGCTTTCACCAACGTTGGGGCAGAACAAGTGTAATCCACGCGTGACACATATTTTTCTGGCCTGCCAATAATTCTCTCCGTCGGATCTCCTGCTCAGGCGCAGATTGAATTTTATTCATGGTTTGGGCCTCCTTAAACAAGAAAGAGCGCGCGCGCCGATTTTTCTCGCCCTGCAAGACCTCGCCCCACCCGGATTTCTACCTTCAGGAATTGCCCTCTCCAGATCAATTTTGACATACGCACTGATCGCTTAACGCGCCGTGTGGGGTACCATTTCACTGTATTCTACTACCTCATGTCTCAATACTCTTCGCAATTGTTGATTTCTCGTTTTCAGCTTTGGATACACCGGCGCTGACGGTCCGCCAAAAATTTCTGTCAAAACTGAGAGCACCACAAACTATCATGTCTGACGCCACCTCTCCGTATTCCCCACCGAACTTACCTCGCTCTCAATTTTGAACGGGCGAAGGTCAATGCGGCGGCAGTGCTCGCATCACCGGACCGGTTGTCCGAGCACTGCGCTCCGTTATAATTACCGCTTGCCCTTATGTTCTTTTCTCTCGACTTGTTCGCCTGTTTCTATAAACTGATACGGCGTCCGTCCTCATCTCGAACTCTACCGTCCTAAACTGTAATCGCACCTGGCATAAACAAGACTCGAATATCGGAGTAATTTCAATACAAATCAGCGACGTAAATTCCCGCCATGATACCGCGTGTTCTCGACGTATCTTCGTGTAGCCGATGCGTGTATGAGGCTCGTACCATGCAGATTATATCACACATTGAAAACTATGACCTTGCCCTAACGGAAATAAGGCTCGAGCCGCTTGCCAAGATTCGGATGCTCTTGGGATGTTCTTCTGCTGCGGCCGTCCTCGATCATCCCTCCTGAGGTCCAGGTTTTGTGTCTATGGTTCTTCAAGGTTCCAATGCTCTCCGTAGCCGTAAACGATCGTTGCCTTACTTCGCATCCATTCTTTCCAAAACAGCTCACAAGGGACTCCTATCTCCGATGTATCTGCGCGAGTGCGCCCTCGAGGCGGGAGATCTGTTGGTCAAGTGTCCCTCGAGCTCTACGGCCTCATTCAGAGCGCGCAGAGTGGCTGGAATCCTTTATCGTGGAAGCTACTATTTCTGGCACTGCTTCCGAGACTCTTGGAAACATGTTACCTGTCAGTGTCAAACGGCAGTACATCGTGGAATCCACGTGTACAGCCAGCTCATCTCGCGCACTCATGTCGACCGATTACCTTCTCCTCTGTGAGTAGCATCCGTTGATTCTACAACTCGATTACCGATATCTCCTAGTGCAAACCGTGAATGGAATCCCCTGGACTCCCGGGGCGAAGCATCGGAAGGAGCCGAATCTCTATGTCGCGATTCATCAAGATGGAGTCAACGCGGGGCGCACTCATGCTATCAGGAAGTTGGAGCCCAAGTGGGGTCACAGTTTGGAAATGTGAGCCCACTCTCCCGGCCTTCTATCCGCCCAGCGTGCTTACACATCTATCCTGGCAGCTCAGCGGCATCACCGTCTACCCATATCTCTTTGCGGCTGTTCCACCATTCTTCCGCTCCCTTCGTGCAAGATGAATGTCTCGGGCAACTAGATACCGATATCGCCTCGCTGCTGAGGGTCTGTGGCTCTGACGGCGAGGCCAAAGGTCCGTATTTCCTCATCTATTTTGCACCTTCTCACATACTTCCAAGTTGTACCGCTTGAGCTCACTGGATTTAAGGGGAACCTAGCCGGAAACCCAGCAGGCACTATTTCCGTGTGCTTGACAGAAAAGGTCCGCGCTGGGCGCCTCGTGATCGAGCAGGTACAGAGGAAAGCTGAAAATGCGGGGGTCGGACCAACACCGTCTGCACTCATGGATGCCGGGGATGCGGTCTCGCAGGCTCTCTCAGCAACCGGTGACCTCGCATCGTCACTTGATGCAGTCAACTCGAAGCTCGATATCATCGTTAAGATTGGGGATCAAATCGCTACGGTATGAATGACCCCGCCAGCTTAGTCTTCTATTATATGCTCATCCCGCTTCGAGATCCACCCATACGTGAACATTGCGTGGACGATTTTGACTTCTGTCTACAAGGTGCATGGATATTACTGTACCCTGTGAAAAGTACTGAACAGAAATCACCACTTGCAGGCTGTGCAGAAGCAGCAAGCGACAGATGATAAGCTCAAGAAACTCATCGACGCGATGGTGGACACCTATTCATTTGTGGAAGATGTCAAGTCTCTGCCTGAGAAAATCAAGAGCCTTGAAGACCAGACACTTGCCATTGTCAAGCAAACAGTTGAATGTGCACTGTTTGTCCAAGAATACACAGCCCATGGATTCGGTGGTACGATGCTATGGATCATCTCCTCATAGCTCCATTGACTTTCAAACAGATCGTGTGGTGCGGAATACCCTGACAGACACCGATCAGAAGATCAATGACTTTACTGAAGTGCTACGAAGATTGAAGGAGTCTTTTCAGGGGCGCTTGACAGTTCAGGGATTGTTTTTGGCCGTCAAAGCTTTAGACACGCTTCAGGGTCTAGGTTTGTCCACATTACAGCTTCGGAGTGGACTGATTGATTTTTGTGCTCAGAGCAATCCGACATGCTGTCCAAGCTCAACCCAGTGGACATGAAAGGCACCTTGCGGTCCGGGTGTTTGCCAGGAACACGCCAAGAAATCCTGGATGACATCACGGGGTGGCTCAGTGTCCTCTCGGGCTCCAACATTCTCTGGCTATCTGGTGTCGCTGGCTCAGGCAAGAGCACCATTTCAACAACCATCTCTGCAACTTTTCGAACCCTGCATCGGCTCGGCGCATTTCTGTTCTTTGACAGGACCGACAAGACACGGAACAATCCTGCTGATGTCATCCGGACAATTGCCTACTGTCTAGCCCGGGTCAGCCCGCATATTAGGGCCGAGATCTCAGACGTGATTCATCGATCCCCGGATATTGTCGATGCCCAGATGGATACCCAGTTCCGGGAATTGTTACTCAATCCGCTTCGATCTGCAGAGAAGCATATTGCAGGTCCAGTGCTCATTATTCTGGATGCTCTCGATGAATGTGGAGATCCTGAATCACGCAAGATGTTGCTCTCTTTGCTGGCCAGTGAATTCCCTAAACTACCCAGGGTCTTCCGGATCCTCATTACCAGTCGGCGTGAGCCGGACATCACCAATCAATTTGGGTCCCTGGTTTTGGAGAAGCGGGACCTTGATACAACTGCAGATTCTAATACCAGAGATGTGGATTTCTTTATACGTCATGAGATGGTCAAGATCCAACACACCAGGCACTTAGCATCCACTTGGCCAGGAGAGGACAAGCTCCAAACATTGATTAGCCTCGCGGGTGGTCTCTTCATCTGGGCATCAACAGTGATTAAATTCATTGATACCTATGGTCCAGACAACCAGCTCAACATTCTGATGGCAAAGAAGTTCAAACTCCTGATGATGAAGAATTTCACAGGTGGAGGGAATCTCAATAGCTTATATGAGGTTGCTATCCGGGGCTCGCAACCCTGGGAAACAAATGAGCAATTTGTGCTCGATGCCCGTGCCGTCTTGGCATGTCTTGTACTGGGGAGAGTCCCGATGACTGAGGCAACAATGGATCACCTCTTATTCTTGGGCAAGCCTACTGCTGGCAACGTCCTAGGAGATCTAGGCTGTGTCGTGCAATGGAGTCCCGGAAAAGAGGCTCGGGTCCTGCATGCCTCTTTTGCAGACTATCTGATGGATCCCACTCGTTCAGGTGGGCAACCATGGGCGATAAACCCACATGCCGACCATCGTTCTCTTTCGGTGGGATGCTTGCAAATTATGCAAGATGAGCTCCGATTTAACATCTGTGGGCTGGAGAGCTCACATCACCGGAACGTGGACATACCGGACTTATCCCGCCGAGTAGCAAAAATGATTTCTCCACAGTTAGTTTATGCAAGTTGCTTTTGGGGCACTCATATCCAAGAAACTCCATTTGACACCACCATCCTCAAAGCCATCAACAAGCTCTTGTATCCAAAATTCCTGTTCTGGCTTGAAGCTCTCAGTCTCTTGGGCCAAATCACAAGCGCACTCACCGGGCTAAGAGGTATAACTCTATATGTTGAGGTATGAACTGGGTCAAGAACAGGCTCCTCTCAGATTTACTGAAAATTTAGCAGGGGCATGACACCGACCTCCAAGACTTTGTTGCCGACATCATTAAATTTGTGAATGCCTTTGGCCCTCCGATCACACAGAGTGCCCCACACATATATGTGTCAGCTCTCGCATTCGCACCTTTACAGTCAAAAATAGCAAAACATTTTGCTTCATCGTTCTCACACACATTGCGACTTCACGGGCCCTTGTCCAGGGACTGGCTCGGCATTCCCAAGACATTGCATGGGCACACCGACTCTGTTGCATCTGTTTGTTTCTCACCGGACGGCAGATGGGTTGCATCTGGCTCACGGGATAGCACAGTGCGCGTTTGGGACGTCCAAACTGGGGCACTTCTTGCTGGCCCCTTTAAAGGGCACGGTGATAGGGTGACCTCAGTTCATTTCTCGCCGGATGGTGCCCGGATTGCTTCGGGTTCCTGGGATGAGACAGTGTGTGTATGGGACGCCAAGACCGGTGCGTTGCTGGCAGGACCATTTGAAGGGCATACCGGGGCAGTTCACTCTGTGAATTTCTCACCAGATGGTACAAGAATCGCATCTGGGTCAGAGGACAGCACAGTGCATGTGTGGGACGCGCAGACTGGGGTGCTGGTTGCTGAACCACTTAAAGGACACACAGCACCAGTTCGTTCAGTCCGTTTTTCGCCAGATGGAACTCAGATCGCATCTGGGTCGGAAGACTGCACACTGAGGGTGTGGGATGCCAACACCGGGGTGCTTCTCTCTGGGCCATTTATGGGCCACAAATATGCAGTTGCATCTGTCTGCTTTTCTCCGGACGGTACGCAGATCGCTTCAGGCTCCTGGGACAATACAGTTTGTGTTTGGGACACTCAATCTGCCACACTTGTTGCTGGGCCATTTGAAGGTCACACCGATTCTGTGACCTCTGTCCATTTCTCTCCAGATGGGACACAGATTGCTTCTGGTTCCTGGGATAACACCATCTGTATCGGGGATGCCAGGACAGGCAAGATTCTCACTGGGCCCCTTCAAGGGCACTCCAATTGTGTTAATTCTGTCTATTTTTCGCCAGACGGCACCCACCTTGCATCCGGGTCGGTCGATAACACAGTTCGCATCTGGGATGTCCAACCGGGCACACGGGTCATTGGAGCATTTGAAGGGCACTCGCAGCCGGTTACATCTGTCTCCTTTTCTTCTGATGGCACACAGATCGTATCTGGCTGTTATGATAACATCCTGTGTGTGTGGGATGCCACCACGGGCGCACTTGTTGCTGGGCCAGTTGAAGGCCACACCGGGAGTTTTTCCCCAGACGGTGCTCAGATTGTATCTGGGTCTCAGAACAACACAGTGCATGTGTGGGATTCCCAGACTGGTGCACATATTGCTGGCCCGTTTGAAGGGCACACTGATAGGGTGACTTCCGTCCATTTTTCACCAGACGGCACGCGGATTGCATCGGGATCATATGACAATACAGTGCGTGTCTGGGACGCCAGGACCGGCGAAGGTGTCGCTGGCCCATTTACGGGGCACACAGATTGGGTCAGCTCTGTCTATTTCTCACCAGACGGTGCGAGGGTAGTCTCTGGGTCTTGGGACTGTACAGTCCGCGTATGGGACACACATACCCGCACGCTGGTTGCTGGACCATTTGAAGGGCATACAGACACAGTCACATCCGTGCATTTATCCCCGGACGGTACAAGGATTGCATCTGGGTCCTGGGACAATACAGTACGTGTTTGGGACTCCCAGACCGGTGCACTTGTCGCTGGACCATTTGAAGGGTACACCAGGGTTGTTACCTCTGTGAAGTTCTCTCCAGATGGCGGGTGGGTCGCATCTGGTTCCTGGGACAACACAGTGCGCATATGGGATGCCCAGACCGGTGTGCTGGTTGCTGGACCATTTGAAGGGCACACTGATTGGGTTCATTCTCTTGATTTCTCGCCAGACGGTACCCAGATCGTCTCTGGGTCTGAAGATACCACCGTCAGAGTATGGGAGGTACGAATCGTGAATAAACCATTGTCAACGACCCTGATCTGAATCCTGTTCCCAGCTCAATCCTTCAGTCCCAGATACCCTCGGAGATGCCCCAAATATCCACAACGACTGGATGCTAAACTCGGCTGGGGACCTCATGTTTTGGCTCCCGCCGTGGCTTCGCGAGGGAATTTATCTCCCACGCAACGCTCTTGTCATCTGTTCCAAAGGCACAACGAAGGTCGACTACAGTCGATTCGTGCATGGCACGGAGTGGGAGAAATGTATTGATCCGAAGTTCAGGAACGCGACGTCTCACTAAATACAGTAAGTGGATATTGCTCCTACCTCGTGAAAGAGGAGTTGAATATCCCCCAGGTGGCTCCATTTTGGGTCAGGAACGATCAAAATAAGACTGTAGGTGTCAGAAGTGAAGAGATCTAGTCATAAGTACATGTGGACTCGTTCCTATCAAGTATGAATTGAAATATTTATCTGCGACAACTTCGTAAGTTTCATGAATATTACAACGCAGAGCTCGAACCCGAGCCTAAGGAGCCTTACTGCTAGTATTCCGCTAATCCGCAGACAACAAACCACCCTGAGCTGCAAAGGCATGCAACGGCGGAGGAATCATATCTAGCATGTAATTCCGACCGGGGATATGGGTCTTCCGGGGGCCAAATATGCGACAAATGTTCTTTCTCCGTTGTTCAACTGCTGTTCACTGAATAATCTTTATTAATCAAGGATGTGAGAGCTAATTCGCGAGCCCGACGCACTTGAGGTTTATTCGGGCTTCCATCAAATGCTCCGCATATATGAGTGTCGATCCGCTGGAGGCGAAGGTTACCTGTGTTTTTCCCAGTTTTTCTGAGTGTCGTGTTGGTATTATAATCACTAGTATCTCTGACTTGTTTGCCGTTCAATCGAGAGGCGGAATTATTATGTGCATCAGTCTTATTGTATTTGTGAGTTTTGCCTTCCAGCCTCCACCCGTGCCATTAGGTTGATCGCCCGGAGCGACCCGGGGTCGCATTCGTGAGTACGGAGTATCAGATCATCTGATTAGTCTCGCACGGATGTAGTTCAAAGACAAAGTTGAATTTTCCGAGATGCCGCGGGATGCCGATCGCTGGCAGCCGAATGCGTCATGATGCGCCGTGACGTCATGGGACCACGAGCGTTCCTGCTTTCTTCCTCCTCGCTCGACGATGCCGCCCTACCGCCCGCCGTCCCTCTCTCCCTCCACCTCCGATGACGACACCGATGTTCCGGAACCAAGCCATGACTCCAAGTTCCCCGCCGCCGCGGCCGAGCAAGACTCCGACGAAGGAAGCACAGGGCCAGACGCCCCCGAAGCCGTCTCACTCACACACGCCAAGCGCACCGCCGCAGCGTAGAAGGCCCCAATGAGGAACGGACTCGGGAGCTGGGCCCGTGCGCGCGGGGGTCTTGACTTGTGTCGGCGTTGGACTTCTGTACGCCCGTGCGCCGTGCGCCATGCGCTGTGGATGCGCGTGGCAGCGCGCGACAAAGTGCATTATCTTGCTCTCTTCCTTCTCTCGTTTCATTCCTGCCTCCCATGTCTGGGGTGCGCATGCGGCGCTCGTTTCCGCAGACCGCGGCCGTGGTCGGGCGCGGAGCTCTCATCCGGCGTGCACCACCACCCACGTGGCACGCGCCTCCCTCGCCCTGGCATGATTACACCCAGTCGCAGGGCGATTCCGTCTCTCTCTCTCGCTTTCGCGCTCTCCTCTCGTCCGTCCTCGCTATTTGCACGCATGGTCTCTCCCTTTCTCCCTTTCTTTCTTCTTTTCGTTCTTCTTCGCCTCAGATCCATTTCCGTCCCATTATATCCGTCCCTATTGCGATCTACTTCTTCCCAGGCCTTCCTCTCGGTGTCACCCCGGCCTCGCCTCCGTCGCGGCTGTTCTTCAATTTCAATTCCGATTCTCACCATACACTTCACCCACCTCGTCCTCGAGCCAGTCCATGTACGTCCTCCGCCGGAGGTCGCCTCTAGGCCGCGATTTGCGACGTCCGGCTCATACCCGTCAAATCACCGACGAGCCCGGAATGCGACCCCCGTTCTTCGCAGGCTAAATATTCGTCGCGCACGGTCGAGGTGTGTTCCAATTTTTCACTACGAAGGTCTTCTGACTTCAAGGCACATTTCACAGATGTCCGTGGCCGCAACCGACTAGCTAACTCACATCCTGCGCTCATCCTCGCCTGCTAGATGTGTTGTTTCCTGTTTCTACCCTCCCTCCTCCCTCGAGCAAATGCACACATTCTTCAGCGCAGTCGTCAGCGTCAGCGCGTCTCCAAGGAGTCTTCCACAGGACTCCGCGCAGCCTTCGACGTACGCATTCCAGCACGATTCCCTCCCTCCGAGTCGTCCTCCCATTCTCGAGCGCGGAACTCCGTGCCGTGTATTTCCAATGCCATTGCCAACGTCGCCTCGCCGCTCCCCTCGTTGGAGACACGGCGATAATTGCTATTTGCCATAGTCGCGATCGCTATTTGCCATAATCGCGATTTGTCCCCAGCTCCGCCGCGCCAGCCTCTCAACCTGATCACCCCGCTCCTGCATCCTGCATCCGGACCGCGCGCACCTCTCACCTCGTGTTGTGCATATCTGGTCGGTGCGATTCTCGAGCCCCGAGGCGTTATGATTGCGGTGACGCAGGTCTAAAATCCGTGGTCCGTTTCTTCCGCCCTTCTCTCTGCTTTACATATACTTATAACTTAGCTCGTTGATAAGTGTGTAACTCGCGTAACCGGCCGCATATTCCCGGGTATCAATTCCTACGCAGCTAGTCCTCCACCTCGACCGCCTCGCCTCTAGGCCGCCATTTGCGACGTCCGGCTGATACCTGTCAAATCAAATCACTGACGAGCCCGGAATGCGACCCCGCGTCCTTCTTAGACTAAAATATGCGTAGCGCACGGCCGAGGTGCGCTTGAATTCTGCACTACGAAGGTCTTCTGACTTCAAGGCACATCTCACAGACGTCCGTGGACGCAGCCGACCAGCCAACTCACATCCTACACTCATCCTCGCCCGCTAGATGTGTTATTTCCTCTCCGCCCTACCCGCCCTCCTCCCCTCGATCAAACACACACGTTCTTCAGAGCAGTCGTTAGCGCGCCTCCAAAAAGTCTTCCACAGAGCTCCGCACAGCCTTCGACGTACGCATTCCAGCACGATTCCCTCCCTCCGAGTCGGCCTCCCGTTCGCGAGCGCGGAGCTCCGTGCCGTGTATTTCCTCTACCCGATGCCATTGCCAACATCGCCTCCCCGCCCCCCTCGTTGGAGACACGGCGATAATTACTATTTGCCATAGTCGCGATTGCTATTTGCCATAATCACGATTTGTCCCCAGCTTCGCCGTGCCGCGCCGCGCCAGCCTCTCACCCTGCTGCTCACCAGCTCATCCTCCTGCCTCCGGGCCGCGCGCATCCCTCGCCTCGTGTTGCGCATATCTGGTCGGTTGGCATTCTGGAGCGCCGAGGCGTTATGATAGTGGTGACGCAGGTCTAAAAGCCGTGGCCCGTTCCTTCCGCGCTTCTCTCAGCTATACACATACTTATAATTTAGTTCGTTGATAAGTGTGTAACCCGCGCACCCGGACGCATATCCCCCGGTATCAATTCTGCGCCCGATCTCTTACGCAGCTAGTCCTCCGCCTCGACCGCCTCGCACCTCGTGAGTTCTGTGCCCTTCGCATAGAGGAGTCGCAGAGCGGTACCCCTAATCCCATTCGATTCACAGCGCACCACGCGGCATTCATAGTCTGCCACGCTCTAGCGTACGTCCACCGGGTTTTCCTCCCTTCTCTCAAATTATAATGTACATATACTCACCAGCTCGTCGTCCCTTCTCATGATCGCTCCTCCGGATTTGATCCTCCTCATTCGATACACGACGCCTGCTCAATAGTATGGTAAGGTCCAATTGTGTTCTTCCGCGATGACTCTGCTCTTCTCTCATACTATGTATATGCATCAACTCGTCGATACAGAGTAACTTATGTATGGGATGTGAGTCTTCCACCCTGGGCCCTCCTTATATCATTAATAATAATAAATGGTGCAGGTCTCCGACATCTGATGTACATATTACAGTGAGTTCTGATTTAATTCTGCCCTCCCAATCCTTGGGCGCGGACATGCACCTCAGCCTCGTCTTCTACATACTCAGGATGTCCGTGGCCGCCGCTCAACCAGATCGCATCGCCCCCTGACCTCAATATTAATATTGCATCCACCCGTCGCCGGTGCCGTGCCCGGTGCGCAGGCTTTCCTTCAGCATAACTCCAGGTCTACGGAGTGCGCGCTTTTCCCGGCCGACGCGGAGACGTTCGGCTTCCCCTCGCTCGACATCGCCTCCGCGCAGGTATGGTCGATGACCAATTCGATCACCTCTCAAAGGGCGGCTCCTGCATTAATACTAGTAGACACCATCCTTCGAAGAACGTCTGCTCTCCGTCGTTCAAATGCAATGATGATATCCATCCATCCTCGGGCGTTCGTCAGCGCGGGGCCGGTCCTTGAGCTCCCTGGTGCACCAAAAACGGTGATGTGGCAGTTTGGTGAAGGACCTGGAATCCAAGTGTTTATTCCGTCGTACATGATTTTGAGGCTGACGCTTTAGGCCTCGAGCGCCGGATAAACTGCACCTCATCCACATCCTCGACAGTAATTATTTATTCAGCTTCGGACCTGCACTTAATACCCACCGTAAAGGTGCGAGAGCTCACTCACCCACCCCTGCAAATTGGGCAGTTATCGCCGAGACCCGCTTGTATTCATACCCTCAGATACGGCTCTCACGCCGCGCTGCATGTTGGCGAGTACCCGCAAATTCTCGAGCGGGGTGGAATGTCTTTTGCATTGCGTTGTCTTTGTGCACGATCGTGCTGCCGCGACGCTGTCTGCATTCGCGGCGCCGACACGGTCAGTAGTCGCAGACTTCACTAATGAATGAAAGGCCGGCCGAGACCCACGGCATGTATCATTCATCATATGAACGAGAGGGGAAACGGAAGTGGGTTCGACGCAGTGGATGGGGAGAGATTGCGCCGTATCGCCAAGCTGAGTATAGATGGCATGGGAGAGAGGAAGAACCACAACACGTACGTATACGGAGGCAGACTTGCACCTTCCGTGCTTCCGGGCTCGCACGCGGACGCAGAGTCGGCGTTTGTAGTTGAGTGTAGGATTTATATATGCGGACGGGTACCCGTGATTGAGGATCGACTGAAACGCGGCTGAGGATACGGCGCGAGCTAGCGGTCTCGTCGGGCAGACGTTAGAACAGGTGGAGACTTGAAATGAGCGCGGTTCAAGATAAGCAGCGGAGCGAACGAGGATCACGACGCGTTCCGCACCTATTCCAAGAGGCGATGGCGCAGGGGCAGGGACGGGTTGGACGGGATGCGTCGGGTTGGGCGGCGCTGAACAGTAATATATAGAAAGCAGTGCATAGGGAACAGTCCACAGAGCGAACGGCGAGTAGCAGACAGTGAATAACGAACAGCAAATAGCACCAGCACAGTGAACAGGTTAAAGTGAAATAGTCGGAAAAGGACGCGGTGCGCGTAGTTTAAATCAGAATGGGAGAGATGCTGACTCGGGCGCGGATACATCAGGAGGGGATACGCAGAATGCACGCGGGCGGGACGAGGCTGGATAATGGGGGCATGGGGATGTGGAGGGGCATGAGCCCTGCATGGGGATGCGGAGAGGCATGAGGGCGGGGGAGTGTAGCGCAGGATCGAGACAGTATGCCGCGCAGGATTTCGCGCACACGGAGGGGCACGCGGCGAGAGTAGGGACGAAGGAAGGGGAGAAGAGGATGCATGGATGAGGGATGGGGAGAACGGGGACGGAGACGGAGACGGAAACCACAGTGGGAGCGCGGGGATGCGTGTAGGCTCGCGCGCAAGCCGGAGACGCAGACGCTACGCGCGCAAGCATGATAGCCGCGAGGTCCCAGACGCACGACCGGACGCGGACACGGTGGCAGGCAGGGAGCGACCGCGGGAGAGCAGGGACGATGGACGAAAAGAAGAAAAGAAAATCAGAGACAAAGGAGAGAGAACGGTGCGGCCGGGTGCGGCCGGGTGCGCAGAGTGCTTGGGATCACGCTGAAGAATGCACGGAGCCGGGCTAACGATGAAGCTTGATGAATGTAAGGGGTGGGTGGGAAGCACGCCGCAGGGAGTCTGACAAGTACAGGCGCGTTGACGCCGAAGAACGTGCACGGATCCGGACTTCGGGGACGGTGGGCGGGCTGCAAAGCGGCGGACGGGCTTCCGGGGAGATGGTTCAATCCGGGTTGTCATGGGAGACGAGCCGAGGGTTTTCACGCTGAGCGCGTCGTCGTCGAGGTGAGAGGGCTGCAGCACGTGGCAAATGATGGCCGGTCAGCTCCGACTGACCCGCGTCCGCGGCATTTCCTGAATAGCGCGGTAATGCCATGTTGCAGCTACGGGCGGTACATATTCAAGCCTGGCGGGATGGTTCCGCGTCTCTCCTGGATGAGTTCCGTGTACGAAAGGATGTTAAACTGCGGGCGCAATTGAACTTCATCGCCAAATAACTTCAATTGCGTCGAAAATACAAGTGGGCCATGAGTACGGAGCGGGGTGAGACTCTCAAGGCAAGATGATTAAGCACTATGCGAAATATGGGCTGAAAATGGTGGAAGTTTCGTCGTCGCTATCAACTGCACTGAGTTATTCTAGCCTGCGACGCAGTCCGGGATAAGGTACCGCGGCTGACAGCCCCCACTGACACATTGTAAACACACCTCACATTTATTCCTAATCCACGCCACGTCCGCTGTTTTCGGCTGGTGTCATCTGAGAGTGCACATCTATTCATTGGACTGCCTATGTGCCTTATGGATAGATAGATAGCAAACAATTAGTCATCCACCGGCGGCATTTCCTCCGCGCAATGAATGCAGAAGCGGGGCGGCGGTCCCATCCCAGGTATCAATCCGTTGATTGTCCCGGTATCCTGAGCAGACCTCTTGGAGCGTCCCCTGATCGTCGGGCTGCGTCCGCGTGTCGTGAAGCCGTCTGGGAGTGCGCCAGGCCTTGCGGATACCACCGGCTTAGCAGACCAATGCCCCTGACGACCCAACGTACGTGGAACCGGGCGTCGCACACACTCGCGGTTTATTCGGGTGGGTGGGATGGGGACGCGCTGCACTGCAGATACAGCTACGTAGGGTAGCACTGCGCCATCCGCAGGGTGACACCCAACCCCCGCCCGGGTCCGGACTCTGGCTGCGTGCCCGCAAGTTCGACACGGACAGATGCGAAAAGCGGGCATCCCAGCCAGCCAAATAGAATCGATCGCTGCATGAACCACAAGTTGTTATTGCACGTAGATTAGACCGCGAAGGATGCAGCACCTACCTGAGATCCGAGTGTGATTGCTGCCCCGCAGGGAAGACCTCCGTTCGGAAGTCTGAGTTCGAGAATACCATCCGGCATCCGCCCAAGGCGCACTTTCGCCGTCGAGTTCGGAGGGAACTGGATGCTGCATACTCATATCCAAGAACAATAAATCAACAGCGAAACACCTCGGAGAAAGACCTGCTCACCTTAGTCCGGGTCGATCGTATACGTACCCCCGTTGAGCCGTCTACATCTTCCAGGTATAATGAATACTGCGGGCGCTTAAATCAAGGCAAGGCAAGGCAATTTGAGCGCGAATCAAATAACGCGAGAGGGGAATTCAAGTTGGACTCCCACAGCACGCTTCTTTGAATAAATAGTGAGTGGTTCGAGGGACGAGGTGGGCCGATACAAAATCGAGATCGAGCGCGCATGGTCGAGTCTTGAGGCGAGTTAGGTGAAGTGGATGGATAAGAGCTGCATCTCGCCAAAATGGAAGGCGCTGGCGTCAATCGAGCCGGCTGAGCTGTGGCGCCAAACGACTACGCAGCGTGTAATGCGGACAGGAGTCAAGCGGAAATAGTATTTCGGTATCCAGACTGGCAGCGGGCCAGCGGTGGGAGTCAGGCCGTAGATCTCAGGTGATAAAAGGCGACTTGAACTCGACGCGAAACTTGCGCCGAGGGATACACATAAGAGTGATATACAAACTGGATGTAGCGATCGGCTTATCTCGGTTCCAAGGCAAATTATAAAGCATTGAGATCCGGGGATGACCGAGCGGTCCTGGTGGGATTTGGCGCAGGGGAACTCACGGTGAAGCAGGATCGAACGAAATGTGGGGTGAACTGGAGGTAAATTAAAATCAGTACATATATATAGCCACCTTACCCGGTATTGACTTCCGGGATACTGCAGGCGGACCTAGGTTTAAATATTGGTCACGATGTGAGTATCGGGCTCGGGAACGAAATGCGAGTGGACCGTACCTGTGAATAAAGTCACTCGCTTCGCGAAGACGTTTCAAGTCGAGTCAGTTGGAATGTTGGGTTTGGAAGGGTTGAGGCAGATTCTCCCGTCTGCGTCAGAGTTCTGAACATTGCATACAGATGAAGAAACAGGTAAATCTGTGTCCGCAATATCCTCGGATGTGAAGTCACCCGTGTTCTGGACGGACTCAAGGAGAGCACGTGAGTGAAATCAATCGAGGCGAAGGGGCGGAGAAACGTACCCCGGGTTATCGGATGAAAGGGGAATGGGTGGTGACCGGGTTTCTGGATGGATTCAAGGCACCCACAGATTGATCGTCGACAGAATAATATGAATATAGATATGTACCTGGAGTGAGTAGAACACGTCAGCGGGATCAATCCAGGGGAAGGGCCGGGAAACATCCGACGGGTACTGAGACAGGAATAATATCGATAGTCATGTCACGGATTACGATAAGTCGAGCACGTTAGTAAGATCATTGGAGGGGGGAAGGGGCTGGGAAACGTACCACGTATAGTAAGGCAGAAACAATGTCGAAAGAGCCATGCACCTGCGATAAATACGCGTGTCAGCGGTAAATTGAGACGAAGGGGTTGGTAGCCGTACTGAAGCAGAGAATTGGGAGTATAAAACTGAAACTAGTAGTCTACTGGATGAATTAGTGAGATCAATTAGGCGAAGAAATGGGCAACGGACTAAAGTTGCTTAAGCAGGGGCTGGGAAAGATATTTACTTCGGAGTTGTTTAATTCTAGAATACGAACGAACGGTCCGACTGTGTCAGCTCCAGAGTGACGAGGCCCAAGGGAGTCAAGAATGGGTCATTGGGAGCAAGAGACGTCATCGAGAGCGGACTTCGAATTTTGGAGGGTAGACAGCCAAGAAGAACTTGAAGTCCATTATGCTCAAGGGCCGGATCCACAGAAATAGAAAAGGCGCCCAGATTTAACCCCGATAGAGTCCCAGTCAGCGTAGAATGCGGGAACAAGTCAGACAAGTTGTCAGCATGAGTTGAGAGTTCGGCAAGACTAACATGGTCAAAACAAAGTCTTAGCAAGTCTTCATAGAAATTACCGGCTGATAAACATCTACGATAGCTCCGAATGCAATCCGGCTCAGTGGCCGGCGCGTCGAGGCGGCGTCGGTGCAGAACCTCGACCCCGCGTGAGATGGAAGTCAGTATTGACAGTCAACGACGGGCAGATAGAGGCCAGATGTTAGCCACCGACCGACGAGACTAGCATAGAATAGTTGCGAAGGATCTGTGAGAGGGATAGTCAGCGGGGATGATGAAGGAGAGACAGAGGAACGCACGCTGGCAGCAGCGCGTGACCGTGGGACTCTCGGCATCGTCGGCAAACATGCCGAGGAGCGGGGGATGTCGGCGCGAGTACGGGCGAGGAGAAGGTAACATAATGGCTATGGAGCTCAGGCTGAGGGGGAGTCGCCAGAAGGCATTCAGACGAGCCATACCTTGTTCTCTTCAAGTTTCAATGGAACGCCCGTTCGAAGCAAGTTCGAAGCGGCGGGGACGACAACTGTTCGAGGTGGCGGGGAGGCCAACCAACTGTGAAGCATCGAGATTGGAGGAAGTGTTGATTCATGAGGGTTACGCTAGCTGAGAAAGCGAGGCCCAAGAAGTGACTAGTCGAAGTGGAAGTGGAACACCGACACATGCCACGGCTCACAGCCCACGAGCGCTGATGCGCAAACGCGCGGGCGGAGAACAGAGGCAGTACCCCACGCGCGGATATCCCGCAAAAGTTGTACCGCGAAGGGATACCGCCTCGTACATGCCTGCGGGCACTCGTGGCATGGGCGCTTGACGGGCGCTAAAGCATGCGGCGAGTGCGCGGTGACGACAGAGATTCGGCGATGCGGGGCGAGGATAGGGTGGGTTGATAGGAGCACGAAGAGGCAAGGTCCCCGCGGCAGACTCGCGATCCTCCCGGCCGCGGCTCGCATGCGCATCCCACAACGCACTCGCACCCCAGAACGCCGCGCAAGGAACTGCACCGCCGCGGCCCAAACCGAAACGCAAAACGAGAACTCACCGCTGACCCACCCGCGCGCACCCAGCCGCGATTCTGCCCTCCTTTATCGTCGTGCACCCCTCACTCGTCGAGATTACGCCGGCAGGAGAGCGAGCATGAGGAGGGAAGGTGGGAGGGTGATGCAATAGTGCGGGAGGGGAAGGGGACGAGAGGGAGGCAGGATGACAGCGGAGCGGATACGCACCAGCCCGCATTCAGAGTCCGTGCGTGTGCGGGAGTATTGCCATGCGCAGCCGCGAATACGGCGCATTCGCAGTCTTGCGGGAGGGGCGCTCGGCAGCGGTGAGTGCCGCGTCGCGTGTACAGAGCGGTGCGAGTTGGACGGAGATTTACATCAACGGACAATCCCCCGCTGGCTGTTTCTGTAGATCTAGGATAAATCTCACGGGGAACTAGATTAAAGATCCGAATTGGTCTCGCTGGCTTTCGACTGAGTCTTTTCTGGGTATGATCCTTCAAATCTCCGCTTCCCCCCCCCCAAAGTGATTGCATATCGACCTTCCTTGGAACCGCACCCATGCACGACGTCGAGCTGCAGCTCTTCCTTACATCATGATAACCCGCATCTCGGTAACGCCGTCCTCAGTGCATGCTGGATCAAGCCTTCTCTGTGTCGCCGCTAATCTCAGAACCCTCGTCTTTTGAATCTCTCGCTCTATGTAGATCTGAGAGATCCAGGCTAATGCGCGCGCACACGTCAATTCAATCGATTTGGCCTTCCCTGCCCGGTCCCACTTATCATGAAGAGCAAGATACTTCCCGGATATCGTCTGCAGTCTATTCGGACCCTCTTGCACTTCAAGTGACGAACCTGTGCACAACTTTGATCCCCCTTTCAACTTGGTAGCTGTCCGCCACTTCCTCCCTCAGCCTCTCAGAGCCCCGAAGGCATCACAGACTCACACACGTCTTGCACGCGTGACGCAATCGGAGTTCCGTTGGCTCGGGGCATGGAATAAGACTCCTGAGCTTGCGGGATTATGATCCCGGTCTCAATCCTGAAGCCCGGGTGCATATATGCAACAGGGTCGCTCTCAGACGTGCATCGAGCCGTGAGAATCAATCTGAAAACGGTCACTTTCGCCGAGGCTGGGCGGGACGGGATTCATGCGTGGCACGTACGTTTTTTGGCCGAAGAACAAATTCTGCCATGACCTTATGCTTTGGACGTCTGTATCAGGCGTGCAGCCAATTGGCATTGTTGTTCGGACCTGCAAAAGAGCGCGCACGCCGATAGCCTTAGCCGTAGAAGACCTCACCCGCTCACATATGTCTAGAGCTGCCTTCAAAAATTACGCCCTTTTGCGCACGCAACCCGAAATTACGTTCGCTACATGTATGTATTTTTCATCGCACCTCATGGTGCCCCATATCGCCATACCCAACTTCCTTATGTTTCGATATGCTTTACAATTATTGATTTCCCATTTCGACTTTGACGGTACCCCCGCTGACGGTGCGCCCAGAATCCCTGTCGAAACTGAGGACACCGCAGACTAGCATCTCTAACGTCACCTCTCCGTATTCCCCACCGAACTCACTATTGCTAGCCGCTCGCAAGCTTTTCGCAAGCTCGCGCTCAATGCGGTGACAATGCTCGCATCACCGGACCGGTGGTCCGAGCGCTGCCCTCATTTCGCTGTCTCTGTTCGCTCGGACCGTACTCTCCGCCATCGGCACATTTCTACGCCCGGTTTCTGGTACTCGGAGTTTCTGAATTTCTACAAGAACTTCTGGGGACTGTCGGGTGAAACGAGACTCCAGTGATTTCAATACATACGAAGTCTGGGGGTCCAAAAACGCTTCGTCAACGTTCCAAGCCTCGCCTTATCTGCGCAAACTCCCCACCCACTCCACCCGACGTGTAGGTGACCTCGCGTGCATTTCATCCACCACAGCTCAAAGTGATAGGTATCGCCGATACATCTGCGCTCAATGCGCGCTCGAGGCGGCATCTTTTGCTCAGGCGGCGCTCGAGTTCTACGGCCTCTTTTAGCGTGGCTGGAGTCTTTCGGCATCCTATTTCTGGTATGCTCCCGAGTTCTCATGATCACGATCATGTTACCTGTCAGATTAATGTCGCGGATTCCACGTGTCCAGCCAGCTCTTCTCGCTCTCTCATGTCGACTGGCTACCTGCTCCTCGGTCAGTAGCCTGTTCTCATTGTACACCTCGTTGGATTGACGATCTCCCTAGTGCAAACGGTGGATGGAATCTCCTGGAAGCCCGGGCCTGCACATGGGAAGACCCCCAATCTCTACGTCGCAATGTACAGGGATGGTGTCGAGGCACAGCGGACGCCCACCATCAAGCGGTCCCTTGCGCCTAACTGGGATTGCCTCTTGAAAATGTGAGTCAGGTGTTCAAGGTGCTCGGCTTTCTCACATTGGGGCGTCCCAGCTCGTCCGATCAACCGGTATCCTCCATCTCACTCAGGGTTTTCCACGATTCTTCGCTTCCTTTTGTGCGGGATAAGTGCCTCGGAGCGGTTGATATCGGGATTACCCCCTTGCAACAGCTCTGCGAATTTGACAGTGGTGTGTATTCCACGTCTAATTTATTTATACCCCTCACCCCGTACAGTGGCCAAGCTCGAGCTAACGGGAGTGGCTGGGAGGACCGAAGGGAAGCCAACAGGCACTCTCTCTGTACGCTTGATGAGCGACACCGAAACCGCTCCGTTGGCGCTGGATAAGGCTCAGAAGGAGATGGAGAGGCTGGCACTTGGACCGGGGGCATCTGCGGCCATGAAAGCTGGAGGCATCTTCGGAGAGTCTGTGTTCACAGCGAATGACCTAGGCTCAGCTCTGGCTTCACTTACATCGAAGCTTGAGGTGATTGTTCATATCGGGGATGAAATAGCCGTGGTATGCATTTACCCTTGCTCGAGGGAAACATCGGCTGATATTCATTCGAGATCCACCCTTACGCCAACGTTGCTTGGAAGGTCCTAACATCGGTGTACCAGGTGCGCGGATATTGCTGTATCATGGACATGCTGATTGGACGTCCTTACGTCAGGCCGTGAAGAAGCAGCAAGAGACAGATGATAAGCTCCAGAAGCTTGTCGAGACCATGGTCGATGTGTATTCGTTCGTGGAAGATACCGAGTTTCTAGCCCAGAAGATCCAGAGTCTCGGACATAAGACACTGGCCATTGTCAAACAGACGGTTGAATGTGCACTCTTTATTCAGGAATACACAGTAAACGGGTTCTGCAGTAAGTACTACTCCCACCACATCATGGGTATATAGCCTCATTTCCAGTCAGGTCGCGCTGTGCGAAGTACATGGAGAAGCCCAGACAAGACCATAGAGGATCTGGCTACAAAATTGTTGGACCTCAAAGCCTCGTTTGACGGTAGCTTGACCGTCCAATCACTATTTCTATCCACGAGGATTCTCGAAGAGGTCCAGAATTTAGGTGAGTGCAGATTATTATCATCTCTCTTTCGATTCCCAACTCAGTCTTCTCAGAGAAATCGGACGACCTCCAGAGGCTCCATCCTGTCGACATGAATGCTAGCTCTCGCACCTTGTGCTTACCAGGAACACGTCGCGAAATTTTGAATGAGATCACCGAGTGGATCACCATCCCCTCTGGTACTGGGAACATCCTCTGGCTGTCTGGTGTTGCTGGCTCGGGGAAAAGCACAATATCAACAACGGTCGCAAACTCATTTCTCACGATGCATCGTCTGGGAGCCTTTCTTTTCTTCGATAGGAATGATTCGGCACGCAGTCATCCGGATGCAGTCATCCGTACACTTGCCTACTCCCTCGCACTGTCCAACCCACACATTGAATCGGCTATTTGTACCGTGATCAAGGAGAACCCGGCCATCGTGAACGCACCTATTGGGACTCAATTCAGAGCATTATTACTTGAACCGCTCTCAACTGTCGAGAGCTCCATTCACGGCCCAATTCTCACCGTTCTCGATGCTCTCGACGAATGCGGGGAGCCTGATTCACGAGCTGCCTTGCTATCCATAATCTCAATCGAGTTCCCCAAACTACCTCGGCTCTTCCGCTTCCTTATTACCAGTCGGCGTGAAGGGGACATAGTCGACCACTTTCAATCTCGCTTTGCAGAGAAACATCTGGATACTGGTGCAGCATCCAACATCGAGGATATTGGAGTTTATATTCGCCACCAAATGGCTGGGATTCAGCAACGACATGATCTAGGTCCAACATGGCCCGGAGAGAACAGGATCCAGCATCTGATCAATCTATCCGGCGGGTTGTTCATCTGGGTGTCGACAGCTATTAAATTCATGGGGGGCTACGATCCGGTTGAACAGCTGAAAGTCCTGATGACCCCAATGTCTGCGAGGGAATTCAACCTTGATCGTCTGTATATGATCGCCCTCTCGAGCTCTGGTCTTTGGGGTACGAACACGAGATTTGCACAGGATGCCCGTGCCGTGTTGGCATGTGTTGTGCTCGGGAAAGTGCCCATGACCGATGGAACAATGGACAAGCTTCTTGGAGTTGACAATGGGAGATCTGCCAAGGTTCTGAAGCATCTGGGGTGTGTTCTGCAATGGGGTCCTGGAACAGTGGCTCGAACCCTGCATGCATCTTTTGCCGACTATCTTACAGATCCCAACCGTTCAGGCGGGCAACCATGGACAGTCAAACCAACTACCGATCACCATCCCCTTGCAGTGGGATGCTTGCATATTCTACAGGATGAGCTCCGATTCAATATATGCGGGTTGGAAAGCTCACATTTTCGGAACGTGGACGTGCCAGACTTATCCCACAGAGTGGGAAAAATGATCTCGCCGCAATTGCATTATGCCAGTTGCTTCTGGGGGGATCATGCGCGGGGGACTGCATCTAACAACAGCATTCTAGAAGCCATTGACAGCCTCTTGCATCAGAAATTCCTCTTTTGGCTGGAGGCTCTCAGTCTTTTGGGACAAATTGCAATTGCGCAATCGCTGCTAGAAGGTATAGCTCGGTATGCCAAGGTATGGACTTATTCAGGAACAGGCTTCTCTCAAATTAACTGGAAATTTAGGAGTGGGATAACACCGACTTCCAAGCCTTTGTTGCCGACACAATCAAGTTTGTAGGTGCATTTGCTCCTGTGATTGCACAGAGTGCGCCGCATATCTATCTTTCGGCACTGCCATTTACACCTCGGCAGTCAAAAATAGCCAAATGTTTTGCTAGATTGTTCTCGCAAACCTTGCGGGTCCAGGGCCCCTTAAGCGAGGACTGGCTTGGGATTTCCAAGACATTGTGGGGGCACACCAACTTTGTTGAATCTGTTTGTTTCTCACCGGATGGCAAGTGGGTTGCATCTGGTTCTCGTGACCAGACAGTGCGTGTGTGGGACGTCCAGACTGGTGTTCTTGTTGCTAGGCCGTTCAAAGGCCACACTCATTGGGTTACCTCTGTCCATTTCTCTCCGGATGGTGCCCGGATTACTTCGGGTTCCTGGGACGACACAGTGTGTGTATGGGACGCCAAGACCGGTGCATTGCTGGCAGGACCATTTGAAGGGCATACTGGGACAGTTCACTCTGTCAATTTCTCACCAGACGGTACAAGAATTGCATCTGGGTCGGATGATGGCACAGTGCGTGTGTGGGACGCACAGACCGGTGTGCTGGCTGCTGGACCATTTGAAGGACACACCGCGCTGGTTCATTCAGTCCATTTCTCGCCAGACAGCACTCGGATTGCATCTGGGTCGGCAGACTGCGCACTCAGGGTGTGGGACGCACACACCGGGATACTTCTCTCTGGGCCATTTGAGGGGCACACACAGCCAGTTACATCTGTCTGCTTTTCTCCGGATGGGGCACAGATCGCCTCTGGCTCCTGGGACCACACAGTGCGTGTGTGGGATGCTCAGTCTGCTACACTTGTTGGTGGGCCATTTGAAGGTCACACCGATTCTGTGACCTCTGTCCATTTCTCTCCGGATGGGACACAGATTGCTTCTGGTTCCTGGGATAACACCATCCGTATCGGGGATGCCAGGACAGGCAAGATTTTCACTGGGCCCCTTCAAGGGCACTCCAATTGTGTTAATTCTGTCTATTTTTCGCCAGACGGCACCCACCTTGCATCCGGGTCGATCGATAACACAGTTCGCATCTGGGATGTCCAACCGGGCACACGGGACATTGGAGCATTTGAAGGGCACTCGCAGCCGGTTACATCTGTCTCCTTTTCTTCTGATGGCACACAGATCATATCTGGCTGTTATGATAACACCCTGTGTGTGTGGGATGCCACCACGGGCGCACTTGTTGCTGGGCCAGTTGAAGGCCACACCGGGAGTTTTTCCCCAGACGGTGCTCAGATTGTATCTGGGTCTCAGAAAAACACAGTGCATGTGTGGGATTCCCAGACTGGTGCACATATTGCTGGCCCGTTTGAAGGGCACACTGATAGGGTGACTTCCGTCCATTTTTCACCAGACGGTATGCAGATCGCATCGGGGTCGTGGGACAAGTCAGTGTGTGTCTGGGATGCCAGGACCGGCGAGATTGTTGCTGGCCCATTTACTGGGCACAAAGATTTGGTCACTTCTGTCCATTTCTCACCAGATGGTGCGCGGGTCGTCTCTGGGTCCTGGGACCGTACAGTGCGTGTATGGGACACACATACCGGCACCCTGGTCGCTGGACCATTTGAAGGGCATACAGACAGAGTCACATCCGTGCATTTTTCCCCAGATGGCACAAGGATTGCATCTGGTTCCTGGGACAATACAGTTCGTGTTTGGAACTCCCAGACCGGTGCACTTGTCGCTGGACCATTCATAGGGCACACCAGGGTTGTTAGCTCTGTGAAGTTTTCTCCAGATGGCGGGTTGGTCGCATCTGGTTCATATGACAACACGGTGTGCATATGGGATGTCCAGACCGGTGTGCTGGTTGCTGGACCATTTAAAGGGCACAACAATAGGGTTCGTTCTATTGATTTCTTGCCGGACGGCACCCGGATCGTCTCTGGGTCTGAAGATACCACCGTCAGAGTATGGGAGGTGCGAGTATCATGTGAACCATTGACCCGAACTAATTTATCTCTACAGCTCAATCCTTCAGTCCCAGATCCTCTCGGTGATGCCCCAAGGATCCACAACGACTGGATGCTGAACTCCACTGGCGAGCTCATGTTTTGGGTGCCTCCGTGGCTTCACGACGGAATTTATTTCCCACGCAGCACCCTGGTCATCTGTTCCAAAGGCACAACGAAGGTCGACTACAGTCGATTTGTGCACGGCACAACGTGGGAGAAGTGTATTGATCCGGAGTTCAGGGACGCGACGTCCCACTGACTGCAGTGAGTGAACAGTCTTCTTGCCTCCTGAAAGAGTACTTGAATATCCCTCAGGAGCATCTATCTTGGGTGAGGAACAAATGAATCAAGACAGGGAATCGGGATCGGAAGCAGGCGAGAGGGCTAGTGTAGTGGCAGCTGAATGCGGACCTGTTCTTACGACGTATGAATCGAAATATTTATCTGTGAAGACTGTGAGTTTCGTGAATATTAGGCTCAAACCCAATTCTAGGAAGCCCTAACTCTATTATGGCGCTAATCTGCATGCACTAACTAAATCACCTTCAGCTATAAAGGCATGCAACAACGCAGGACCTATCTCTAGATTGATGTCGATCCGTAAGTTGACCCGGGGATATGTTGTTCCGGGAGTCAGATATCTGATGAAATTTCTCCCACCGTTCGCCCGCTATGCTCTCAATAATTTTGCTTAAACAAGGATTTGAGAGCTAATTCGCAAGTCCGACGCACTTCAGGCTAATACATGAGTCTCGATCCACTACCTGCGAGGGTTACCTCTGGTTTGCGCAGTTTTTTGAGTGTGGCGACGTTATTAACTACTATTATCCCTGACGTCCTTGCCGTTCAATCGAGATGTGGAATTCTTATGTGTCCAGTATTATTGGATTTGTCACTTGTGAGTTCTGGCCCCACCCGTGCCATTAGGTTGATCGTCCGGAACGACGCGGGGTCGCATTCGTGAGTACGGTGCATCAGATAATCTGTTTAGTCTCGCACGTATGTAGTTCAAACAAAAGTTGAATTTTGGAGATGCCGCGGGATGCCGATCGCTGGCAACGCAACGCGTCATGCATCAGGAAAATCCCCCGTTGCCAATTGTCTGAAAAATGTTGGGATTTTTCAACATTCCTGGGCAGTCACAATTGTCTCAGAATGCCGACCAAATGTTGACATTTTTTAAGACTTGTGAAACAATCCCGTTAGGAAAACTCAATCCAGCGCTAAAATGTTCAGGCAGGATGGCACTAAGCCATTGGGGCTGATTGAATGGTCATAGTTTCTCCTGCCACTGAAGTCCAGATTTCGCTCGCCGTGTTCTGGTAGAAATCTCCTAAGTCGTTCAAACTCCGCTTGGCTGATTGCCGTGCTTCGCTTGCTAGCATTCGCTTGTGGGAGTTTCCCGATCAAGACCAACACAATGCCAAATGTTGATCAACCACGCATCGCTTTTCTTCCTTTCCCCCCATCCTCTCGCCTCCCATCTTCCCGTTCTGGCCTTCCCTGTCCTCAAACCAAGCCAGCTCCTCGTACTCGACTACAATGCATGGTCTCTGGTAGGTCCTCAGCCTTCCCTATCTTCCTGCCTGATGTTTATTGTTGCAGACGGCGTCTTCGACACGTGGATGGCATTCATCTGTATCCGTGTCCTTGGTATGTTTGTCTCCTTATGTCTCCTTATGTCTTCCACATTAATTACCCTCCTCTCCAGCTTTGTACTTCATGTTCCAGTCACCTTTGTAGTTTGTCGGCGGCGCCCCAGCCCTAAACTTAGCCCGACTTGGCCCCTTTCAGGTCGTCATCGGCAGGTATTTTCTTCTCTCTCTGCGCATTCTTAAACTCCTGCATCCACAAGTACCTGTCGTCATCCTGCCACGTACGTATGTGTCCTTCCAGCATTTTTTTTCGTCGGCTGACATGGTTACGTAGTCACGAACGTTTCTGAATCCAGCCTCACAAGTACCTGCTCTCACCCTGCCACGTACGTATGTGTCCTTCAAACATTTTTTTTCGTCGGCTGACATGGTTACGTAGTCACGTACGTTTCTGAATCCAGCCTGCCATCCATACTCGCCTGCTCTAGATTGGTTATCGGCATTTCTGCCGCTTCCATTCCAATACTTTGATATGTGTCTATGTCGTCCCTAGGTAAATTCATTTCCCTCTCTCTCGGTGCCCACATTTTTACCAGCCATCCCCGTTCTCGGCCAGTCATCCGGAAATCCGTGATGGTCTGCGGTGAGTCTCGCATATCCATCACATACTAAATAACAATGTGCACAGCATTGAACCAGCACTAAGCTGTGGCCGCCGCAGTTGGTGCTGCTTCCAACGCTGGATGCCGGATGTGCATATATTACTACTATGTACGCTCATTACATTTATTGTTGTAGCCATGTATCTTAGTAGCACAATATGATGATTTGTCTGCATTATCGTGATTCAAATGAAGGATACAAGGCAAACAGGAGCTAGCATTCAACAAAATTACAGCGCATTTGGCGGCAAATGTTTGCAAATTGTCGAGAAGTGGTACCATTTATTTGGGACTGAAAAATTCTAACAATCGGACATTTTTCAAAGAATGTCCGGAAATGACCACAACTTTGACAAGTTCCTCGCATGTGTGAACAAATTGCAAAGGGAGATTTTCCTGATGTGATGCACCGTCACGTTATGGGACGACGATGCCCTTTCCTCCTCCTCGCTCGAGGATGCCACCCTCGCCCGCGGTCCTCCGATAACGACACTGCCGGACCAAGTGATGACTCCCAGTTCCCCGCCGCCGCAGCCGAGCAAGACTCCGACGAAGGAAGCGCAGGGCCACTGGCAGACGCCCCCAAAGCCATCGCTCTCACCTACGCGCTCTCAGGGTGGCAAGGTGGATGCTGCGGGCGAGGATGGGTATGGGGGCAAGGGCGTAGCGGATTGCATGGCGAGAGCGATGCGCCAGGTGCAGGAGGAGGGCAGGGATTCCAATTCCCGACGCCTATGCGATGTCCGACAACGACGAGGAGCAGACCCCCAGCACCTCCCTGAGCACCCCTTCGCCTCCGCCTCCGCCACCGCCACCTCTTCTCTCAATTGCCACCCATCGAAGGCAGCCGCAGCAGGGAGGAAGTGCGCACGAAGGATTGCGTGCTCGGGTACGTCGTTGCTTTTTCTCTCCTCTCACCTCGCCCTCCCCGCCGCTCCTCTAACCATATCTACTATCCCCTTGATACGCACGATCCGCATCGACCCGCCGGGACCCCCAGCGCAGGGCGCGCCCGTTCGCGGAGCGTGCACTCGGGCTCAAGGGGCGAAGGGGGCGAGGGAGGGACGGGTGCCTGGTACGTCCCACTCTTGCGCCTTCCTCGCGGGGGTCTGCAACCAACTGACTTGCTCCGCAGCGAATCTGGGGGTGATGCGCCGCGCGCTGCTGTGGGCTGCGGTTGGGTTCGTGCGGAGCGCGTGAGGGTGGATTCGCGATATATTCTGGTGGTTATACGGTGTAAAATGCTGGTATTTTTCTTACACACACGCCTGCGCTCTCCGCTCCGCCGTCTTCATCCCACACAATACGCGATTCACGTCCTTTCTTCAGGGTCGTGCGTCTCATCATCGCTCTGTGTCTGTTCTTCATCCCTCGCGCGCTGCCCTCTGCAGCCCGCCAGCCGTGTACCGTGCCCGGATCCTCGCCCTCAACTTGGTGAGCATCGCCGTCGTGCACGATGAGCGCAGGCCCCGCGCGCCCTCCTCTTTGAGCTTCTGCTTATCCTGTTCCTCCGCCCGCCTTTCGTCCGCTCGCTTTTCTTGTACTCCTCCCTTAGCTATTTCGTCCACTCTCTTTCCTCGTCCTTCGTGCGCTCTCGCTCCTTTGTCCCTCGTGCGCTCTCTACCCTCTGCGGTGTCCACGCTCGGCCGTGCGCCGGGCACGCCGCTGCCGTACGGCGTTAGCTTCTTCCCCACCTCTGCAGCTTGAGTCCACGCGCGCAGCCTTCAGCACGATACCGTGCGCCCGGTCTCGAGCGCGAGTCCCCGCACCCACACACGCGCTCTGCGGCGCGAGTGCCACTCCGCGTAGTCTGCAGCGCGACTCCACGCAACCGCGTCGTACTCTCGTGTGTTTCCTCTTCCTTTCTCCCTTTTCGCCCCTTCCCTTTCTCGCCTCAGTCCCTCGGTATCTCCCCAGTCTCTCATTCCTCATCCTCATCCTCCTCGACTCCGGTCCTCCCACCTTCCCCTTCCTCCCTTCCGTGGCGTGCGCCCGCGCACTGGAAGAGAGACGGGGCCAGTAGCAAGTGATCCAATTAGTCCCTCCTAGCCCTGCCTATCACTCTCGCCTCGCCTCGCCTCCCGAAACAACCCGCTTGCATTCTCCCGCACCCCCGACGCATTCAGGGTCGAGATATTCGCTTGGTTCGTTGCCGATCCTAAGACCACAGTCACATCCAGCGAGTTCCACGGGCGGTCTAGATCTTCACTGCTCAAATACCAACTCTGGGTGGGATTCTCGGACGCACGGTGCGTTCATCGCTCTTTTACGCGTACGGCTCTGGCCCACATATGTGCACCCTTTCTTTCTTCCTCCCTTCTCGCACACCATACTCGTGCCGCGACGCCTGACCTATATTGGTGAGGTCTAATTTCGTTCTTTCGCGATGATTCATTTGGTTTGATTTTGTTCTGCCTCGGCCCCGCGTTTGTACATGCCTAATCTAATGCAAGACCTTATTTTCTTTATATGTACTGCTGGCCCCCACGCGAGCGAAGGCGATGAGGGCGTCGCTTTGGGGCGCACGATGACGGCCACGCTGGGAAGCACACGGTTGTACGAGTACAGGCATGAGCGGCGAATCTGGGAGGCATGAGCGGCGACCTTGGACCGATGGAAAGTATCGTGAGCCATGCAGTTGCAGCGCACGCCGTTTGAAGACGTCAGGCCGACCGCGGAGGTGAATTGGCAACGAGTGAATCTGCTATGCACCGGTAGCGCCTGCACCAATGCGCAACGAGGCGCAGGCATAACATCAAATTAATTACACAGCAGACAATCGGAAGATGATTCAGCCCGTGCGGAGAGATAAGAGACGGTGCGGCTGTATGCAGCCTTGCGCTGCTATTCTGGTGGGTGGATGGTGGAGGGGAGGAGGAAATACAGTATCCCACGCTTCATCGACGAACGGCGGGATAGGAATAAAACATTCAGTCCAGTATTTACAGCTTCGGGGAAATATATACCCTCTGGAGCTCACCCTGAGCCGGAGTCGTACGCAGACAAGATAGTCTGCATGCCTTACGGATGGTAGCAGTCAGAGGGACTTGAGGAGGCAATTCTAAAGCCAACTCGGGTAGAGGTCGTACGAATTGAAGCTTGGATCACTGCACGAATCGAAAAAAGAAAGGTCGGATCATCACATGGCTCGGGTCCGAGTCGAACGGGCGAGGTCTGCAACCATTGGTTGGCGGCGTGATAATCATTTGCAGATGCGCACCGCGCGCGACCGAGCCTTCCTTAATAATTTCGGTACATAGATTTGGGTGCGAATTGCTGTGCCGGATGTGCGTTCGTCGATCGTGCGGGTGTCTCTTGAGTCCTGAAAATTACGAGCTGTGAGTCCTGCGAGGGTGATTTTGGCTCCGACCAAAAATTCTCTCTCACGTCTCATTCATGGTTTGGGCCCGAGTCGAACGGGCGGGGTCTATAGTAAGGCGATTTTACCTGTACCACACTGGAAGTAGTTGCGCACCATGCGTGACCAAGCCTCCCTGCCTCATCTTGAGCGTCGCATTGGTTGCGGCGAGGCTTCGGCATCAACCATGAGCGAAGGGAAGCCAAGCGCAAGCGCGCATTCGGTCCCTGGAGAAGGGAAAGCTTCACGGACTTTGCGGCGACGGGTATTCATATCCGAGCTGAAAAAGCTTGCGCCTAAAGCTGAAGGCTTGGGCCCGAGTCGAACGGACGAGGTCCACAGCAACTATTCTCGCCATTAAGTATTGCCAGCAGATGCGCACCATGCGCGACCAGGCCTTCCTCCCTCATCTCGGGTATCGGATTCGAGGGAGCGATCCGCGTCGGTGCGAGGGAGGTTCGGGTGGGAGGGAGGATGAGGGGGGTCATGTCTGTGGATTAATCTAGTCAAATGATAGTTGAGAGGGAATAAAAGTTCACAGAGTTATGAGATTAAAGGTAAAGGCTCAGAGCAGCGCGCCGTGAGCCTCGATGCGCTGGCTTGCGGGGTTTGGTCACGGCTGCGAGAATTTACAGCCGCCGCTCATCGCCGAGTGACAGATGAGCAGTGGATCCAGGCCGGATTTCGTGCTTCGAATAAGAGAGAATGATATGCGATATGTGCTGCGTTGATGGAGAATTGGCTTGGTGCATTCGTTGGATCGAGCGAGGCTGTCGTCCTACCGAGCCAAAAATAAACAGAGCAAACAAGGGAACCATCCGATATGGCATGGTCCCGAATCGAACGGGCTGGTCTCGAGCTACATCGGAAAGGCGCCGATACGCACCATCCGCAACCAAGCCTTCGTTTGGTATGTTCCTCCTCGGATCGCAGACAACATCCCAAGGCAGTGCTTCCGGGGCGCAGATAGCATGGAAGGCTGGTGGCAAACATATCGGTTGGACTGGGAGACACTGTACTTGAATTCGTGCGTGCGTTGTGGGAGAGGTACATTTTTGATTTATCGAGTGTGACAGAAAGGTCGCACCCGTCCTCCAATAGATAAAAGAGTATGAAGAACGTCGTTACAGCTTGGGCCCGAGTCAAACGGGAGAGTCTACAATGACGGTGACTTCTATTTCAGATCATGGACAGCAGAGGCAACCGCGCGCTACCAAGCGTTGCTTTAGGATTTGGGTCTTCGGGAGTCGGATGCGCTAGGATTCCTAGGAATTCAAGAACTGGCAGTGCTTGAGTTCGAGCACGATGTTGTGAGGTGTTGGGCATGAACGAAGTAGGACTGCAGCGGAAAAGTGCGTCGAATTCAGCGAGCTAGCGAGCGGTAGTCCCAGTCCGCGATAGAGTCGGGCGCCGTATGAGATGGTGGACGTGCGAGGAGAAAGGTTTGATGGGATCAGTTGCCACGTGTGTTCGTATCAATCCCGCTCTCACTGCGACCAGACCTCTCGCTCGACGATGTCAGCGCCCGCCGTCCCGCTCTTCGCCATGACGATAGCGATGTGGCCGACCAAGCCCTGAATCGAAGCCCCCGCCGCAGAACCTACTCCGAGTCTCCGACGCAGACTTCGCCGATACGCTCACGCACACTAAGGGGGAGGCGCGCATGAATGCGACGGCGTACGTCCGCGCAGGCCGCCACGGGGAGAACGGCCCAGACAGGAAAGAATAGGGAGTCGGGCCCGTGCGTCGTCGGTGTCGGTCGCCTGTACGCCGTCCGCTATGCGCTGCGATGCGCACGGTATGACCCGTTGACGTGCGTTTCGTTTCGTTTGTGTTCGATTCTTTGCCTGGCTTCCTCCTCCCTTGGCGCATGCCGCGTTCGTGTCACCATACCCCGTTCGTGGTCGGCCGCGGGGCTCTCATCCGGTGTCCACCGCCACCCACGCGTCACGCCCCTCCCCCGCATCGCGCGATCCAACGCAGTCTTGGCGCGATCCCGTCTCTCTCTCGCTGTCTCGCTCTTGCCCTATCCATGCTCGCCATTTTCCCCTCCTGCCCTCACTCCTCCCTTTCGTCTTCGCCTGCGATGATGCATTTACGCCGCACTCTGTCACTTCCTACCCCTCCCGCGTCCCGGCGTGACCTCTGCGCCTTCATTCGAGAGTCTCTCCCGGGATTAGTCCCAGCTCTGCAGATCGGCCTCACCCCGCCTCGGCTCCGCTATCCGGCAGGTAGAATCAGAATGCGCTCAGGATAACTCGCTCGGAGCTCGAGAACGTCGTCGGCTCCAGCCGCGGTTATTCTCGAATTATACTTCCAACATCTCACGATGCCCTTCGACCTCCTCGTCCACGCGCCGGTCCGTGCACGTCTCCGACAGCCGCCTGGCAGAAAAAATGTGCGTCGCGCACGGCCGAGGTGTGTTTTATGCTGCAGTACGAAAATCTTCTGACTCCAAGGCGCCACTTCCGTGGCCGACCAACCAGCCAACTGACATTCGGCGGTCATCCTCGCCTAATCCACATGTTATTTCATCTCCTCCCGAGCCTTGTGCCTCCTCCCCGCGATTCAACGCACACGCTCTTGGGCGCGGTCGTCATCGCGACTTCAAGCCAAGCTATCTTTAACGCTACGCGCAGCCTTCGATGTACGCACTCTCAAAAATCCAGCAGGTTTCCCTCCCTCCCCTCGTCCTCCCGTTTGTGTGTGCAGTACTCCTCGCCCTTGTATTTACACTTTTATCTGACCAATGTCATTGCCAACGTCGCCTCCTCGCGCACCCCACACATCGGTGCTGCTATCTGCTAAGTATTCCCGATTTGTCCCGTAGATCCACCTCGCCGCGCCGCACCTCGCCTCACCCTCTCAGACTGCTTCCCTCGCGCCTGCATCCGCATCCGGCCCACGCGCATCCCCGCTTTTGTTGCGCACGGGTCGCGATATTGGTTGTGCGATTCTGGAGGTTCGAACTCGGGCTGGGACTCTCTTCGTTCAGTCTTCCAATTGAAATACAAGAATCGTTGAAAGTTGCGCCCCATTCAGCGCGCGGAACGGCCCTTATTCTAGATCTCCTCTTCCAGCACCACGCTCAGTTCCAGCACCACGCTCAGCGTCACAAGGCATGTCGGTGTGGGTTCGAGGACGCACGGGCCGTTGATCGAGCTCGTTGATAAACTGTGGGTGGGTCGCGCGGGGATGTGGACTACTGTTTGCGCTTGGGGTCCTCCTTGGTTGTGCGCGTATGTGCGCCTCCTTTTGTACGTGATTTCTGCGCAGTTGAAGTGACATTTCACACTGGTGCCCGCCCTCCGCAGGGTAGAGTCGGGTTTCCCGGCCTGCCACGCGGTGTTCGATCCATCCCCTCAAGCGCAGGAACGTCCGCTCATTCATTAATTCATTTTGAAAATCCATGCTCATCTGAATCCTGATCGTAGGCAGAGCATCCCCACATTCTTGCGCTCCCTCTTTTCTTCCTCGGGGCGGAATAAACCATCGTGGGCACCACCGCGACATATGAGTCGAGTATTTCCCTCGAGCCTCACATCCCTTTGCGCCCTGGCTGCATCCGCGCGAAAACGCGCCCACGCATCCGAGTCATGCAAAATACCGGAGGTGCGCAAGCTCACCCACATACTCAAGCTGTGCTCACTCACCCATCCATCCAGCTCCTTCGAAGGTGAAAGACAACCCCAGGATCCCGCGGCGGCCCCCGGCACAATCCCTCAAGCGTCGGCTGGGTTGTGAAGCGTGATGCTTAGGCAGGCTAAACCAACTTGAGGAGAGTCTAACCTGTGAAGTCTCCGATCACCGCTGGCTGTTTTTGTAGATGTAGGACGATTCTCGCGAGGAATTAGATTAAAGATCCGAGTTGGTCTCGCTAGCTTTCGACTGAGTCTTGTCTGGGTATGATCCTTCAAGTCTCCGCTTCCAACCAAGTCCAAGTCTCCGCTCCCGACGAAGTAACGCCGTATCGACCTTCCTTGGACCCCCACCCTTGCACGACCCTTACATCATGGTAACACACATCCCGGTAACACCGTCCTCAGTGCGTGCTGGATCAAGCCTTCTCTGCATCGCCGCTCATCTCAGAACCCTCGTCATTTAAATCTCTCGCCCTATGTGGATCTCTTAGATCCAGGCGAATGCATGCGCACACATCAATTCAATTGAGTTGGCCTTCCCTGCGCGGTCCCACTTATCATGAAGAGCAAGATACTTCCCGGATGTCGTCCAATGGCGACGACGCCGTCAATTCGGGCCCTCTTGCACTTCAAGTAACGAACCTATGCACAACCTTGAGTTCCACCATCCGCGCGTGGGATACTGTGATTCCCCCTTCAACTTGGTAGCTGTCCGCCACTTTCTTCCTCAGGCTCTCAGATCCCCGAAGGTATTAAAGACTCACACATGTCTTGCACGCAATCGGAGTCCCGTAGGCTCGGAGCATGGAATAAGACTCCTGAGTCCGCGAGATTATGATCCCGGTTTCAGTCCTGAGGTCCGGGCGTACATATGCAACAGGGTCCGAGTCGCTCTCAGCCATACATCGAGCCTTGAGAATCAAGCTGAAAATGGACACTTTCGGCGACTCTGGGTGGGACAGGATTCATGGGTGGCAGGTATGTTTTTTGGCCAAAGGATAAATTCTGCCATGATCTTATGCTTTGGCCGTCTGTATCAGGTGTGCAGTCAATTGTCATTATTTCATGGGGCCTGCAAAAGAGCGCGTGCGCCGATAGCCTTAGCCGTAGAAGACCTCGCCCGAACACGCGTGTCTACATAGATCTGCCTTGAAAAATTGCGCCGTTTTGCGCGCGCAACCCGAAGGCACTTTCGCTACACGTATGTATTTTTCATCGCAACTCATGGGGCCACATATCGCCATATCCAACTTCCTCATGTTTCGATGCTCTTTACAATTATTGATTTCCCATTTTCGGCTTTGACGGTACCCCCGTTTACAGTGCGCCCAAAATCCCTGTCGAAACAGACTGCACCGGAAACCCTGATCTCTAACACCACTTCTCCGCATTCCCCACCGAACCTACCTCGTTCTCAATTTTGAATGGGCGAAGATCAATGCGGTGGCAGTGCTCCCATTACCGGACCGGATGTCCGAGCACTGCTCTCCGATATCATGTCCTTTTCTGTCGACTGCTTCGAGGAACTGCTACGGCATCTGCTACCTTACGTGCCCAGCTCGAACTCTACCCTCCTGAACTGTAATTGCACCGCACATAAAAAAAACTCGAATAATTCCAATGTAAATCCATGACGTAGATTCTCGCGATGATAGCGCAATATCTACCAGTGTTCTTTGAGTGTTCTTGACGTATCTTCTTTTAGTCGACGTGCGCATGAGGCTCGTGCCATGCCGATTAACTCGCACATTGAGACGGAAGCGAGGAGGGTGCATTAGTCTAACTCGGATCCAGTACCTTCCCTGCCAGAGAAGCCGAAGCACGGATTTAAGCGGTTTTGATCGGATTTGAGCGTCTTGCTCGGCTCCCGGAGGGTGCCTGCCGGTGCCCTCCATTTGGCCGTTTAGACCTCCTTACCCAGTCCCATAGCTCTCCCGTGAAGGTGTGACAACGCCACCCTTAATTTAAATTTTCTCCCGTCTTTCTCCCGGCGATATGTGTTGTTTCTGGGCGGGAGTGTCAACCAGACCTCCTCACACGCCAATTTTCCTCTGCAGCCCCATTAATGGCCGCCGCTCCGAGGCCTTACTGCGATGTACCGACGAATAGATATGTTTCATTTCCATGATCCCAGTATCAGCAGTGGTGCATACGATGTCGACTACATTGAGGCCGTTATTACGGGTGATGAGCAGGAGGCTTCAAGAATAGAGGAGAGTGCTAGAGAGCTTGGATATGGTCCACGAGTTGAATGTACGACCGTCTGGAATTTCTCCAAGCAAAAGGCAAATTGTCGTACGTCCATAAAGCATACCTCAGCTCGCTGTTATCTAAAATTTTGTGTCTAGTCGTCCCTCACCGAGATGAGCACGGTGCTCTTGTTCAGCCCTTTTTGGAACGCCTGCAGTGCCGGTGCAAGTTTCGGATCTATGAGCCCGTTGAGGAATATCGATCAGCGTGTCCTTTCACTTTGATTGTCACATCCGGAGAACACCCCCATCCCGTACCTCTCCCTACCAAGACGCCGGGACCCATCCGATCGGCACTCATGAACCTCTTGGAGCAGCTTGGCGATGACCTGCCTGATCTCACTGCTCGGCGCTTTATCCGTCATCCTATTCTTAAATCTTTTCTCCGCTCGAAGTTTCCCAAAATTATCAGCCCGACTTTGGCTGACTGGCATGTATCTCTTGCAAACCGGGGTCATCTGAAAGCATATATCAAGCTAGCTCGGGAACAGCACTATCCATTTGGTACCGGCTGGGCTGGTGCGTACATTATCATCCAAAATATCCGGTGGACGCCTAACACTTTCGCCAGGTGTTGTGAATCTGAAGGAATATCAAGACAGCTGTCTACCTAAAGAAAACCATTACATCCGGCGTGTTCTTGCCATAAATATTGAAGAAGCTCAACAGCGAGCTATGAACGAAGATGACGAAGGCGACTTTGAACCGCCAGAGATAACAGACCAGAAGCTAAGGATCATCATTTGTATGACGCCAGAGGCCAGCCGACGTTTGCGTTCTTCAGGCCGCCATCTCCAGAGTGACATTGGTTTCAAACGGATCATGGGCTTCAAGGAGTTCGAGATTGCCGGCATGGAACGGGATGCAAACACAAGTGCGTCATTTTCAAACTATCTTAGCCTCTATCTAATCCTCTTGCAGGTATTGTTTTCGTTCGAATTTTTCTGAATCGGATGTCCGCTCTCGCACATCAACGGGTGTTTGAGGAAATTGAGGGAATCATATTGGAGGACACCGGACGCCAACTTCAGTGGCCCCATCTACATGCGTCCAGTCCTCAGGACGGTCTTGGTGAGATGGTGCTTTCTTGGGTTGCTGACCAGCACCGTGGCCAAGCAAAAGGTCAGTTAAGCTGTCCGCCAAATTCCCGTACTGAAGATTTCAGGTCTCGGACTCCATTTGCAAAATATAGCCTCAAAAATACCGGCAAAACACGATCTATATCAGCAACACAGATTAATTCAAGATCTTACGCCGTATGAGCATTTGCACCGCAACTTTCGTGTATGCACCGTGCATTACATCCGGCTGGTCAAACTCTGTGCAGTCCCGGAGTCGGTGCGATGGCTGATGCGTAGTCTTGTCTGCATGGAGCATCCTGATTGGCAAGGTACATTGGAGAAGATTTACGAACTCGGCGGAAAGCCAGCTCAAGGTCTGTTCACTATTGTCAATGAGCGACCGGCTTGTTTACTCTTTAAAGACTGGGTGAACAATAAGATTTCCAGTGGGTTCGTATTCGAAGGGATTTGTTGGGAAAAGAGCTTCATGCCACGCGAAATTTGGGAGGCCGGCGACTCCAACTCTAATCTCATTGAATCCGTTCACCGTGATGCTAACAGGGAAGGGGTGCATTGTACCCTGCTGGGCGGCCTCAAGAAAGGGCAATCTTTCGACGCCATGAAGATGAAGACTCTCCGGGTATTTTTCAGCTGGTGGTTTTATTGATTACAATCGCTAATAGCAGTGCCAGGCGTACGAAGACTACGGAATCACGCCTACTTACAAAACAGGTCATCTCTCCGAAAATGCGTTGGTTAAATTGAAGCGTAAAGGTAACCCCCAGTTTGCCATTTGCTTGGGGCTGAAAGCTTATCCTGTAATCTAGATAACCAGATTCGCCGGCGTCTGAATGCAGAGGACTCCAAGATCGAGACCTTGAACCAGAAGCTCCAGACGGCACTGGAAAAGTTGGTTAAGGCTCAGAGGGCGGTTGCAGCAAAGGAGCGCCAGTTGAATGGCGAAGTTGATCCTCAAAAGCGCCAGAAAATCACAGCGGAACTGGAGAAGAAAACAGCCCAAGAAGTCAAGGCGTTTACCTCTCTGCAAAAGCTTTCTGAGCAAGGTTCTGGGCTCGGTGGAGGATCAGGAAATGTCACAGTTATGCGCCCTAGGATATCTACGTGACGAGAATGGACTATGAAATGTACAAGTTAGAATGGGAAAGTTAAGAACACGATACAGGGAAGTTAATGCTTTCCCAATTGCTGTGTTATTTCGCCCCTAACATTTTGAGGACTAACGGAGACGGCAACAACAAGCGCACAATACTCGATTTCACTTTGACTCTACGAATCTACTATCTAGATGGTAGTGATGAACTGGGCCGCGGCCGCGGCGAGGGCCTCGTCGCTACATAAGATGAGTATTGAGACTGTTTGTGGAAAGAAAAAAGACGTACTAGTTGTCAAAGATCTTGGCGATGCCTTTGACCTTGAACATATTGCCTTCGTGCTCGTGCACCTTGATTCACCAATGATTCCAAAACGCTAGAACTTCGGCGTAGGTGGAGAAGCGTTCCCATTTTTGGTTGCGACACTTATGCGTCTGGGCACTAGCATCTTCCCTGAATGGCCGTTAATTGAAAGAAGTGCAAGACACAAAAAGATAGGCTTACCAGTCCAAGTAAATGCCCGGAACACGGCCAACAATAACGCCATAGTAGAACTTGTCTGCGTCGGCGTCATGCTGTGCGCGGTCAAAGTTGGCGGGGAATGTGGGCGGTACACAATGGGGGTGAGACATGATTGAGTGAGAGGTTTGTGAGTGCGTCTGAGTTTGGGAGGCACTGGCCTGAGGCAGCCCACCTTTATTAGACCTCTAGGCTTCTGGAAACCAGTCGTTGACAGCAACTAGGTGGGAATCGCGCTCGAAATTTTAACACGTGCAGGAATAAAGTACAAAGGGGATTCAGTTTTAGGGAATAGACTTGAAATAAGCATTAACTTAACTAGGGCACGCGGCGTCCAGAAGCAACGGACAGAAAATGTGGCGTCTCCAGACCTGCCTGTGCTGCCAAAAAGAATGGCGGGGTTTTGAATCGTCAGGGAATGAGGAGCGCAAGTTGGCGAAACTACTCACTGCGGACTCCGAGGAAGGAATCCAAAGAAATATCTAGAGTATGAGTTGTCAGCGGAGGGAAGATCGATGCCCCGACGGCCGCGGGGAGCCCGCCCGCCGCAGAGCGACAAGGTGCTGCATTCTCGGTGCCAGATCCGCGTGTGCGTACCGATTCTGTGAGCATGTCAGTACCACGAAGGCAAAACGGGGGCTTATAGCTGAAGAAGAACGAGCGACGAGGGAAGATACGAGTTGGTAGCGGGCACGTGGAAGTAAGATGTGACGAGCCCCGCGCCTGACTCGACTCGTCCCTCCTCGACCGCATCGAGAAACGGAGGAAAGAGCAAAAATGAGGGGCGACGAAACAAGCGAGATGTGACGAGGATGCACATCCACATCACTAGCGCATGGCTAGACTTGCTTTGCACAGAAGAACAAAACGAGATAGAGGACAAACGTACCTTCCAATCTCATATCCCCTTGCGCGTCATCTCCTTCATCGCTCTCCACTTCCGCGGTCGTCTTCGGCGCTCGGGATCCGGGTGTGACTGCCATGTCTGTGTGAGTTAGTACCAAAAGAAGGAGCGGTGGGGAATTGCACGAGGGAAGAGGGACGAAAGTAGGACGACGAGGAGAAGAGGGAGGTGTAGGAGACGATCGTGGTAGGTAGCAGAATAACGAGTAGAAGTATATAATAAAACTAGGAGCTCAGGATAATGGTGGAGGAAGGCGGATGGGAAAAACGCTCGAGAAGGGGGAAGTGGGAGATCTAGGTAACGGCGAGGTAAGCGAAGGAAATCTGGGTAACGGTAAACGTGGGTAGCAAGCACAAGTGCGGGAATGTGGAGGTGGCGCGAAAGGGTGGTAGTATGATCGGTGTCCGGAATATCCACGAAACTAAGCAAAGGGACGGGCACCCGGACGACCACGGGCAGCGCGAGAGGCGACGTAGACGAAGGGGTTCCGGAAGGACCGAGGACTACCGCCGAATTCCCTGCCGTGGAGGGGCCGCGTCATCGTCGACACATGCGCGAAGACGTAGAGCTAGCGAGGGAGGCGTCAGCCGGAAATGCGACACGGTGGAGGGGAAAAGGGCATACCACAAATAATAGACGCACTTACACAGGGAATCTCTGGACAAGGAAGGGGATGAGTTAGTAGGAGCTGCGAAGATGCACTGTATACGCACTCTGAGTCGCCGACAGGGAGAGCGTAGCGCGGTCTGAGCTCTCCACTGAGCTTTCCGCATTGACAGCAAGGACGATGAGAAGGACGACGCCCGCGATCATCTCGACGACGCTGGTTAAGTCCTGTACGGGAAGGTCGAGTGGTAGCTCGAGCGTGCGCGGGAGGCACGCGAGGTGGTCTGGGTCGAGGTCGGTGAGGGAAAGCTCCTCGAGCGCGATAACCGTTTCCTCACGGTCGACGCAGCTGACGCGCACGCGCCCGAGGCGCTCGCGCAGGTCCGGGTGCCGCACGAGCGCGGGGCGTAGGATCTTGAAGAGATAGCCCTTGATCGCGCTCGCGCCCGTCACGGTCTGCAGGCTCTGCGCAATGGCGAGGTACTCCTGCGCGAGTGCTGCCTGGGGCGGGTGGTGCGCGAGGAGTGCGGCGTTCGCGTCGGCGTCCGGCGCAGTGGTCGGGTCAGAGGGCGGGGTTGTAGAGGATGCCTTCGGCGGACATGACGCCGTCGCATCCCGTCTCGCGCAGGCACGCCTCGACGTCTTCCTGGAAGAGGATGTTTCCGTTGGCGAAGACGGGGCCTGAGACGTTTTGCTTGACTGCCCGGATATGGGCATACGATGTGAGATCCTGTCGAGGTGTTAGTACCAGTGAACGAGGGGAACCAAGGAGGAGAGGACGCACAGCAATGTGTCCGCACTGCTCACGAAGCCGCCCGTGGCATGTGAGGATCTGCGCCCCAGCCCGCTCGAGCATCTGCGCGTTATCAATCCATCGCTGGCTGCCGCATCCGATTCGAGGTCGAGATTTGATTTGATTTGATTTGAGCTGGCGACTTAAGGGGCGGGCGGCACGGACGTTGGTGGTGGGCAGCGGGTGACACGAGACACGGTGGCAGCAGAAAGAAAGCGCACGTGCAACATCTCCGCTGGCGGGGCTATGCCTTGGGAATGCTCTGAGCCGCAGCATCGCCCCACCGCGTCCAGAGTCCTCAGTAAATTGTCGTCTGCATATCATCAATTAATTTTTGATGTCAAGGAAATGAGAGACGCACCGACGTTCAGCGCCGCGAGCACCGCGTTCCCGTCCGCACGCAGCTCGCGCAGGTACCACAGACACGCCAGCTCTACAACAAAGATATCCGCGTTAGCCCCGCAGGGACGCGATTGAAGAGGCCAAATAAAATGTAGGAGATTGCCTGGCTGCGAGATTGACCGTGGAAGAGCTAGAGGAGGATTAGATTAAGCAGGTCACAGCAACGAATGTACGGACTGCACCCAGAAGAGCCGCTGCTTTGCTATAGTAGGCGGGATCGCAAATGGCCGTCCACCCTGGGGGACCGTGACAACGGGCTTCCCGAGCACGACGTCAGTGTCGCAAAGAACGCGACAAGGGCCGGAAACCCACCTGGAAAGTCCTGTAAAGCCCTGCGTGCTTTGACGGTGTGATTGTGCGTTGGCAGCGAGGCACAGATGGTTGCGCTGCGCCTACCAGGGACACAGGATGAGAAAAGAATAACAACAAAAAAGGAGGGAATATACCTGCCAAGGGGACGAGCATTGACGAAGACTGGCGTGTTAACACATCGACCTCTCAACTGGGTCCTCCGGGGCTCCTACAATTCATCAAATTTGGTGGCGTCGGCATCGGAGGATGGCGGCTCGCAGCGCAGATACTTGGCTTCTTGCCTCTGTGGTGCGCGGGGAGTTCGGACTGGGGAAGGGGGTGAAGCTGTGGCTGAGAAAGCGCAGGAGTAGGTTGCAGGGCTGGCGTGCTGGGCGCGTGCTGGGAGACGAGAGATGGTGGATGAGAGTTGAAACAGGAAATGTGGTTGTTTGTTTGTTTGGCCCTCACGCCACCTTCTAATGGACGCGACGCGTTCTTTTGAGGGTGACTCTCCGTGGTGACTCGACCACCCGTTCCGTCACACCGTGGACGGTCCACTGGACCGTCCACGGTGTGACCAAGCGGGTGGCCTGTAACGACTTGGTGACCGTCATGTAACATTCACGGCGCGTTCTCCCAAATCTTTTCATTGATCTCAGCCACATATGTATATCCAAATCCCAGATTGTGACGCGCAAGCTCTCCTGGCTGCACTCCCAGCCCTTCTCCAAACTGCTGGGACTTCAAGTTCGACGTCTGGGGCAGGGGGCGCCGCCGCCACAGGCATTAGCACGCCTCTATGAACTGCTTAGGCAAGAACAAGATCGCACAAATGAACCCTCTAGACGCTATACATCCACACAAGGGAGCAGTATGTCCCTGTCTTCGCATGCCCCCAACTACGTCGCACCCAGGGTTGATGATCATGTCGTCCATGGTGAGTACATTACACTTATTTTAAGAGCTCAACTACAGATTTAATGCGCGATATTAGAACCACTTTCTACGGCGTCTCCAGGTTCACCGGCCGTTGGGATTTTTCTCCCCAGCGGCGCCACATTACTCCCGGCCCTGATGGGGAGACCCAGAAGTCTATCGTTCGGTCAGTAAAATATAAACGCCCCTCTATCTATACTCATTTAATTTACTTCCAGGACAGCCCACTACATCTTCAGACAGCACAGAGGCCTTCTCTAATTCTGGGGCAGACTTGTTACCTGCATTCGCCCCATCCACTTGCGCCCTTCCTAGGTCTCCCTCTCCACCTCTCTTCCCCGCCAGCCCCACTTTCTCCATGTCCTCTTTGCACGAACCCCCATCGCCCACTACTACCCTCGTCGGTTCCCAATGGAGCCTCTCTCCTACAAAATCTATGGGCGAAACAACTAACACAGCTTCCCACCCACTCGAGAAAACTTCCACCGCCCTTTCCACCTCTGCGACAAAACGAAAGGCTACGCAAGCTGATCTGGCGGATAGTCCTCGGCGTTCCAAGCGCCTCGCAAACGCAAGAGGCGTGCCTGGCGGGGGAGATGAAGGCTGTACGGATGATGGGGATTACGTCGAGGCCAGGAGCAGACGAAGTAGACGCGAGCCTGGAAGGGACTGTCCACGGGGAGGAGATGCGAAGAGAGTGACTAAAGCTGCTGCGCGCAATCCCATTGCAAAATCAGTTCGCCTGATGCAGGCTCAGCTGCTACGGGAGGAAGAGGACGACGAGGGAGGGGATAACGCATCGGGCAAGAAAGGCAAGAGCAAAAAGGGATCTGGAGGGAAGAAATCCAAGACGGAGAAGGGCGTTATATGGACGACTGAAGGGGAGCCTCCCAATGCCACTCGGGAGCCAGCTCTCAGAATTGTTGGACTGTCACTCATCGCCATCTCTCTCGACCTTCAGCACAAACTTGCGGACTTCATAATCGCCATGCGAAACATTAGTTCATCCCGTTTACCACAACAGACTCCGCCTTCCGACTTTTCTGCTGCCATGACTCGCTGCGCCGAGCTGGAGGGCCTCCAGGTCAAGAACGACTTTGATCTTATGATGAGTTACATTCGCGCTGCATTCTATATCCAATGGTAAGCATCAAATGGCGATGGCGATTAGAGGATTGTTCACTCACCATTCTTTATTTGTAGGCGTACCAAAGTTTACACCGGTGCAAGGCCACCATCCTACTTCACTTTGGCCAATGAGGTACCCCACCGGAGTGTAACATCTGTCGCAATCCAGAACTGGTACAAAGCGGGAACTTGTCTAATTTATTTAGCTGCAGCTAGTACGTGTCATTTCAATTCAACTAGTGACATACTAACATTGTTACAGCCAGTATGTATGTTATTCCGATGATCGCAATATCTGGCCTCAAGCGCCAGATTTGCAAAGAGGATAATCTCGAAGTCATCCAGCGGATGGCTTATCTTCTGTGTGCCCCTCATCGTGAGTTTCCTTTCCTTTCTTTCTTTTTCACGGTAATTGACATTAGTTCAAGCTGAAGACCACAAACATGTCCTTTCAAAAGACTGTGGCGTCCTGACCCGGACGCTGATGGTTCCCCAGATGGTGTTCATCCAACAAGTAACCACTCAGCTCGATGATGTATTTTCGCTTGATTTCCCTCCCCACGCTGAAATCGAGGCGGAAACCATACTTTTCAAAGACGTGGATCGTATGTCAGCAAGACTTAGACGTTTCGACTTCAAGTCAGTCTGTTTCCCACATAATTTCTTTCCATTTGATTGACCCTGTCTAGCTACTTCAAACTACCACCGCTTTCTCCTTGCTGGGCGGCATTGAAGGATCCCCTTCTTGCACCCTCTCTTCCGCTAACGCTTGAGAACCTCAATATTACTTAAGATTGTGTTGCTGAAGAAATCACGATACGAACTCAGCTTGACTTGAAGGCAACACCCTGCCCTGTGAACCCGGAAAATAGTGTCTCTTGGACTAACGCTGAGCGCCCAAAGGCTGCGGCCGCTCCAGTGGCCGTGAGTATAGCTGATTTAAGAATCAAGGTAAAATTCTTTCAAGATACGATTTATCCATACTTACTTCATATTTCTAGTTCCAAGAATTGTATCAAGGCGGCGTACGTAGACCGGATGGTTATGTTTGCATACCATCCGAGATCTGTGATGGGTAAGTGGGATGTTCATGATACTTTAACGTTCTAACCCTGCGTAATAGGAATGTACTGACCCTACGCGATGCCAATGATGAGCTGATCGCTATGCTTATTACCAACATTTCCAAGACTTTGCCTCATTTGGACGCGACAGCAATTCCTATAATGTCTGCCGTTCTGACAGGAGAGGTCTATCCAGTCAACTCAGACCAGCCTGACTTCAAGTACTGCGCATCGCATAAAGTTTATTGGAATCGTTATGCAGAGCAGGTACGTTGCTATACGACTCCACTGCCTTGCCTTCTTATTTAATTGGCAATTCCAGGGACATGACGCTCCCAAAGATGTTCACCCGAATGTGGTGCACAAGGTCGGAGTGGAACATATAATTTTTTCCCAGAGAGCTCCCCACCCGTCGGAAGAAATGACGGCCGATCCGCCAGAGACAGATCTTTTGGCAGAATTTATCAAGCTGGTAACGATTATTATTGAATTCCATGTGAGATGTCAGTCGTTACTTTATTCATCTATCTAATGACGGCTCGTAGATGCGCAAGCTTCTTCCTAAGGAGCATGCAGACATATCTGTATACGCAACAAGACTGCCACTAAATGAGCGCAGCTTGGCCCATCCGTTCGGAGGTTTTGTAATCAATGTGCGCGTTTCCACAAGAGGTCACCGGGACGGTGGAGATAAGCTGTTCTGTGTCGTGATTCCTTTTGGGAATTGGACAGGAGGGGAGCTGGTGATGTACGAGCCTGGGTGTGTTTTCCGACCTCGCCCTTGGGATGCGATTATATTTCCCTCTTGCCAAATAACGCACTTCAATCTAACCTTTGAAGGTGTTCGCTTGTCTCTTGTGCTTCATTCTGATAAGTACGGTGATGGATGGGTTCAGGACCAGAATGGTTGGGCATCGCGTAATGTATCTTAGTTCAATAGAAATAAAAAGCATTTGCGTCGGAAAGTTTCAGAAAACATTGGGATTATTACTAAGTCGTCTACGAGCTCTTTTTACTAAGTAACATCTGGTAATCTTCGTCCTTGGCAGGGCGAGTCAATGTACGAGTACGTCTTGCTTTGGGTGGACAAAAGGGAACATGGAGAATGGAGAGACGATGTACAAAAAAAAGTCCACACCTAGGGCACTGCTCCATCAGGCCTGACGCTTCTTCTTCCGAGATCCCAGAACCCCTCCCAAGCTTGGTGAACAGGTGAGCCTCATTGACGTTCAAAGTATTCAAAGCGAGCGGGGGGAGCCAGTCGCTTGGAGAGGAGACTTGAACTCCATACGATTGATATACGTTAGATGCAATGACTACTAGTCTGCATTAGTCACGCCTTCAGGGATAATAGATAATGGAACGCACCTGGGTTAGCAGAGTTCTGCTCAGCCATCATAAGGTAACCATCCAAACGAAGCGAAGGATCCCCGAGCACTATGCCTCCCAACTGCCTCACGGATTCCTCACACTCTCCTAGGTACCCAGGAAGGTAGAGAGCGTTCTCCAGGGGCTCGGCGTTACTTTGATCATCGTCGGCCAAAAGATATCGGGCTAAGTGAGAGTCTGGGCTCAGCACACCAGAACCAATGGGTGTATACGCCTCGTGGCGGGTCGTAGACTGGTGTAGAGAGTCCAGGTCCACTGGGAAAAATGAATGAGGGTATAAAATGACGGTTTGACAACGTACAAAAGAACTGGCAGCGTGCGCTACTATAGTGGCAGAATGCGTAGGTACCAGTGCCTGACCATGTGATGATGCGGCAAGGCAGGCTTTGAACGATGGCACCGTGCATAGCACAAAAACACGCCCAGTGAAGACCTAGGCTATGCAGATAGGGCAGCAAGAAGTTGGGGGGAACAGGATGACCGTTAATAAGAGGCCTAACAAATGATGAGTTCATAACAACTTGAGATGCGGAGAGAAAGGACGCACCAAGCAATCTTGATTACTGCGCGTAAACTTGGGCAATAGACCACTATGTCGCCTGAGTTACGCTGCTTGCGAGCTCCTTCGGCATCGAAAAGAAATGTGCTGGGCTCGCGAAAGATCTTGGAGGGATGTGCAAGAGGCACGGTGGAGTACAGGTGCGCTCTTTGCGTTGACTGCTTTAATGAGACCGCCAGCGCAGTGGCGCCCCCATGAGGCGACGGCGACCTCCTGCAGAGCTGACTCCCGCGGTCGCCCGTTGATAAATTAAAGCTTGAAGAGCCGCGTTGGACAAGATATTTTTGAAGAAGGACGATCGCTTGCAAGAAAGAAAGTGTTCTTTATTTACAGTACAAATAAGGTAAAATAATACACATAAAATCAATCTCCACCCGGCGCAATGAGCTCTTGGCCTGGGTCATCGCAATTGTTATCTGAATCTAGGTGAAGTCGGTGCGCAGAGAATGAGCGAACCAGGTCGCAAGACTTGCAATGAATTACTGCGGTCGAAATTGTCATCCAGACATCGGTTGGTACACCAAGACGCGAGTTCCACTCCAGCAATGCGGACCCTACCGCTGTGTCGAGTGTCTCCCCAACCTTCTTGGGGTACTTGTCATCTCTAAATGACCGAAAGTGGAAGGTATTATCGTCCATAGAATCGATAGTGTCAACTACCAAAAAAGTAAGGACAAATCGGTCTGAAAGAAAGCTAGAACGTGCCTGAGCTGAGATCAGGGTGATTCGAGCATTTACCATCCAGAATATGAGCATTATATTCGTGGAAAGAAAACTGATTGCGACAGCAGTCACATGAGATGTTGCAACGAATTAGACTGGCATAGTCGGGGTACGGAATTCCTAGTGCACAGTTGAGTTCGCGTATGGCCTGGCCGACGGGCTTGTATAAATATTGCAGGAAGTCGTTTGTTCTGAGTAGACATTGCGGATAAATCCTGGAGTCGTAGACCTGCAAAACACGGTGGACATTGTTCGTGTCCCATGCAGGATGAGACTCGGGATCGTCTAATCGTTGGTAAGAAGAGAAAGAGGTATTTGGATGGCGAGATGTCATACCTTGCAAAACGCCTGAAGAATCTATTTGATGAAGATATTCCATGAGCTCAACGTCTACGTAGGAGTCAGAAAGACGTAGGAAGAAAGTAGGAAGGAAGAAGAAAGACTGACCTGCAGTCTTCCGCGCATTAGCCACCGATAACTTGTAGAATGGGTTGAGGCGCCGTTCGCCTTCCAGGGCAGTTCCTCCACCAATAGAAGTAGGCCGCCTGGGAAGAGCCCGAATTGGCACAGTAGAGATGCGTGGGTCGGGCAGAAGCATAGCCTGGACTCGAAGGCTGGCAATGGTGGAGTTGATAGAGGAGGTAGATGATGATGACGACTGGCTTGAAGGCGGTGAAGAAGAGGGTGGAAAGCTAGCAGAGCTAGATGAAGGCTGGGAGGAGCTAGGACCTTCTGAGCGTTCATCCTCCTCTTCGAAGTCGCCTTGGTTTGCTTCTGAAAAGCAGGTAAGAATCTTTGAGCAAACGGTAAAGAGCAAGCTTACCTTGATAGCGGTGTCTGTCGTCCCAAGATGTAAGGTATTGCGGCTCCTTGAGGGGCTTGACATCAAATGAGACATTATCAGAATGGTAAGAGTGCAAGAAAGACCTGCCATACCTCGAAAAGCGCAATTGTGGTCCTTTGCATGAAAGAAATCGGCTGACCCTCCTTCATGTGTGCCGCCAAGAGATAACGCCAGAGGGCGGTATTGTTTGCCATTGGATCGGGTATGAGGACAAAAGAATGGTGAATTATTCGCGCCCCAGATTTTTTTGAAGCCTGAGGCAGCGATATCAACAGGCCCGTGGTTTGTTACGCGTTGGGGTCTGGAAATGCTGTAAGAGGCAGAGAAGAGTGCAGAAAGATGCAGGCGCACCTAGGTACTTCGTCCCATTGATTGGAGATTCCATGACCCCAAGTGACCAAGACGCCGTTGTCATTAAATAGTTTGAGCTGGTGGAATGCATCAAGAAGCCAAGAAGATTCGGGAGGAGGTAGAGAAAGTAAGAGTTTTGGGCCGCGAAAATTTGCACGAGACGAGGAGTGGTATGGGTGGTAGCTATGCGAAGACGACATAGATGAAAGTGCAGAGGAAAAGTGGACAAGAGACCAGCATTGAAGGCGCCATTAGCTAGAGTTATAATACCCGCCTTTGCGACAACAACACGCGGAGATTTAGGCATCAAACGTTGCACGGCGAACTCGTCTTGTGCTTGAGCAACAGTGCGGAATTGGAGGATAATTGAAGTGGGAGAAATTAGAAGCATAGGGGTCAGTCACGCTTCCCAAACGGGGTACTAGACACTGAGGACTGGGAGTAACTACAAACAAATGAGGGCAATGTTTGGATCGGCCAGTACAACCATACAAAGTCCTCTATCAGACGCATCAGCTCTTTGGCGTCCTTCCTATGCCTGTCAGACCAAGATCCGCAGCTTCCCCCTCGAACCGAGTTAGAGTAATGCACTATCGACTCAGACGGAAGCTACTAATTTCTGGCACTGCTTCCGAGATTCTTGGGAACATGTTACCTGTCAGTGTCAAATGGCAGTACGTCGTGGAATTAACGTGTACAGCCAGCTCATCTCGCGCACTCATGTCGACCAACTACCTGCTCCTCTGTGAGTAGCATCCGTTGACTCTGCAACTCAATTACCGATCTCTCCTAGTGCAAACCGTGGATGGAATCCCCTGGACTCCGGGTGCGAAGCATCAGAAGAAGCCGAATTTCTATGTCGCCATTCATCGAGATGGAGTCGACGCGGGGCGCACTCATGCTATCAGGAAGTTGGAGCCCAAGTGGAGTCACAGTTTGGAAATGTGAGCCCACTAGCCCGGCCTTCTATCCGCCCAGCCTGCTTACATATTTATCCTGGCAGCTCAGCGGCAGCACCATCTACCCGTATCTCTTTGCGATTGTTCCACCACTCTTCCGTTCCCTTCAGGCAAGACGAATGTCTCGGGCAACTAGATACAGATATCGGCTCGCTGCTGAGGGTCTGTGGCTCCGACGGCGAGGCCAAAGGTCCGTATTTCCGCATCTATTTCGCACCTTCTCACATGTTTCCAAGTCGTACCGCTTGAGCTCACTGGATTTAAGGGGGAGCTAGCTGGAAAACCAGCAGGCACTATTTCTGTGTGCTTGACGGAAAAGGTCAGAGCTGCGCCTCTCCTGATCGAGCAGGTGCAGAAGCAAGCAGAAAATGCGGGATTCGGACCAACACCATCTGCACTGATGGATGCCGGGGATGCTGTCTCGCAGGCTGTTTCAGCAACGGGTGACCTCACATCGTCACTTTATGCAGTCACCTCGAGACTCGATATCATTGTTAAGATTGGGGATCAAATCGCTACGGTATGAATGACCCCGCTTAGTCTTCTATTATATGCTCATCCCGCTTCGAGATCCACCCATATGTGAACATTGCGTGGACGGTTTTGACTTCTGTCTACAAGGTGCATGGATATCACTGTACCCTGTGAAATTTACTGAACAGAAATCACCACTTGCAGGCTGTGCAAAAGCAGCAAGCAACAGATGATAAGCTCAAGAAACTCATTGACACGATGGTGGACACCTATTCATTCGTGGAGGATGTCAAGGCTCTAGATCTTGCTCAGAAAATGCAGAGCCTCGAAACACAGACACTTGCCATCGTCAAGCAAACAGTCGAATGTGCACTTTTCATCCAAGAATACACAGTCCATGGATTTGGTGGTAGGACAGTGTGGATAATATCCTCAGAGCTCCATTGACTTTCAACCAGATCGTGTCATGCAGAATACCCTGACAGACACAGACCAGAAAATCAATGACTTTACCGAAGTGCTGCGCAAATTGAAGGAGTCTTTCCACGGTCGCTTGGCAGCTCAGGGATTGTTTCTGGCCATCAAAGCTTTAGACACGCTTCAGGGTCTAGGTTTGTCCACATTACAGCTTCGGAGTGAACTGATTGATTATTGTGCTTAGAGCAATCCGACACGCTATCCAAGCTCAACCCCGTGGACATGAATGGCACCTTGCGGTCCGGGTGTTTGCCTGGGACGCGCCGAGAAATCCTAGATGACATCACAGGATGGCTCAGTGTCCCCTCCGACTCGAACATCCTTTGGCTATCTGGTGTCGCAGGCTCAGGCAAGAGCACCATATCAACAACCATCTCCGAAACTTTTCGTGGTCTAGATCGGCTCGGGGCGTTCCTCTTCTTTGACAGAAATGACCAGGCACGGAGCCATCCTGCTGCCGTCATCCGAACAATTGCCTACTGCCTAGCCAGGTTCAACCCGCATATGAGGGCAGCGATCTCAGCTGCGATTCATCGATCTCCGGATATCATAGAAGCTCAGATGGCCACCCAGTTCCGGGGATTGTTGCTGGATCCTCTTCTATCTGTAGAGAAGGACATTCCAGGTCCAGTTCTCATCATTCTGGATGCACTCGACGAATGCGGAGATCCTGAATCGCGGGCTATGTTGCTCTCCTTGCTGTCGAATGGATTTCCAAAACTACCCAGGGTCTTCTGTATCCTCATTACCAGTCGGCGTGAAGGCGACATTGTCAACCACTTTCGATCCCGGTCCACGGAGAAACATCTGGATACAGGTACACCATCGAACACCAAGGATATTGGAGTATACATCTGCCACGAAATGGCTGGTATTCAGCAGCAGCATGATTTAGCTCCGACATGGCCGGGGGAGGACAAGATCCAGCATCTGATTGATCTGTCTGGTGGTTTGTTCATTTGGGTTTCAACAGCTATTCGATTCATCGGGGGCTACGATCCGATTGAACAACTGAATACTTTGATGACACCAACATCTGCGGGGGAATTCAACCTGGATCGTCTGTATATGGTTGCCCTCTCGAGCTCTGGCCTATGGGGTGCGAACACGAGATTTGCACGGGATGCCCGTGCCGTGTTGGCATGTGTTGTGCTGGGGAAAGTGCCCATGACCGATGGAACAATGGACAAGCTTCTGGGTGTTGACAATGGGAGATCTGCTCAGGTCCTGAAGCATCTGGGGTGTGTTCTGCAATGGGGCCCCGGATCCCTGGTCCGAACACTTCATGCATCTTTTGCAGACTATCTCACAGATCCAAATCGTTCAGGTGGGCAACCATGGGCAATTGAACCGACTACAGAGCATCATTCTATTTCAGCGGGATGCTTGCGGATTCTACAGGATGAACTCCAATTTAACATCTGTAGGCTGGAAAGCTCGCATCACCGGAACATGGACGTGCCGGACCTATCCCACCGAGTAGCAACAATGATCTCGCCGCAATTGACTTATGCCAGTTGCTTCTGGGATGATCATGTTCAGGGGGCTGCATCCAATAACACCACTCTGGAAGCCATTAACAACCTCTTGCATCATAAATTCCTCTTTTGGCTGGAGGCTCTCAGTCTTTTGGGACAAATCCACATTGCGAGATCGGTTCTGCAGGGTGTAGCCCGGTATGCCAAGGTATGAACTTACTCTCAAACAGCGTCCTCTCAAATTGACTGGGATTTCACAGGGTCTGAACACCGACTTCGAGGAGTTTGTTGCTGACACAATCAAGTTTGTGGGAGCCTTTGGCCCGCCAATCGCACAGAGTGCACCACATATCTATGTGTCAGCTCTGCCATTTGCCCCTCGGCAGTCAAAAATAACAAAACATTGTGTTCCATCGTTCTCGCAAACCTTGCGGGCTCAGGGTCCCTTCTGCGAGGAGTGGCCTGTCACTTCCAAGATATTATGGGGGCACAAGACCTCTGTTAAACCTGTTTGTTTCTCACCGGACGGCACAAGGGTTGCATCTGGCTCACATGACAACACAGTGCGTGTTTGGGATGTCCAAACTGGGGCACTTCTTGCTGGCGCCTTTAAAGGGCATAGTGATTGTGTTTCTTCTGTCCATTTTTCACCGGATGGTGCACAAATCATATCGGGTTCCTGGGACAAAACAGTGCGGGTCTGGGATGCCCAGACTGGCGCGTTGGTTGCAGGACCATTCAGTTGGCACACCGGCCTGGTTAACTCTGTCAATTTCTCTCCAGATGGCACAAGAATTGTATCTGGGTCGAATGACAGCACAGTGTGTGTGTGGGACGCGCAGACCGGTGTGCTGGTTGCGGGACCATTTGAAGGACACACCGGACCAGTTTATTCGGTCCATTTCTCTCCAGATGGCACTCAGATTGCATCCGGGTCAGAAGACTGCACAGTGAGGGTCTGGGATGCCCAAACCGGGATACTTCTCTCTGGGCCATTTGAGGGACACACTGACAGAATCACCTCTGTCTGCTTTTCTCCGGATGGTGCGCAGATTGCTGAAAGCTCCTGGGACACTACAGTTTGTGTGTGGGACGCTCAGTCTGCCACACTTGTAGCAGGCCCATTCAAAGGCCACACTAGGATTGTTAACTCCGTGCATTTTTCCCCTGACGGGGCATGGATCGCCTCTGGTTCCAGGGACAACACTGTCTGTGTTTGGGATGCCATGACTGGGAGCATTGTCACTGGGCCCCTCCAAGGGCACTCAGATTGGATTAATTCCGTCTATTTTTCACCAGACAGTGCCCACCTTGCATCTGGGTCGGACGACCCCACAGTCCGTATCTGGGATGTCCAAACTGGAACACGGGTCATTGGAGCATCTGAAGGACACACAAACCCAGTTAGATCTGTATGCTTTTCACCCGACAGCACACAAGTCGTATCTGGTTGCTCCGATAACACCCTGTGTGTGTGGGATGCCCAGACGGGCGCACTTGTTGCTGGTCCAGTTGAAGGCCAAACCGGGGACTTTTCCCCAGACGGTGCTCAGATTGTATCTGGGTCTCAGAACAACACAGTGCATGTATGGGACTCCCAGACCGGCGCAGATATTGCTGGCCCGTTTGAAGGGCACACTGCTGAGGTTCTCTCCGTCCATTTCTCACCAGATGGTACGCGGATCGCATCGGGATCATCTGACGATACCATACGTGTCTGGGATGCCAAGACCGGCGTGGGCATTGCTGGGCCATTTATAGGGCACACAGATTGGGTCAGGTCTGTTCATTTCTCACCAGATGGTGGCTGGATCGCATCTGGGGCAGACGACCACACACTGCGTGTATGGGACGCTCAGACCGGTGAAACGGCGCAGTGGCGTGCAGCCGTGTAATCTAATGCTAAATGAGTAAGACCTCAGTCTTAACTCAACCCAACACCAAACTCCAACAATTAACAACAACCAACTCCTGCTTTATCGTATTTATGTTCGAGGGGGTAGGTCAGGCGTATCGACCGTCAATTTCAATAGTGTGACACTGGTTTGCTTTGGAAAGGTCCTCAGAAGGGCTTTCAACAGGTTTAACAGCCTTTCGGCAACAGGTGTAAATATTCTACTAGTGGTGCACAAAACCGCAATTAAATTGGGATTTTGGCGAAGGACAGCACCGCTGGGTAGCTGACTGATTTTACAAGTGGCGGAGGGGCAACTCAAGACGTTCCGTACGCCAGGAGATGGTTCCGCCAAATGGTAAGGTTTTTCCTGGAGCTCAAGATAATTTCTTTGTGTGTGGCGCAACTACAGAGTAGTGGCGCAAGCCGAATGGCGTGGGTTCCGATGGCGCAGAGCAACTCAATGACGTTCCGTACGCCACCAGCTGGTTTCCGCCACACAGAGACCCAAACAGTAACGGCTTTTATGGGAGGTCGTAGTCCCGACCTCAGTGTTTTGAATCAACCATGATTGTCAAACAACAGTGCGGCTATGAATAGCTCTGCAACTGAACAAGATGGATGCCGATGGCGCAGAGCAACTCAAGGACGTTCCGTACGCCGATAGTTGGTTTCCGCCACACAGCAACCCCGATAGGAATGGACTTTGGCGTAGGAACAGCGCGGCTACGAATAGCTCTGCGACTGAACAAAGTGGCGGGGGCCGAAGACGGAGGGACAACTCAGGCTTACGCCAAGGGAGTGTGTGCGTCAAACGGGATAAGGACCAGAGGCCTTATAAGCTGCTAAGAGCTAGGTGCCATTAAGGGGGGAGTTATTCACTGTCTAACTACTAATTTACATGCGGCTTTTATACTATGAGAGGGATTGATCCCAACTAACTAAGAGAATGATAAGCGGTCTTTACAAAATGATGAACTGATCTGAAGCGAGATATATCCTGGTAGTTGGGCAGACTTAGAGGTGTCTGCCCGGGTATTATTTGATGGTGTGGCCGCCAATCACCCGCAAGTTCTGTTTAAGCCACCTCTGCTTACAATCTCCTCGTGTAGACTCGGTTAGGAGCGTCCGCAGTCCTCCGCAGTCTGATTAGTTGATGGGCTGACTGAGCCTTTTATTATCTCTTGGCACCCAAGTTCAGTGACCACCAGCTGCTTTTGGATGAAGTCATGTGATTGCTTTAGGGCCGGTCTATTACAGGTGGCGTAGCCTCTGCGCCAAGTTCAAGTGGCGTAGCTTCTCCGCCAAGTTCAAGTGGCGTGCTCGCACATTATATCTTTTTACAGTTCAAGTGGCGTGACTTCATTTGGCGTAACTTCAGATTGGCGCAGACTTGAACATTGTCATGTGACATGACTGGTTCATTTCTCCCCTCCGCCGTTATTCCATTGACGGGCACATCTTTTGAGTTCAACTCGCAAGCCGAATATTATTATTCTGGTGGCACATTTAGCACTTTGTAGGTTCCAAATCAAATAGCTTTCTTGTTATCCTTCCAATGTCCCTTGGTTGCCTCGTGCCCATATTGACATCGAGCTTACTGCACAAAAGTACAGCTTGCCGGATGAGTCCTATGGCTAGCCAGTGGGGTTGAGTCCGAGTCGCAATCTCTAGCTTTGTATGAAAGCCGCAATGGCATCCTCGGTCTCCTTGGTTTATCACTAGTTTGCAGCACTGCTAACGGCTTTTTAGTGCTCAGTTCCGGGAATGTAACTAGCACCCTGTGTGTCTTACGCCTCCCCGCCATGAGGCTGGAAACATGCAAAAGCAGTAATTTCAGGGGTGCACGGATGCACACCCTATCACCGGCACACTAGTCGCTGGACCATTTGAAGGGCATACAAACTGGCTCAAATCGGTATGTTTTTCCCCAGATGGCAGAAGGATTGTATCTGGTTCCAGGGACAACACAGTACGTGTTTGGGACGCCCAGACCGGTGCACTTGTCGCTGGACCATTTGAAGGGCACATCAACGCTGTGAACACTGTGAAGTTTTCTCCAGATGGCAGGCTGGTCGCATCTGGTTCAGATGACAAAGCAGTGCGCATATGGCATTCCCAGACTGGTGCACTGGTTGCTGGACCATTTGAAGGGCACACTGATGTGGTTAACTCTATTGATTTCTCACTGGACGGCACCAGGATCGTCTCTGGGTCTGACGATACCACTGTCAGAGTATGGGAGGTGCGAGTGGTCAAGAAACCATTGTCAATGATGCTGACTTGATTCATGTTTACAGCTGAATTCGTCACTTCCAGACCCTCTCGCAGATTCCACAATGATACAAAACGACTGGGTCTTGAATTCCGCTGGCGACCTCATGTTTTGGGTCCCGCCATGGCTCCATGAAGGTGTATACTTCCCGTGCAATAGCCTGGTCATCTGTGCTCGGGGCACAACGAAGGTCGAATACAGTCGATTTGTGCATGGCACAGAGTGGGAGAAATGTATTGATCCGCAGTTCAGGGACGTGACATCTCACTAAATACAGTGAGTGAACATTCTTCCTGAATCCAGAAAGAATATTGAATATCGCTTAGGCGCGTCCATTTGGGGTGAGGGACGATAAATCTAAGACTGGATAGGTATCAGAAGTAGAAAGGTCTAGCCGTAACTACATGCGGACCCGTTCTTACCAAGTATGAATTGAAATAGTTATCTGTGACGACTTCGGGAGTTTCAGGCATGTTATAACGCCGACCTCTCAGTCGAGGCTAGGAAGCCCTACCTCTACTCTATTACTCCGCTCATCCACAGACAATAACCCACCCTGAGCTGCGACAGCGCAGGAATCATATCTAGCATGTCGTTGATCCATAATTTTGACCGGGGATATGGGTGTTCTGGGGTCCAGATATACGAGAGATATTCTTTCAGCATCGTTTGATTGCTAAGGTCTGAATAATCTTAATTAATGAAGGATTTGAGAACTAATCTGCGAGTCCGACGCTCTTCAGTTTATTCAGTGTTCCATCAAACGCTCCTGATCCGCTCGATGCGAGGGGACCTGTGTTGTTCCTTGTGTCCTTGAGCATGGTGACCTTAGTGTCGTTCAAAGTTGCTCAACTCGGTCTCCTACTTGGCTTCCTACTCGGTTTCCTACTCGAAGTAGGAAGATGAGCAGGAAGTGCAAGTAGGAGACCTAGAGGCTGTTTTTCCAATAACTCTTCTACTTATGTTTCCTACTCGCGCTCCTACTCCTGCTGATTTCAAACTCCGACCTGTTGCCGCCTCGAGTGCCGAGCTAACCAGAACGCCGAGCCGCCCAGGGCCTCATATTTTCCTCAACTATTTCAGCACCTTCCCTCACCCTCAATTATATGGTGTTCCTCAGTATCTACTACCGCGCCGCCACACGGCGTCATCCGAGTCGTCCCGATTAAGTTAAACCTCCTCCCGCAACTCGCACCCACACCACCTCCCGCCTGCGGATGACACAGGTCAATAGAAGAGTGCACCCAGAGTGCTCCGAACTTCAGCGTGCACACACAAGTGGTGCACTCAAAGCAGGCAGCGCTAGCTCTCACATTAGCGCGAGCGCGAGCACGTGCCCTGCGGAGTCTTAGCAACGCGAGTGCACAACTTTGAATTGGCCACGGCACAGTGATTATCGGGTGTGCGCTCGGTGTACCACTCGGCTAGCGGGTGCGGTGGCATTCGGGGACGTTCTCGAGAGATGAGGCTAAACTACTCGGGGCGACGGAGTTACAAATGTCAGACGGATTGCCGATGTCCGCCGAGGTTGCTCCGGGGCAAGAAAACTCTCCTACATGGTTTCCTACTTGCATTTTGCAGGGGGGGTGGTTTCAAATTTGCTCCTACTTGCTCTCCTACTTGTTTTCCTACTTGTTCCCTACTTGCAGTTTTAGCAGTAGAATGGCAAGTAGGAGACAAGTAGGAGCACAAGTAGGAGCGCAAGTAGGAGCAACTTTGAACAACACTAATTCTTAATTGCCATTATCCCTGACTTGCTTGCGGTTCAATCAAGAGGCAGAATTATTGTGGGCATCAGTATTATGGTATTTGTGAGTTCTGGCCCTTCCAGCCTCCACACGTGCTATTAGGTTGATCGCCCGGACCGGCCCAGAATCGCATTCGTGAAAGGAGTATGAAATCATTTGATTAGTCGCACATCTATGTAGTTTAAAGAGGAAGTTGAATTTTGTGAGATGCCGCGGGATGCCGACGCTGGCAGCCGAACGCGGTATGATGCACCGTGACGTCATGGGACCACGAACGCTCCTGCTTTCTTCCTCCTCGCTCGAAGATGTCGCCCTACCGCCTGCCGTCCCTCTCTTGCTCCCCCTCCGATTGCGATGCCGTTGCGGCGGATCAAGCCATGAATGGAAGCTCCCCCGCCACCGCGGCCGAGCACCACTCCGACCAAGACGCTCCCGAAGCCGTCTCGCTCACACACCTTCTGGGAGTTGGAACTCGCGCTTAAGAGAATCGTTCAAATGCCCAACCTTTTCATTGTAGATCTCCGCTTCTAACACCATCCTCACGGTCAAAAGGCATCTCTGCGTGGGGTTCGTGGACGCCGAGACATTGATCGCGCCGACCCAAGTCTACATTCCGTGGTCCATATCTTCCTCCCCTCTCTCAAACATATACTTATTAGCTCGTTGATGAAGTGCGCGCGGGTCACGCGAGGGAGGTGGACCTGCGCTCTGCGTCCTCCTACTATTATCGTTCACAAATGGTGCGGGTTTATACTATAGTGATCTTTGATTTCTTTTTCCGTGATCGAGTGTTGAGAGCATTTTGTTCATCTTCGGCGCGTCCGTGTGCCTCGTTTGGTTACATTCCTGCTTTCGGCGAAGTTTAATATCTCATTCTTCGCACGGCTGTCACGCAGAGGTCCTCAATCCATTATCTCAGACGCAAGAACGTCCGTTCATTCATTCTGCATGAAACTCCATGCTCATCTGATCGCAGGCAGATTTTTGCCATAACCCTCTGTACTCCCTCGAGTCTCAATCAAAGATCATGAGCACCACGGCTACCATACGATTTGAGTATCCACCTCACCTTCGGCTGACCTTAGATGTCCCCAGGTATCATAACCGAAGTCCAACGATGTCTTTGGATTAATGGCAATGCGTTATGTTCTGCTCTTGCGAACATCAATATGTCTTTCCTGTATCATTAGCGCTCCTCCATTTCTCTTGTTGATTGCCTCAGATTTTCCTCCGAGCGCGGGGTGTGGCATTGAAAAATTCTGATGGCGAGAAGAGTATAGCTTTATTTTATTTCCCAGCCTAACCCTTATGCATGTAATTGATTACGCCCTAGTCTTTTCTTTGGCCCAGCTTGGTCCAATTGATGTGCCGCGACTAGTCATGTGGAGAGCCAAAGGCTCACCGTCATCGTCAAGAATCGTATACCGGAATCTATTCAGTAATAAAGGATGGTTTATACGATCGTCTCCCCCGTCACCGCACCCAGTATACTGCCTCCCGTGCGATTCAGTGATTCATTGGCCAGGTTGTTCATATGAACTGCATTGTTCTGTTTTCCAGTCAGTACTGGGCCGCGGTTTCGTCATTCGTCCCTGACGGATGATCCTGTACGGCTTAATTTATGCTGCGGGTGAAGTGGACTGCGTCCTCGCGAGTGAGTTAGTTGATGATGCAATACTACGAGGGGAACGGATATTTTTCTGTAGCGGCATTAAAAGTGAGTTGCCGTGCTGACTGCTATCAGATGCGGGACATTTTTTCGTTTAGCCGTAATTTAATGCCGGGGGCTCATTTCAATGGCTTTCTGAGTTCTTGCGAAGCTCACATTGAAGCCAACTAGTTTTAGATCTTCGTCGAGTGGTTTTACCACTACAATAAGCGGACAGAAAATTGATTCTCACCACTCACGGATTTCCACTCAGTTCATTTCTCCACTCTTGCGGGAACGATCCATGACCTGAGAAATTCTGAATATCAAACGGAACAATACAGAGTATTTTACACCAGGGATACGACGGCGACAGATACCGAAAGCAACATTCATGTTTCAAAAAACAATCAATTTTAAACCGTATAATGGTTTGCAGTGTTCCATTCGTAACTTGGAGAATGTACAGGTGTTGAAATGGATTAAATACTCATTTCACTTACAAATAGTTGCCTTGTATTGCCCAAAGCCTTGCTCAAATAGTATCTGGAGCTCTCCGGAGCTTTCCTTTTTCGATTTCTTTTTCCGCTTCTTTCTCGTGAAACACCCAGTGGAATGGTCGGAAAACCCTGATGTTCATCTGAATCTGAAAGTGCTTTATGAATGACGCTGGCATGTTTTATGGCGGCGCCGGTGCCCCACAAAATAAGACTCGGGAGAAGATCCTAGTACAACGAGAGTGTTGGGGTTTCTGGCCATTGCGCGCGTAGTTTGATGGGGAATCGAGAAAGACGCACTTTGGTTAATAAACAGTACTGCTAGGGTAGTGCCAATTAGTCGCCCTAAGAATGGTTATTTTAGGACATTTCTACGATGAAATGTGACGGTGACAGCTTCCCTTTGCACCCGGTCTGCATCCGATCCCTCTGACGACTGATTTCACGCGAGTCCCGGCTAGACTCGGCGCTCGGCGCGGAGAGCGCAAGGGCAAGCCTGCCGCAGCACGTGGCAAACAACGCAGGGCCTGATACGCGTGTTCGGCATTCCCCCAGCGCTAGGGTGCTGTTTTTAATTCCCGAGCAATTAAAAACCGGTTTATAAACCATGTTTGTAAACCGGCGTGTTTATAAACATGTTTACAAACCACTATGTACTAGGGCGCTAAAAATCAAATTCCTCGACCTCCCCCCCGAATTTCAGCCTCGCCGCGGGCTTCGCTCTGCTAGCCGTCTTCCCAGAGGTCCCTACCCAAGTTGAAAGACTCCGAATTTCGTCCGCGCCGGGGACCGGCTCGTCACTGAGCCAATCACGGAAAAACGGGATTGAGATATTCACACTGTCGCATTCGATGTCGAAGGCTAGGGAACCGAGCGGCGAGCCGGACCCGGAGCTGTCGTCAACCTCGTTGACTGCTGCCAGACCCGCCTCTTACCTGTGCCACTGGTGGTTGATCGCTCGCATTAGATGGGCCAGGTGCATCAGCAGTGATTTTTTCGGGTGCCGCCATGAGTGTTTCAACACTGCGCCAGTTCAAAGAAGGTGGGTTTGACACAGGTTCTTCCTGATTGGTCTAATGAGAATGGCAATACACGCTATTACACGGAATACAGCCTTACCAATGGAGCGCGCTCCTCCCGTCGGTTATGTTGATAGATTTTGGTCATTGCAATGATGGTGCGGCGTTCTGGTTCGCTCGATCGTTCGAGTTGAGACGAGTGAAGCGGAAGACGGTTCGTTCTTCCGTCATCGAGTTCGGAAGGATTGAAAATATTTTGATTGCAACAAACTTACATAATCCTATTTATAAACCGGCCATCTCTGGCCGATCCATTTAAAAACCGGTTTATAAACCGGTGTTTATAAACATGTTTACAAACATGAATTAGAAACAGCACCCTACCCAGCGCGGGATTGCGAGGTTTTGCAGCTACCGGTAGAAGTGTACTTACACAATACATCGAGTGGTTAAGGCTCAAAAGGAGATGCTGATGAAATAATACTGCAGAGATATGAGCGCGTTGAAGAATCAAACGTCGAAAGAATATCGCGCCTCATATAATACATTACGGCGCAGGCTTATCGAACGTGGATGATTTTTCCGACTCGACGAATCAGTACCATTGGCAAGGGCGCTCCCATCGAACAGTCTCGTTCGAGTCACTTGAGTAAGGATGGGGGAGCACTCGGTCCCATGCATTGCGCTGTCGTATCTGGAGACTGGGACCTGTATCGTCGCTGCCATCGGGGTGGGTGCTTATCTCCGGCGCAAGTTTGAGTTAGGGCTTTGATAATAAAAGCTACCTTGCAGGATTCCTGCGAACCGCTTGGGCTCAAGATTGGGCAGATGGAGAGTGCCGCCGGATTCCGATGACTGAGCTTGTGATTATCTTGAAACTGGAACGCAAGACTGACCACGCACCGCAACCAGAGGTCCCGCCAGAGAGTGCGAGAATACAGATAGAGGGAAAGCATCGCATTGGAGGGATGGTTTTGTGGGTGCATCCCCGGATCCAGATCCGCGCGATACAGGCAGGGTTGCTAGAGTCGGGGGTAGTTTCCGAGGAGGCGGCGACGCGTCGTCTGTAGTTGGTGCCGCATGGGAGAGAATTGGGAGAGAGAAGTTAGCCGTGGGGCTGATGCCGGTTGCTCTCGATCCCGTGTAATCCGGTGCCCAGCTCGACAGGCGCGCGTCCTTGCACCAGAGAGGTAGCATCTGATAAATGTGGATGGTGGAATGGAGGAGGAAGTACATTATCCCAGGCCTCATCGACGAACGGCGAAAGCGTACTAGAAATACAACATTCAGTGCAGTGTTCACAGCTTCGGGGGAATATATACCCTACGGAGCTTACCCATGTACCGGAGGCGCACGCAGACAGGATAGTCTGTAGGCCTTGCGGATAGTAGCAGTCGGAGAGGGGAACGCTTGACGGGCTTTGTGGCGACGGGGATCAATATCCGAGCTGAAAAAGGTTGCGCCTAAAGCTGAAGGCTTGGGCCCGAGTCGAACGGGCGAGGTCCACAGTAACTATTCTCGCCATTAATTATTGTCAGCAGACGCGCACCATGCGCGACCAATGCTTCCTCCCTCATTTCCGGTATCGGAGTCGAGGGAGCGCGATGCGCGTTGGTGCGAGGGAGGGAGGATGATCATGAGGGCGGGTCGAATCTGTGGATTGATTTAGCCAAATGATATTTGAGTGGAAATGAAAGTTGACAGAGTAAGTTAACCAAAAGTCCAGAGCAGCCCGTCGTGAGCCTCGACCGGGTATTGCGAGGTTTGGTCACGGCTGCGAGAGTTTGCAATCTCAGCTCACCGCGATTGAGCACAGACGTCATTTAAGTAACGAGATGAGCGCCACACCGGAGTCTTTGATTCGAACGAGAGAGACATATGCGCTGCGTTGATTGAGAGATGCCTGGGTTCATTCGTTAGATCGAGCGAGACTGGCGTCGGCGGGAGCCCCAAAAATAGGGGATCCCCGTCAAGATATGGCTTGGTCCTGAATCCAGCGGGCTAGTCTGCAATTAAAGCATGGGCATGGATGGACAACGGACACGCACCAAGCGCAATCAAGCCCTCGTCTGGTATGTTCATCTCCGGATACGAAGACAGCACTTCCCGTGCGCAGATGGCCTGCGAGGCTGGCGGCAAAGATATCGATATCAGGTGGACTTGCAGCGAATGTACGGGGATTCGTGCGTGCATCTAGTGAGAGGTTCATTTCTGAGCGTTGTGCGAGACAAGACAGGTCGCAAGCGTCCTCCAATAGATAAAACAGTATGAAGAACGCCGTCACAGCTTGGGGCCGAGTCGAACAGAGGCGTCTCCAATGATGGTGACTTCTATTTCAAATCATAGACAGCAGAGGTGCGCCGCGCGCTACCAAGCGTTGCTTCAGGATTGCGGGCCTCGGGAGTCGGATGCTCTAGAAAATTGAAATTCAACAACTGGCAGCCCTTGAGTTGGAGGCCTGGAGCACGATATTGTGAGGTGTTGGGCATGAACGAAGTAGGACTGCAGCGGAAAAGTGCGTCGAGTTCAGCGGGCTAGCGAGCGGTAGTTCCAGTCCATGATAGAGTCGGGCGCCGTAGAGCTGGTGGACGTGCGAAGAGAAAGGTTTGATGGGATCACTTGCCACGTGTCCTCGGATCAATCCCGCTCTCCTCCACCTCGACCAGACCTCGCTCGACGATGCCACACTAGCGCCCGCGTGCCCCTCGCCCTCCGATGACGATACCGATGGCCGACCAAACCCTGAATCGAAGGCCCGACGCAGAGCTACTCCGAGTCTCCGACCCAGACTCCGCCGATACCCTCACGCACGCTAAGCGGGAGGCGCGCACGGATGCGACGGCACGCGCGCAGGCCGCCATGGGGAGAACGGCCCCAGACACTGAGACCGGAATGCATTGGGAGTCGGGCCCGTGCGCCGAGGAGTTGAGCCGTGTCAGTGTCGGCTGCCTGTGCGCCGTCCGCGATGCGCACGGCATGGCCCATTGACGTACGTTTCGTTTCGTTTGGGTTCGATTCTTTTCCTGACTTCCTCCTCCCGTGGCACATGCCACGCTCGTGTCGCCATACGGCATCCGTGGTCGGTCACGGGGGCTCTCATCCGGCGTCCACCTCCACCCACGCGTCACGCCCCTCCCCCGCATCGCGCGATCCAACGCAGTCGTCGCGCGATCCCGTCTCTCTCCCGCTATCGCGCTCTTTCCCTATCCGTGCTCGCCATGTGCCCGTCCTGCCGTGAATCCTCCCCCTCATCTTCGCCTGCGATGATGCATTTACGCCACACCCTGTCCGGCCCTGCCCCTCCCGCGTCCCGGTGTGAACTCTGCGCCTTCATTCGAGGATCTCCCCCGGGATTAGTCCCAGCTCTGCAGATCGGTCTCACCCCGCCTCAGCTTCGCTATCCGGTAGGATGCGCTCAGGATAATCCTCTCGGAGCTCGAGAACGCCGTTGGTCCAGTCGCGGCTGTTCTTGAATCCCAAGATCTCACTATGCCCTTCGCCCTCCTTGTCCGCGCGCCGGTACGTGTTCGCCTCCACCAGCCATCTGGCAGAATAACTGTGCGTCGCGCACGGCCAAGGTGTGTTTCATGCAGCAGTACGAAGGTCTGACTCCAAGGCGCCACTTCCGTGGCCGACCAACCGGCCAATTGACATTCGGCGGTCATCCTCGCCTACTACACATGTTATTTCATCTCCTCCCGAGACCGGTTCCCGCCCCTCCGGAGGGGAGAGTCGGGTTTACCGGCCTACCACGCGGTGGTCGATCCATTCCCTCAAGCGCAGAAACGTCCGGTTATTCAGTAACTCATTCTCAAAATCCATGCTCATCTGAATCCCAATCGTAGGCAGAGTATCCCCGCTCCCTCTCTGATCCCTCGGGGCTGAATAAACCATGGTGGGCACCACCGCGAACATATGATTTAAGTATCCCCCTCGGGCCTCACCTCCCTTGGCGCCCTTGCGGAGATGCGACCATGCCTCCGAGTCATGCAAAATGCCGGAGGTACGCAAGCCCACCCACATACTCAAGCTGTGCTCACTCCCCCATCCATCCAGCCCCTTCGAATCGGTGGGTTATCGTAGAGCCCCGCTCGCATTCCTACCCTCAGACAGAGCAGCGCGTGGGGGGCTGAGGATTACCGACGAATTCGTGAACAGGGGGGGGAAGATTTTATTTCTTTGTCTTTGTGCACGATTTGCAGACTATCCAACGGATGTGTGGGAATTGCGAGTGCCCGCGATTACTGCACGAGCGTGGATGCAGCGCAGTGCAAGCTCTGAGTTGCCGCGTCCGGATGCCCCTGCGGTGAAACAGCCCCTCCAACGGGAGCAATGAATACCCTCCCGGAGAAATCAAATTCCGCGCCCGCGCTGCGTGAATGCCGCCGAGACCGCCATCGTAGGAGAAATGGATTCAGAGTTTCATGAATGTTGGATGGAGGTACATAATGCTGAAGCGTGGTTTGAGAATGAATAAATGACAGAGTATTGACCCGCGACAGAGTAACATGTATATAGATGTGTAGCTGCAGTGAGGAGAACCCGCCAGCAAGGTCAATTGAGGCGAAGGAGCCGGGAGGCTTACTGGAGCAGAAAATTTGGAGTATAAAAAACTCGAACTAGGATTGTACGGGATAAATCATCGTCTCAGCGTATGTACCTGTGACGAGGATACTCCTAGGATACGAATGAGCGGCTCAGAGCGAGATTGAAGGAGCTAAAGGGAGTCAAGAATAGGTAACCAGAGTAAGAGCGTCTTTCGAGAAGAGTGGAAGTTTGGTTTGTTGTCTACAGTATCCTTCAGTTCCAAGTTCCAAGTCCATTGAAATCAAGACCCGGACCCAGAGCGTGCAAGGAGGATAAATGGCACCCAGAAAGACACCCCCGAAATCGCCGGATCAGATCTTCTTTGGCTGGCACGGGAACATCCGGCACATCACCCGAACCTGCCCGTATGCTGCTCTTTGCTTCCTGCGGCGACCATCTGGGGAGTTTCTTGCCCGGTAGTCATCTCTGAGCATTCATACATCTCCCGGGTCTTCTCCATCCGCAAAAGACAACCCCGGGATCCCGCGGCGGCCCCCCGGCTCAATTCCTCAAGCATCGGGTGGGTGGTGTTGATGAAGCGCGATGCTTGGACAGGCTAAAATAGTGTGACAGCACTCTCATGTGCCCTTCAAGTCTGCGATTATACTCACTGGCTGTTTCTGTGGGCCTAAGACGAGTCTCGCGGGGAATTATATTGAGATCCGAATTGGTCTCGCCTGCTTTCGACTCGGTGTGATCCTTCACATCTCCGCTTCCAATCAACTCTAAAATTCTCCGTTTCCGACCGAATATCCCGCATCGATCGTCCTTGGACCCGCACCCATGCACGACGTCAGATTGCTACACTCCTTTAAGACAAGACACACCCCGGTCACGCTGTCCACAGTGCATGCTGGATCAATATTTTCCGTCGACGCCGCTCATCTCCTAATCTTTGCCCTTGAAAATAAATATGAGCCTCGTTTTTAGCTCTGTGTGGAACCAGACTAATGCCCGCGCACGGGTCCATTCAACCGATGTGGCCCCACTCATCGTGAAGGGGAGATGCTTCACTGACGCCATCCAATGGCAATGATACATCAGTTTGCATCCTCTCGCACTTCAAACCCTATGCGCAACCTCGAGATCATCTCCGCGTAGGCCACTACGATTCAACTTGGTGTCCGCTGTCTTGCTCTCGCTCTTGCTATTCGCATGTTTCGATACTCTTTACAATTATTGATTTCTCGTTTTCGGCTTTGACGGTACCCAACCACAGTACATCCAAAATTCCTGGCGAAACTGAATGCACCGCAGACTAGCATCTCTAACGCCACATCTCCGTACTCCTCACCGAGCTCACTAGTGTTAGCGCTCGCGCTCAATGCGGCGACACTAATCGCATCACCGGACCGGTGGTCCGAGCGCTGCGCTCCGGTTCGTTTGGGCTCCGTCCTTTTCTCTCGACTGCTTCGAGGAACTGCTACGGCATCTGCTACCTTCCGCTCCCAACTCGAACTCTACCCTGATAGACTGTAATCACACTGCGCATAAACAAGACTGGGATAATTCCAATGCAAATCCGCAACGTAGATTCCCGCGATGATATCGCAATATCTACCAGTGTTCTTAATGTATCTTCATGTAGCCGACGCACGCATGAGGCTTGCACCATGCAGATTAAATCACGCATTGAGACCCACGACCTTGTCCTAACGGAGGGAAGGCTCGAGCAGCATTCCCAGATTCGGATGCTATTGGGATGTTCTTCTGCTGCGGCCGTCCTCGACTCCGGGGGTTCAGGTTCGGTGTCTATGGTTCTTCAAGGTTCCAATGCTCTCCGGAGCCTCCAACGATCATTGCCTCACTTCACGTCCATTCTTTCCAAAATAGCTCACAGGCGACTCCTATCTCCGATGTATCTGCGCGAGTGCGCCCTCGAGGCGGGAGATCTGTTGCTCAAGTGTCCCCCGAATTCTACGGCCTCATTTAGAGCGCGCAGAGTGGCTGGAATCCTTTATCGTGGAAACTACTATTTCTGGTACTGCTTCCGAGATTCTTGGGAACATGTTACCTGTCAGTGTCAGACGGCAGTACGTCGTGGGATCCACGTGTGCAGCCAGCTCATCTCTCGCACTCATGTCGACCGACTATCTTCTCCTCTGTGAGTAGCATCTGTTGACTCTGCAACTCAATTACTGATCTCTCCTAGTGCAAACCGTGGACGGAATCCCCTGGACTCCGGGCGCGAAGCATCGGAAGAAGCCGAATCTCTATGTCGTGATTCATCGCGATGGAGTCGACGCGGGGCGCACTTGTGCTGTCAGGAAGTTGGAGCCCAAGTGGGGTCACAGTTTGGAAATGTGAGCCCACTGCCCCGGCCTTCTATTCGCCCAGCCTGCTTACATATCTATCCTGGCAGCTCAGCGGCATCAGCATCTACCCGTATCTCTTTGCGACTGTTCCACCATTCTTCTGTTCCCTTCGTGCAGGATGAATGTCTCGGGCAACTAGATACCGATATCGGCTCGCTGCTCAGGGTGTGTGGCTCCGACGGCGAGGCCAAAGGTCCGTATTTCCGCGTCTATTTCGCACTTTCTCACATGTTTCCAAGTCGTACCGCTTGAGCTCGCTGGATTGAAGGGGAAGCTAGCAGGAAAACCAGCAGGCACCATTTCTGTGTGCTTGGCGGAGAAGGTCCGAGCTGGGCGCTTCGTGATCGAGCAGGTACAGAAGAAAACGGAAACTGCGGGGCTCGGACCAAGGCCGTCTGCACCTCTGAATGCCGGGGATGGAGTTGAGCAGACCGTCTCGGCAACGAGTGACCTCGCATCGGCGCTCTACGCAGTCACGTCAAAGCTTGACATCATTGTAAAGATTGGGGATCAAATCGCTACGGTATGAATGGCCCTCCCAGCTCAGTGTCATATACTCATCCCGTTTCGAGATCCACCCCTATGTGAACATTGCATGGTCAATTTTGACTTCGGTCTACAAGGTGCGCGGATAATATTATTCTGTGAAAACTACTGGATCAGAATCGACACTTGCAGGCCGTGAAGAAGCAGCAAGCAACAGACGATAAGCTCAAGAAACTCATTGATGCAATGGTGGACACCTATTCATTTGTGGAAGATGTCGAGTCGCTGTTTCAGAAAATCGAGAGCCTCAAAGACCAGACACTTGCTATCGTCAAGCAAACAGTTGAATGTGCAATGTTCATCCAGGAATACATGGTCCATGGATTCGGTGGTACGGCACTGTGGATCCTGTCCTCATAGCTCCATTGACTTTCAACCAGAACGTGCAGTGCGGAATACCTTGACGGACACCGACCAGAAGATCAATGATTTTATCGAAGTCCTGCACAAATTGAAGGAGTCTTTTCACGGTCGCTTAACAGTTCGGGGATTGTTCCTTGCTGCAAAAGCTTTAGACAAGCTTGAGGGTCTAGGTTTGTCGACATCTCAGCTTCAAAGTAGGCTACATTGATTTGTGTTCTTAGAGCAGTCCGACACGCTATCCAAGCTCAACCCGGTGGATATGAACGGCACCCTGCGGTCCGTGTGTTTGCCAGGGACACGCCGAGAAATCCTGGATGATATCACTGGATGGCTCAGTGTCTCTTCTGACTCGAACATTCTGTGGCTATCCGGTGTCGCAGGCTCAGGCAAGAGCACGATTTCAACAACCATCTCCGAAACCTTTCGCGCTTTGGATCGGCTCGGGGCTTTTCTATTCTTTGACAGAAATGACAAGGCACGGAGCCATCCTGCTGTCGTTATCAGAACAATCGCCTACTGCTTAGCCAGGTTCAATCCGCGTCTCGGGGCTGCTATTTCAGCTGCTATTTATCAATCCCCGACCATCATGGAAGCCACAATGGAAACCCAATTCCACAGATTATTACTGGATCCCCTCCGATCAGTGGAACAATACATGCCAACTCCAGTCCTCATCATTCTTGATGCTTTGGATGAATGCGGAGATCCTTCTTCACGGAAGACATTGCTCTCCTTGCTGGCCAGGGAATTTCCAAAATTACCCAGCCTCTTTCGCATCCTAGTTACCAGTCGGCGCGATCCGGATATCACCAAGCAATTTGGGTCCCTTGTTTCGGAGCAGCGGGACCTAGATACAGATGCAAAATCAAATACCAGAGATGTGGATTCCTTCATCCGCCACGAAATGGCCAAGATCCAACACACCGGGGGTTTAGCACCGACCTGGCCAGGAGAGGACAAGCTGCAAAAATTGATTAGCCTATCGGGTGGTCTCTTCATCTGGGCATCAACAGCGATTAAATTCATGGATGACTACAGTCCAGATGACCAACTCAGTACCCTGATGGCGAAGGATTTTACAGATGGATTCAATCTTGACAAATTGTATGATGTTGCTCTCCAAAGCTCTCGACCCTGGGTAACAAATAAAAGGTTTGCACATGACGCGCGAGCTGTCTTGGCATGTATTGTACTTGGGAAAGTGCCGATGACCGAAACCACAATGGATCATCTCTTATTCTTGGGCAAGCCCACTGCTGGCGATGTTCTAGGATATCTAGGATGTGTTGTGCAATGGAGTCCAGGCACCGAGGCTCGAACACTTCATGCCTCCTTTGCAGACTATCTCACGGACCCCACTCGGTCAGGTGGCCAACCATGGGCAATCGACCCAAGGACCGATCATCATTCTCTCTCTGTGGGATGCTTGCAAATTCTACAATATGAGCTCAGATTCAACATGTGTCGGCTGGAGAGCTCGCATTACCGGAACGTGGACGTGCCGGACTTGTCCCACCGAGTAGCAAAAATGATCTCGCCGCAGTTATCTTATGCTAGTTGCTTCTGGGGCACTCATATCCAGGCAACTCCATTTGACACCGCCATCCTCGAAGGCATCGACAAGGTCTTGCATCGGAAATTCCTCTTTTGGCTTGAAGCCCTCAGTCTCTTGGGCCAAATCACAAGTGCACCCACAGGGCTAAAAGGTATAACTCTATACATTGAGGTATGAACTAGGTCGAGAACAGGCTCCTCTCGGATAAACTGAATATTTAGCAGGGGCATGACAAAGACCTCCAAGACTTTATCGCCGATGGGATCAAGTTTGTGGGTGCCTTTGGCTCTCCGATCGCACAGAGTGCACCACACATCTACGTGTCAGCACTGTCATTCGCACCTCAACAGTCAAAAATAGCCAAACATTTCGCTGCCTCATTCCCGCAAACCTTGCATGTTCAGGGCCCTTTGTGCGAGGACTGGCTGGGCATGTCCAAGATATTGCGGGGGCACACAGGTCCTGTTAAGTCGGTTTGTTTCTCACCCGACAGCATGTCCATTGCATCTGGTGCGGATGACAACACAGTGTGTGTATGGGACGTCCAGACCGGTGTTCTTGTCGCTGGACCATTCGAAGGCCACACCAGGTGGGTTACCTCTGTCCATTTCTCGCCGGATGGTGAACGAATCACGTCCGGTTCCGGGGACGAGACAGTGCGAGTTTGGGATGCCCAGACTGGGGTGTTGCTGGCAGACCCATTTGAAGGGCATACCGGGACAGTTCACTCTGTAAATTTCTCACCAGACGGCAGAAGAATTGCATCCGGGTCAGAGGACAACACAGTGCGTGTATGGGACGCGCAGACCGGTGTGCTGGTGGCTGAACCATTTGAAGGACACACCGAGCCGGTTTGTTCAGTCCGTTTTTCGCCAGATGGAACTCAGATCGCATCTGGGTCTGAAGACAGCACACTACGGGTGTGGGATGCCCAAACCGGGGTACTTATCTCTGGGCCATTTGTGGGCCACACAAGCCGTGTCGCATCTGTCTGCTTTTCTCCAGATGGTGCACAGATCGCCTCTGGCTCCTGGGACTGTACAGTGTGTGTGTGGGATGCTCAATCTGCCACACTTGTCGCTGGCCCGTTTAAAGGCCACACCAGTTCTGTGCTCTCTGTCCATTTTTCCCCGGATGGGACACATATTGCTTCTGGTGCCTCCCAGACTGTCCATCTCAGCGATGCTCAGACAGGCGAGAGTCTCACTTTTCAGGGGCACTTCAGTTGGGTAAACTCTGTCTGTTTTTCACGAGACAGCACCCACCTTGCATCTGGGTCAAGCGACAATACAATCCGTATCTGGGATGTCCAACCTGGCGCACAGGTCATTGAAGCATTTGAAGGACATATAAAGCCAGTTCGATCTGTCTCTTTCTCTCCAGACAGCACACAGATCTTATCTGGCTGTGATGATAACACCCTCCGTGTGTGGGATGCCACAACGGGCGCGCTCGTTGCTGGGCCAGTTGAAGGCCGCACCGGGAGTTTTTCCCCAGACGGTGCTCGGATTGTATCTGGGTCTCAGAACAACACAGTGCATGTGTGGGACTCCCAGACTGGTGCACATATTGCTGGCCCGTTTGAAGGGCACACTCGTCTGGTTTCCTCCGTCCATTTTTCACCAGACGGTATGCGGATTGCATCGGGATCGTTGGACGAGACAGTGCGTGTCTGGGACGCCAGGACCGGTGAAGGTGTCGCTGGCCCATTTACGGGGCATACAAACTGGGTCAATTCCGTCCATTTCTCACCGGATGGTACGCGGGTCGCCTCTGGGTCGTCGGACTGCACAGTGCGTGTATGGGACATACATACCGGCATGCTGGTTGCTAGGCCATTTGAAGGGCACACTGATTGGGTCACATCTGTGCATTTTTCTCCAGATGGCACAAGGATTGCATCTGGTTCCTGGGACAATACAGTACGTGTTTGGGACGCCCAGACCGGCGCACTTGTCGCTGGACCATTTGAAGGGCACACCGCACATGTTTACTCTGTGAAGTTTTCTCCAGACGGTCGATGGGTCGCATCTGGCTCCAGGGACAAAACAGTGTGTGTATGGGATGCCCAGACTGGTGGGTTGGTTGCTGGACCATTTGAAGGACACACCCAGGAGGTTAATTCTGTTGGTTTCTCGCCGGACGGCACCCGGATCGTCTCTGGGTCTGAAGATACCACCGTCAGAGTATGGGAGGTGCGGGTGGTGAATAAACCATTGTTAATGATACTGACTTGATTTCTGTTCACAGCTCAATCCTTCCGTCCCAAATCCCCTCGGAGATGCCCCAAAGATTGAGAACGATTGGGTGCTGAACTCCGCCGGTGGCCTTATGTTTTGGGTCCCGCCATGGCTTCGTCAAGGTCTGTACCTCCCACGCAACACACTGGTCATCTGCTCCCAAGGCACAACTAGGCTCGACTTGAGTCGATTTGTGCATGGCAAGGAGTGGGAGAAATGTATTGATCCGCAGTTCAGGGAAGTGACGTCCCACTGACTATAGCGAGTGAATATCACTCCTACCTCCTGAAGAGTAGTTGAATATCCCTCAGGAGCGTCCGTTTTGGGTGAGGAACGATCAGACCAAGAATGTGAATAGGTATCAGAAGTGGAGAGGTCTCGTCATAAGTACATGTGAACCCGTTCTTCCCAAGTATGAATTGAAATATTTATCTGTGACAACTGCCTGAGTTTTGTGAGTATTACAATGCATGGGCTGGACCCAGGTCTAAGAAGCCCCACTATCATATTCCCCTGATCCATAGACAGTAAACCACCGTGAGCTGCAAAGGCATGCAACAACGCAGGAATTATATCTAGATTGATGTCGATCCGTAAGTTGACCCGGGGATGTGTTGTTCCGGGAGTCAAATATCCGATGAATTTTCTCCCACTGTTTTCCCGCTATGCTCTGAATAATTTTGCTTAAACAAGGATTGGAGGGCTAATTCGCAAGTCCGACACATTTCAGGCTAATACACGAGTCTCGATCCACTAGATGCGAGGGTTACCTTTGGTTTGCGCCATTCTTTTGAGTGTGGTGACGTTATTAACTCCTAGTATCCCTGACTTACTTGCGGTTCAATCGAGAGGCGGAATTATTATGTGCATCAGTATTATTAGTTCTGCCTTCCAGCCTCCACCCGTGCCATTAGGTTGATCGCCCGGAGCGACCCGGGGTCCCATTCATGAGTACGGAGTTTCAGATCATTTGATTTGTCTCGCACGTATGTAGCTCAAAGACAAAGTTGAATTTTGCGAGATGCCGCGGGATGCCGATGCGTCATGATGCACCGTGACGCCATGGGACGACGAACGCTCCTGCCCTTTCTTCCTCCTCGCTCGACGATGACGCCCTCCCGCCCGCCGTCCATCTCTCCCTCCACCTCCGATGACGACACCGATATGCGACCAAGCCATGAATCGAAGCTCCCCCGCCACCGCGACCGAACAAGACTCCGACAAAGGCACAGCGCCAGACGCCCCCAAACCCGTCGTTCTCACATACGCGAAGCGCGTAGTGCGAGCGGATGCAACGGTGCGCAGGCAGGCCGCTGCCCCAATCAGGAGAGCTCTCCTCCGTGTGCGAGGGGGCTTGAGCCGCGTCGGCGCCCCGCCGTACTGGACGTCTGTGCGGCGTGCGGCGTGCGACATGTGTGTGGCAGCACGCGATGACGTGCGTCCGAACCCCCAATTCTCGCTCTCTCCCTTTCTTTTCCTAGCTTCCTCCTTCCCGAGAATGACTCCGCCTCCGATGAAGAAGGCTCGCTCGACGACGCCGCCCGCCTGCCCTCGCCCCTCGTCTTCCGCCGCCTCCTCTGACGACGCCGATATCGAGAAACAAAACATGAATAGAAGCGCCGCCGCCCCCGAGCGCGACTCCGACGACGAAGACGCAGGCTCCGACGTACCCGAGGCTGTCTCGCTCGCGCACGCGAAGCGGACAGCGCGCACACAGAAGGCGGCGCGCGCGCAGGCGGCGGCAGGGCAGAAGGGGCTAAGTAACGAGAGGAATCGGGAGAGGGACCGGAGGCTTAAGGAGCGGGCGGCGGGCGGGCGGGGACGAGGTCCCGAGGAGGACGTGGGTGGCGAGGTGGAGGCGTAGAGGGCCGCATGGCGCGAGCGATGCGGGAGGCGCAGGAGGCCAGCGATTCCGATTCCCGACGACGATGTGATGTCTGACAACGACGAGGAGCAGACCCGCAGCACCTCCCTGAGCACCCCTTCGCCTCCGCCTCCGCCACCTCACCCTCTTCTCTCACCTTCCACCCATCGAAGGCAGCCACAGCAGGGAGGAAGCGCGCGCGCGAAGGACCGCATGCTCGGGTACGTCCTTGCCTTTTCTCTCCTCTCACCTCGCCCTCCCTTCCCTGCCGCTCCTCTAACCATATCTACTATCCCCTTGATACGCAGGATCCTCATCGACTTACCGGGACCTCGCGCAAGGTGCGCCTGTTCGCCGAGTGCGCACTCGGGCTCAAGGATGCAAAGGGGGTAAGGAAGAGACGGGTGCCTGATACGTCGCACTCTTGCGCCTTCCTCGCGGGCGTCTGCAACAAACTGATCCGCTCCCTGAGCGTGATGTGCCGCGCGCTGCTGGAGGCTGCGGTTGGGTTCGTGCGGAGCGCGTGAGGGTGGATTTGCGATATATTCTGGCGGTTATACGGTGTGAAATGCTGCTTGCTTTCTTACACACGCCTGCGATCTTCGCTCCGCTGTCTCCATCCCACACGATACGCGATTCACGTCCTTCCTTCAAGGTCGTGCGTCTCATCGTCGCCCTGTGTCTGTTCTTCATCCCTCTCGCGCTGCCCTCTGCAAGCCGCCCGACGTGTACCGTGGTCGGATCCCCGCCCTCAACATGGTGAGCATTGCCGTCGTGCACCATGAGCGCGCGCCCTTCACCTTTCCCGGGGAGTATGATACGATACGATACGATACGCAGGCCCCGCGCGCCCTCCTTGCGCTTCTCCTGCTCCTCTTCCTCTCCCCCTTTTCGTCCGCTCGCTTTCTTGTACTCCATCCTTGGCTGTTTCGTGTCCTCTCTTTCCTTGTCCTTCGTGCGCTCTCGCTCCTTTGTTCCTCGTGCCCTCTCTACTCTCTGCGGTGTCCACGCACGGCCGTGCGCTGGGCGCGCCGCTGTCGTGCGGCGTTGGCTTCTTCCCCACCACGCACGCAGCCTTTAGCACGATGCCGTGCGCCCGGTCTCGAGCGCGACTCCCCGCACGCACACAGGCGCTCTGCAGCGCGAGCGCCACTCCGCGTCGTCTGCAGCGCGACTCCACGCAACCGCGTTGTCGTATCCTGTCTCTCCTCTTCCTTTCTCTCTTTCGCGCCTTCCCTTCCTCGCCTCAGTCCCTCGGTATCTCCCCAGTCTCTCATTCTTCCTCCTCATCCTCCTCGTCTCCGGTCCTCCCACCTTTCCCTTCCTCCCTTCTGTTACGTGCACCCGCGCGTTGGAAGAGACTGGGGCCAGCAGCAAGCGGTCCTCTTAGTTCGTCCTAGCCCTGCCTATCGCTCTCGCCTCGCCTCGCCTCCCGAAATAACCCGCTTATATTCTCCCGCACCCCGAAGCATTCAGGGTCGCGATATTCGCTTGGTTCGTTGCCGCTCCTAAGATCACAGGCACATCCAACGAGTTCCACCCCAACACGGGCGGTCTAGATCTTCACTGAACTCTGCGTGGGATCCCTGGACCCACGGCGCGTTCAACGCTCTTTTACAGCTCTGGCCCACATATGTGCTCCCTTTCTTCCTTCCTTCTTTCTCGCACACTATACTCGTGCCGCGACGCCTGACCTATATGGTGAGGTCGAATTTTCGTTCTTTCGCGATGATTCATTTGGTTCGTTTTTGTTTTGCCTCGGCCCCGCGTTTGTACGTGCCTACTGTAATTTAGGAGCTCATTTTCTTTATAGGTACTACTGCCCCCCCACGCGAGCGAAGCCGATGAGAGCACTGTTTGGAATGCGCGATGAAAGGAAGCACGCGTATGTACGAGGTCAAGACGTGAGGTCAGGACATAGATATGGGATCGGGAGGGGCGCCCTCGGGAGCAGGAAAGCATGTGCCTATGTAGATATGGGATGAATCATCGCATTGGCAGCTCGGCAGCGCGTGCACGTGTACAGGTAGCATCGGCATCGACGCCTCGTACGTGTGCTCCGCACTAACGCGCAGCGAGGCGCTGGACGGAACAATCAAACCGCATGAAATCAAGCGAGAAAATTTTCAACAGCGTGGAACCGGGAGACCTGCTCGTGGCAAGAGTGGGAGTGCAGCTATCGCGAGCAAATCTTGTACCCCCATTGGACGATAGACCGGGAGTATATGCGACGGCCGGGACCGACGACGTTCTCGAGCTCGTAGGTGCGGAGGGGGAGGGACGGAGGGGAGATGGAGAGGTGGAGATGAGGGAGGTGGGGGAGGTGGGGAGGAAGGGGGCTGGAACGTAGCGCTGGACAGTAGCCATGGAGCACAAAACCGCTCACACCCGTGCGTATTTTATCCGCCCCGCCCCTGGAGCGCCGCGCGTCGGCACGGACGAGCGAGAACACCCGTCAGCACGGCGCGCGTCGGGAGCGCATGCTACGCCGTGTCATGATCCGTGGTGTGCCCGCTGCGGGTGCGCACGAACGCGTGGGGCAGGTGAAAGCGCGCTTGGGGAGCGAAAGAAGGAAGGGGAAGAGAGGGGGAGTTGCAGGAAGGAGAAGCCTAAGAGAAATACAGCGGAAAGGGAACGGCGATGGGACGCAAGGACGCAGATGAAAAGAGCAGACGAAGGAGGGGACGACGACCCGGCGCGGAGTCGCACGGCATACTGTATGGAGTTCGGGCTGGGGACTTCATGGAGCCGGGCTGGGGATCAAGGAAAGGGCTGGGTGGGAAGCACGCGAAGATGAGAGCCGGGAGCACAGAACGTGGCTGACAAGCGCTGTCGCGCGTTGGCGGCTTTCATGCCCGCCAACGAATACGGACCGCAGGATGGCAGATTCGGAGTGCAAACGAAAGCGCAGCTAAGGAGGACGGACGGGACGGGACGAGTTCCCACTGGAGCGACGGCGACCTGTAAAGGGGCGGGTGGGTGACGCGGGGCGTTTTTCGACTCAACAATGGTTCACGCTGGGCTGCCATGGGAAACGAATTCGAAGGCAGCCGAAGGATTTCCCGCGGGTCCGTCGTCGAGGTGAGAGGGTGAGCTCGGCAAGTCACAGCACGTGGCAAACGATGCCGGGACTGATCCGTGAGTTCGGCAATTCCCGACCCGCGGCAATGCCATGTTTTGCAGCTACGGGTGGGGACCCGGGGGAGCCATTCTGAGCACTGGCGGCTCAGCGCACCTGCTGTATCAATCTTGTGTAAGTAAGAATGCTGAACGACTAGCCCGCGGTGGGTAGACTCGGTGCAGATCAATTTTTTTAGCGGGGTATTTCAGCAACAGCATGGTTTAATTTTAAGCCGCATTGTCAATGATAGCCTGGTTTAAACCATCTTGTTTCAAACCACTCCTTTGGATGGCTGGGTTTGAACGAACGGTGGTTTAAACCACGTGGTTTGAACCCATGGTTTAAGCTGGTTTAAGCCATTGCGGTTTGAACTTCACATGCTGGAGGTGATTTAAGCTATCATGGTTTAAACCCATGGCTTGAGCCGGTTTAAACCTGGTTCCAACCATCATAGTTTAAACCGTCACACACCACACTTTGAACCAAAAGTCTTTCACCTCAGTGGTCACTTTGGTTTGAGCTTTGTAAATCAGAGGTGGTTTAAACAATCGCAGTTTGATTCAACCATCATGGTTTAAACCAGTTTAAGCCGTCACACTCCAAAATCTTTGAAGTTTACGGTGCAAAACCTTGGGCATGGGGTCACTTGCCATCCGACTCCACTTGAGTCATTTAGCTGCTGTTAGAATATTTCTACGTATAAATCCAGGAATTCTTGCCTCTTGTCAAGACCATCTTTGCAATATACATCTGCTGCTATGCATCATTATCACCTCGTAAAATTAATTATTTGTGCTTATCAGCACAACTTTTTATTAATTTTCTGTGTCTAATGACACACTACATATCTTTTCGCCCTACTACTCCCCCCAACCCGTAACCGCGATGAAAATCCGCCGAGCCCAAAATGAAACTGAAATGAACTGGGAATGAAATGAAGACCAAACGAGAATGAAACTAACACGAGACACGTAAACCACAAAATTTTCAAACGACCCCACGCGTAGAAGGATTAACCACACGCCGCGGAATGAAAATGAATAAAATGAATCCCCGACCGAAAATGAAAACACAAGAGTTCTTTTTTTCCCGCCATTAGAATGAGTCGGAGCCACAGAATGAATGGCCGGCACCGCGACGCGTGGTAGAAGTATCCATGTAGGATGAACCACACACATCAAAACACCCGACCAGGCACTACCACATTTGCACTGACGCAGATCGCTTGGCGTGTGCAAAATAAATCGCTTGGATCGCCAAGCCAATAGTAACTCTCGAGGAGCTAAATAATTGTATTCATTGAAGTACTGTCTACTATGATGATCAGCCAAATATGTGCCGAAAGATTTGGACGCACTAGAGCTACCAGAACGACTTCCTCTCTTAGTAAGGGATCCATCAGTGGTTCCAGATCACTCGCTACGATTTTGACAGCCTCCCGTAGTCCGCAACACTATGGAAAAGTCGTGCACCCGGGCGCACACGTTGGGAGAGAGAATTTTACATGTATTGGGTACACGGCGTAACTTTATCGGTATTTGTCGTAATCAGCATTATAGTCGCAGAACGCTGGCAACGGGTTCATCAGAGGAATCATAGGTACAATGAAGAACCTTTCTTACCTTCAGTAGACAGATTTCGGGCCATCATAAGTACTTCTTCGTACTCGCTGTTCCAGGAGAAACCACGGGGAAGCTCCGGTTCATCCTTATTGATCAAGTCAGCTCCGATATGCCAGACTAGCTAGAAAGACGTACCATGGGACCAAATATCCTGTGATCATCCTCCTCGACTGCACCGCGGGTTAGACTTGTTACCAGGCTTCCATACGGTATGCAATAAATGTGGAGAGCACCATTGCCGTAGGCAGACTGGTACCTCTCGGGATTGGCAATTGAGCGGGGCGGGAGTTCCCTGCTTCTGCTTCTCTTCGCCGCCGACCCCACCGGGGCTTCCAATGCTTTCCTCTTATTCTTCTCAGTCTGCTTCGGTTTCTTTGCCGCGGGCTCTTCATCATCATTAGCTTTGTCCGCTGTAGTCTTTTTCGGCCTCCCCCGCTTCTGAGGCGGATGTACTGGGCCGTCACCGGTGGGAGTACGCACCGGTGGAGGAGGAGAAAAACTTGAAAAGGAAGTGCGCCTTCGCCTGGGGGAGCTCCCCCAGGCAGAGCAGGAGGTGTGTCGTCGCTGGTGGGGTATCTCGGTTGCCTTGATCGCTCCCAGCATCTAAGGCGCCTTGCCTGCCCTGCCGCCACCTTTTCCCTTCCCGCTGCTCGATACATGCCGCAACTCACCGGTGACCTTTTATTCATCGTGTGTGCCTTACCCCAGTTCACCAGCGAAGTCGAAGTTCATCAGGCACTTGCGCGAAGAATAATCCCTGTGTTTCGGGTACAGTGTTCGAGGTGCGGCGAGTATGTAGATAAGTCGCGGAGGCGAGCACCTAGTCGACGGGTGTCGCGTCCCAGACACTGCGCGAGCCATTACCGCGAACCTCAAGCCATGCGGACAACACCTCGTGCATTCGTGGGTGTTCTTATGCATTCCATCGGCGACCCACGGATGTGCTGGCCTCGGGATCCCCCATTTATGTAACGGCTCAGTCCTGTGCGGCTTCCTCCATACTATATACACGATCTGTGTCCTACAGCGTAAGTGTGTTAAAACCTAATGTCAGCAATGAGATCCATCGACTATGATAGCGGACCAAACTTTGTGACAAGTCCAAGTCCCGATTTGGAAACACCTACTAGACCCTCAATTTTCGATGTAATACGAAGCAGACTGTGTAAATCCTCTTAGATTATGGACCTCTTTCGATCCCCTGGAGCAAAAGTTTGAAAGTCAAAAATATATATTTTTCTGACCCAGATTTCGCGCTTTTGATCTCGGCCCGGTGGTAGCCGGTGGCTGTGTACCGCCATCAATTGCGCTTATCTTACGCGCTCCGCTCTGCAGGCTCCACAGCATGCCCCGCACCAAGCAAAATCGGTCTCACCAGCACCGGGGTGGAGGTGGAATTTTCACTGCCCCACCTCCCGAGAACGACCAATCCGAATCGGATGCCGAGAGTGACGCGGATGACATTAAGTGGGTCGCTTGGACCTAAGCTAGACCTTCGGTGCGGTGCCTAAATATCATCCTCTCTTACATTGATCCTCCACCCTGTATTGCACTCTCCATATCCTGCTCAACCCGCCGAAACGGAACAGACAACTCAAGAAGGCGCCCCGGAAGCTCAAAGGTCCTCCAAATTCGGTTGCGGAGCGCCGTGACGCAGACTCGGAGCAATACTCAGTTCCATGTGTCTCCTCACCACGTCTATGAAAAAATCGGGAGTGGCAGGAGTGGCCTATAGAAGTTTGACCCTTGTTTTAGCTGTTGGGTCGCCATGACTATTTTGGTGACTTTAGACGTCGTGGCCGAGCACACTTCATTTCACTCTGGGTTGCCATGTTCATTCTCCGCCCGAGGCATCACTGACTTGGTCAATTTCTCCCACTCATTCCGAGCAGAGTTCATTTCATTCTGGTTCATGTTCATTCTGGTTTGTCTTGTTTAGTCTACGCCAGAGGCATCTCTGACTTGTAAATTTTTCATTTCATTCTCGTTCATTTTCATCCCGGTTCGTCGTCTTCACTCTCCGCACGAGGCTTGCTGACCTGTGAATCTTCTTCATTTCATTCTTATTCATTTCCAGTTTGGTTTGTTGCTGACTTGCGAATTTTTCATTTCATTCTGGTTCATCGTCTATGCATCACACCTCTACCAGTTCTTCGACCAAGAGACACCTGCCTCTATAGCCGTTTCCGAGCGTTGACTACAGGTCCGTTCCATTTTTATTTGCTCAATGCTGACACGCAGACTGGGTTGAATTACCGGGTCCATTTGCATTCCGGCCATATTCATCTTCAACTCAGCTTTCATCTTCATCTTCTCGGTAAAATTCATTTTACTTTCATTCACAAACATAACTGACTAGTCAGTTCATGCTTTGATGGGAAATGAGCTAGTAGTTACATGATGTGTTAGTAGACAGGAAAAATTAATATAAAGATGTGTTTAAATACAGAGCAAATTAATTCTCCCAACTGATATCACTGCGAGATGACGGACTGTCGAATGGAGGGGAGGCTGCTCAGTGAGGTAGCCGAGAGACGGCGCCCGGAGCAGGAGACTACCGTTACAGGCGGATCCATATCACAAACTGCTTTACAACACTCTACAAACTGCTTACAACACTCTCCTAACGTAAAGCTCGTGTACGACAATTTACACAATAGGTGGAGTGCACCCCACGGCTACGACGCCGAGCTATATCTAGTGTCAGAATACGACGCGCCACGTAAAGCTCGGGGCACTCACAAATTCGTCGCTCTGGCAACACACCGGTAGCGAATCACAGCTTAGGCTTGATCCGATGACCGGTGTGCATGTAAGCCCCCTTTGAGTCACCCACGGTCAGGTCAGGACAAAGGTAAGAAGTATGCAGAGTACTCACACTTCACTAGTGCCGTTGACCTTAATTCCGAGGTCGTGAAGAAGCTCGGAAATCGTGGCCTGTGAGGAGCCAGTGAGCACGCAAGGATTGGGATCAGGAGAGGGAGCTCCAGACATTAATATTGTTGGCGCTCACGAGGTCCTGACAGCACAGGAGCTCGCCTGTGGGGCAATGCTCACCGGTTTGACTGTCCTGGCTATAACTCCAATTACCCAGGAAGCAAGGAGAGTGGGCTCACCGTGCAACGGCGCCGGGTGGATAGGCGAGAGCCCCGGTCAGGAGCGACCCGAGGAAGATCAAGTGGAAAAGACGAGAGAGCATCTTGAAGCAATTGAGCTGGTGGAATGAAACTGACATTGGTAGGTCACTCACTGGTCTATATAAGCGTCTCTCCCAGTCTTAAGTATATTATTAGCCAGCCACCCGCATGTGATCCAGGACTGGGATGATTCTATTCAGGAACCCGGCTTTCAAGGGAAAGCCCCCTAGCCGAGGAAATCCTTCAAAGCGTCTAATTGAAAGCCCATTCGGTATCGCCGCCATCAGCCGATGACCACGCCGGAGTTTGAAGTCCGGAATGTTTCTTACTCCTGGTAGTACTTATGGATAATGTATCTCGCGATGGGCCCATCTTGACAAACAATTGTGTGCATTATTTTTGAAGCCGGTGCCTTTGCATCACCGAACGCTCGGTGAGTAGACGCCCGGTCACTTCGAGTGTGTCTTACTTGCACTTTTCCTATCCCCGACCAGATAGGCGACTCAACAAATTGCCGCTACTGCAAAGGGTTGCAAAAGCACAACAACGACTTCGAAAAGGGTTATCTAAGGAGACCATTAACTGCGGAGTTCTAACACTGATCCACCGGTCTTACTCCCGAGGGAAACGGAGCAGAACTGGGGGCAGAACAGCGGTTCTGCTGAAAACGATCAAAAGTCGCTCAAAAATGTATAATAGAAAAAAAGTCGCCCGCGCCCTAAGTTCTGCAAAGAATTGTAACCATGAAACATCACTCCATGGACATTTGGAACGATGTTGCTCAAAATGCATACAAGCCTTGGTTCCCCGAGTCATGTCTAAATATATTTCCGCTGCATTCCAGTGTTCCACCGGTCAACGGTACACCACCGGTCAATGGTACACCCAGTTTTTCCCCTCCTTTTGTTCCATGTGGCTCAAACATAGCTCATATTCAAGTACTATAAATCAAAGCTCGAACCCTAAGACCCGGAGGCCATAGTTGGGCATGGAAGAGATAAATAGCCTGAGATCAATTCCGGATTTGGCAGTGTTTTTGGTTCACCGGTCAATGGTACAGTCAAATCTGCTTGTTCTCCATTCAATTCTTGCCCAATTGACACAAGAATTTGGGAGGGCCAAGGTGTAGGATATACATCGTGTTTAGCCCAGTCAGATTTTCGAAAAGTATCACAAAAGAATTGAAATCAGCTCCATCATTTTACTGTACCATTGACCGGTGGAACATTGTATGACGATATTAGTGCGACTCCGATTGAGACCGTTCTAATTCAAGATACCAACACACGTATATATGTGCCCAGCCCCATCTGGATCGTTCACACCCGACCTTCCCAAATCTGCCTCCCCACCCAGTCGTGCTCCACGTAGCGCACCGAGTCTCCAGAAAAAGATGCACACCAAAGCTAGGAGAGCGTGGAAACCCGCGCCCGCCGCTCAAGCAGATCCTCCATAATCCATTCCAATGCATCATATTCCCCAATCGGTCACATCCACGCACCGAGGCTGATTTTCGTCCTCGCTGCCGTGACGCCAGAGATCTAGGGTCTCCTCCTGCTTACGTTATTTTCTCTTGCTCTACTCTAGATCCCGACCTCCAGGTGACGGCGAATCGAATCAGACACATCTCAGCGCCTAATCCTCGGTACCGCGGTCGCTCGCTCGCCTTGCCCGGGGACGGTGGCGTCGGCGTCGACATCGTCGGTTATTTATTAATGCATGTATTCCCCGGATCTTGAGGACCCCATGGGTAGTATTTTTAGGCCGGGCATAGGGAATTCTGAATAGACTGTACGTGGCCACGTACGCGGGCGTTAGTACCACCCGAAATGAACCACACAGCACCCTAGCTATATGTGGGGTGGCCAGGCGATCCCCAGTAGGCGTACTCCTTGTATTGTTGAATTTCACCGGATATAAATATTTCTGTGGGCCATAGGGAACGATTATATATGAGATATGCGCAGTCTAACGGCAGACTATTTGATTCTGAATCCTTGATGTATTTTTGGCCGGCGATTTGTCTCGCGGCTAATTACGACTGGCTCGCATATTTAATCCCTGCGTCAGGCACTCCGAATAGCCTGTACGTACGTACACACTACGGTTAGCGATGGCTCAGAAATATATGTCGGCGTCAGGGCATCTTCAGCAGGCAATTTTCTTTGGCTTATTTAAAGCTTATTGGATATAAATATTGCGGTGGACCGTAGGGGAGCTCCAAGATCGGCGGATTCAATTATGTTCAGCGCTGAGTGCTGACCACGAGCATCCAAAGCATCAGGAATCATAACGTTCGGAATTCCGAGCCAAATGGGCCGAATCTGCATCCTCCGGTATGCGGTTGGGCGGCGATTTGTGTCGACAGTGAAACCAAGGCTTCACGGCGAACTAACAATAACTGTCCTCGAATGGATGGGCGGACGGATTCGGTTGAGTCTGCATTGGGGTGCCGGCGACTCGCGAGAACGCAGAGAACATGGTAAGATGCGAACGAGGAATAACACATCTTACACAAGACATGCCTTCGCTTCGCTCCGGCATATGTGGGACAGTACTCCGAATTTGTGCACACATTCAACAGCTATCTCTATTACTTTGAAAACTGAATGAACATGAATGCTCGCGACGATTTTACGTTGATAGCTGTGATTGATACGGAAGTATATATATTGAATCGTCTGCGGTTGCACACACTGGCAAATACTCCCACGCTTCGAATCGGTTACTATCGCCACGCTACAGCTGAAGCAAGCCACACACCCCCAATGCAGATCCTCCTCAACAATTCCGGACGTAAGGGCCGACAGATCCTTGAAACTACGGCGCAAGGTTGAATGTTGCTTGAATCTCGCAAGATCGTGGCACCGATGGATTCAGTGCGAGGACAATGGGTGCGGCAGGGAATTTTCTTGAAATTAAACAACAGAGCACAGACATAGAGTTTTGAGTCTTGAATGCGACTGAAGAATCTCACTCATCCAGTTGGTTTTAATAGGGCCGAGCCGGGGACGCCGTCAGGTACTGGACAGTCTCGGACCCTCTTGAAGCGCCCAAGACTTGATCACGGGAGGCCTAAACTTGAAAAGGCGAAATGGTTTGGACAACATTGAGTCTTGAGCACTTCTTGATGTTTGGTTTGGGTTCAACAGGCGAGAATATGAAGTTTTGAAGGATGCATCCTCTTTGGAAGCCGAGAAGCACAGTTGAGCACGCGAGAACGACTCGGAACCTTAAGGAGTGATTTGAACCAGAACTTCAGTTGGATAGGCAAAGCGCAGGACCGTGAGCAATGGAGGGCGGGACGGAGATAATGGGGGTGGAAAGCAAGAAACGGTGCGACAGTTGACGTCCCCTATGAACGGCGATTGAGGGCTGATCGGGGAAGTTAAATTAACTAAGCGCCTGAGCGTCTAATCTAATTTTTCAGACTCGATCCTCCAGAAATCAGTGAAATCACGTACATTGTCACGGACTGTGACCTATCCATTCTCGTCACATCCAGTCGCTAAATATTCACTATGCCTCGAATACAAGCTATAAAATCACTTTTCGAGCGCAGATGAACGGTGGATGTTTAGAGATATGCTAGAGATGCAATTTTCATGTTGAATGGGGAGAATATAGACGGAATGGCATCAATGGAGAGGTTTGGCCTCCAAATATATATGCGGACTCCAGTGGAATCACAATTGGCCAGAATAAACTTCCAAAGCATTGCAGATAACATATGAGACATTGAAGGCTTGGTTTCCGGGTACTACAGTTCTTTCCTCCCTTCCTACAAGAAGATGCCGTGGATTTAAGGAGGCGAGGAAATCCAGCTATCTTAGTCCCTCTCAACTCTGTGTTTTCGGGTCCACTACGTGACTTTTGTGTAGCATACTACGAATGGAGGCTCAAAAAGTCCTGGAATTGGGCCGCAGGTCAGCAGAGGACGTGTCGAGGTCCGGATGAGGAGTGTGACAGGATGTGACCATCCGTTTCCCTCACTTCGGTGAGCACTGGGTACCATGGACCATCACCTTAAAAATGTAAGAATATTTGAGGCGATTCCGAGGGTGGCCTTGAACAATTCGATCTGCAATAACCCGTTGCCCCACCTCGTTCCTAGACTTGTAGAGGATGATTTCCGAGAATGGAAGAAGAAGCGATCAACACGTAGATTCAAAAACAGTGGTCGGCTGAATCGGACATGTAAATGTGGCCTAGACGGCCCAGGGATATGACCACAGATATCCAGTTTATACCTAGCGATTTGAGGATATATTGAGTGCGTTGTGAAGGGATTCATAAGTCCTTTGTTTGGCGGAGTTTGAAGCAAGCCCCTTCAGCGAAGGGCCGGCTCGCCGGGCCGGAGCTGCGCAGGCTTGCTCCGAACCTAATCTATTTGTACAAATTGCCCGTATTTGGTGCTGTCACGCCAAGGCACGTGATGCTGGCGAGGTTTGTATGGCCCACACCTTAGGACCCTCAGGCCTCAGCCCCTGGAACACAGTTCTCGATAAAGTACCGTGGCTGGTAGTTACCCATTAGACTCGCGCCGTGGCCATATATATGCTATCGGATCTCAAATTTATTAGCACCCTTTCCAGTGGGTTCGGATGGCGTGTCACCGTTGCAACTGGAAACCCATTTATTGCCCAGTATACATGCCATCATATAGATAGATACCAAGAACACAAATCATCCGACGACATCATCCCCTCCGAATTTGAATCATCGCCGCGCGAGGAACGAGGATCCCATCCAGGCATCGCCCCCCGCATCCGCAATCGTGTACCATTCCCTGATCGTCGGGCTACGGGGGAATGGATGGACTGAAGATTTCTGGGGACGCTAGGGCTACGTTACACCAACTGGAACGCTAAATCCGCATCGGTCAGTATATCAATCAACCTCAGACAATATTTCAACATAACCGCGGACTCCACTAATAACGACGTCGCTTCAAGTTGTTCATATTCTGGAAGATCTTTAGCAGACGGTGGCCATGAATATTTTGTTGGGGTGGAGACGGGCTGCAATGCAGATAGAGGTAGAGCGGCTCTGCTCGGCAGCGGCGGAAACAAGATTGACGCGGGAGCGCTGGGCAACATACCCCGGCCGCGGTGGAATCTTGACCCGGAATTACCTCCAGAAGCCGCCGTTGAGTCCAGCCCGCGCAATGAGGAGAACCGACAGCTGCATGAATTCTGATAGTGCATGGATGACACCGAGGAAGATGCCGCTCACATGAGTTCAATCTGAAGGGAAGAAGTATGCCTTCGAGAATACATACGATCAACGCACATCTCGCGACTTCGCCGTTGAATCGGTCGGGGTACTCGTATCTAAGAACAATAAAATCAACAGCGAACCACCTCAGCTCAGCTCAGTCGGCATCCCTCGTATACGTACCCCCGTCGAACCGCGTCCATCTCTCCAGTTATCCTGGATAATGTGGACGGTCGAATCGAGGCAAGGTAAGGGAAGTCGAGCGAGGATGAAATAGCGCGAGGGTGGAAATCAACTCAAACTCACCGAGTCGTCGCATCGCCACTGATCGAGCTGCAGACAACGCAAGGTCCTATCAAAATCAAGGCATCGAGACGGAACGACGTACACAGCCCGTCTGAGTGCCAAGGTGCGAGTCTGACTGTGAGGAAAATCAAACGGTCCCGAGAGTCCCCTTTAAGGACAACCGACGGTCCGAGCGAGTGCCTTGCCGGCGATAAGCAGGTCCCTATTTGATTCGAGGTACGAGTCAATCCAAACCGAAGATCGAGCGAGCTTTGTTGACGGGAAGAAGCGGAGGTGAACAGAAGCGGAGGTGAACCAGAGCGTGGATCCCGCCAAATGTAAGGGGCGGAGCGGCAATGAGGTTTTTGCGTCCAAACTGGCAGCGGGACGGACGGCGAGCACAGCGGTGCACACCAGGACGCACCGGTTCCTTAGTAGAGTGCAGGTGACAAGCAGCCGTCCAGGCGTTGAACGAGGATAACATCGACGCGAAACCCGCGACGAGGGATACGGATGAGGGTGATGATATGCAACCCGGATGTAACGAGCGGCTTACCTTGATTCATATTCAAGGGGCAGGTTAGAACCATGTTGAACGAGCGGTCAGGGTGGGATTTCGGTGAAAGAGGATTAAACAAATTCGCGTTGAACAGGAGGGAAATTTAAATCAGTGCATATATGTAGTCACGTTCCCCCGGGGGTTGAATTCCAGGCACAACGCAGCGCAGACCTGGAGTAGGTCACTCTGTGAGTATGCGGCTGGGGGTACGCGATGCGAGTGGACCACACCTTTTAGATAAAGGAAATCGGTTCGCAACGACGGCTCAAGTCAAGTCAGTTGTGATATTAGGCTTGGAAGGGTGAAGCCACATCCAGATGCTTGAGTCAGTGATGCGCGGACATTGCAACATCCTCGGATGCGAGGTCACCCGTGTTCTGGGCGGACTAAGGGAGACGTGAACTTGTACCGAGTCGAGGGTATGACCGCGGATGGGATATTATGTATATGGATGTGTACCTGGAGTGAGGAGAAAGCGTCAGCGAGAGGGATCCGGGGGAACGGGCTGAGAACGTACCAAGGGTAAAGGGCCAGAAAATAATATCGATAGAGCATGCCACGGGCAGCGATAAATGGAGTCAGTCAGCGGGTCAAGTGAGGTGGAGGAGCCGGGAAACGTACGACGGTTACCGATGCAGAAAATAATATCGAGACAGTCATGTGACTGCAATAAATAGAGCGCGTCACATGCCCCGGGCTTTGCCCCCGGTCGGCGGTGTCAGCGGGCAAGTGAGACGAAGTAGCTGAGAAATGTACTGCAGCAGAGGATGGGCCCGGCTGTGTCAGAACCAGGTTAAAGAAGCTAAAGGGAGGCCAGAAGAGGTACTCCAGTGCAAGAACTCCGTCGAGAAGCGCGGGTAGAACTTGGCACTTGAAGGATAGACAGCAGACTTTAAGTCAATTGGAATTAAAGCCCAGATCCAACTGAACATCAACGGCGGCCAGACTCAATCCAGAATGATAGCTCCAGTGAGCGCAGAATGCGGGGATAATTTTGAGTCAGCCAGTTGAGCTGGGAGGTTCGCCGCGAGACTATTTATTCAACGACGAATGATAACTGACGTGCAATGGCCATAGATCTGAGGCACGGCGGGAAATGGAAGTCAAGACGCATTCAAAGCTGGGCAGAAAGAAACCAGGTCTGACCCATAACCAACTAGAATAGCATAGAAGAGTAGCGAAAGACCTGCGAGTGGAATATTCAGTGGGGATGATGCGGGGGAGAGAAAGTTTAAGACGAGCGCACGCTGGCAACAGCTCGTGACCGTGGGACATTCGGCATTCTCGGCATGCGTGCCAAGGCACTGCGAAATCGATGTCAGGTGGTTGCGAGCGAGGAGGAGAAGGTGGAGCATAATGGTGATGCAATTCAGGATGTGGGAGTCGCATCGGGAGTCGCACTCGCACCCTAGAACGCCCGGACAAGGATCTGGACCGGCGTAAGACGAGGACTCACCGCTAACTCACCCACGCTCACCCAGCCGCGGTCCTGCCCTCCTTGATCGTCGTTCACCCCTGACCCATCGAGATTACGCCGGCAGGAGAGCGAGCATGAGGAGGGAAGCTGGGTGGGTGATGCAACAGTGCGGGAGGGGAGGGGACGAGAGGAAGACAGGACGACAACGGAGCGGATACGCACCCGTCTTCAGAGTCCGCGCGCTGTGCGGGGTATTGTCTGTCGGAAAAACCTGGTGAAGCCGATAAGATTTGATTAGGTCAGATCAGGCCATCAGGACCGGCGCTCTTATCCTGACCTGATAAGATGGAAGTCCCAGATAAGATGAGGCCACATGATAAGGATCCGGGGTCTGAGAAGGAGCTGCTGACGTTATAAGGCTAGATAAGGAATGAAGTGAATTATAAGGGCTGATATTAAGGCCGGTACGTTGTAAGTCCTGTGGGGACAGTAAGGAAAAAATCTATTTATATATATATATACTTTGTTGTATTCGTTACATACTGTCCTTGTAAACGGGAGGCTTTATGATGGATCGAACCGGCGACCTCTAAACAAGTAACGAAATTTCAAAGACATTAACATAACGACTGCACCAGGCAACCTTTCTTATACAGGAACTGTTGCTCAATATATACTGCACCTAGCCGGCCTTCATTGAACAAAAAAAAAAGAAGTAAATTGTATGTCTCATTCTTGACTCGCTCTAACTACGTCCTCCTTTTTCTACGTGTAGCTACAGTCGTGGTACTAGGCTCTTCACCGCTCCCCGCAATAGCCCCTGCATTACGACCACGAGTGCGTCTTCCGGTAGGAACATCTGCATCCGGAACAGCATTTTGAGCTTCCGCCGGCGGCTCGGGTGGTAATTCCGCGTCAAGAAAGTGGACCTGTCTGACTGCAGTAACCGGTTCTGCTACAGGAGTGACCACGCCACGAGCATCAGCATCGTCTTCCAGAACAGATGCGGGGTCAGTGCCAAGCTCGAATTGTCTCATTGCATCAGCGATGGCGTCCTCGGTCTCGCGGTCTGAATCCGCGTCGGAGGTGGTGGCCTCATTGGAAGTATCGATGCCATCGAAAACGAAAGAGTGGATTTTTTTGAAGATTCTTTTGACATGTGGCAGATGGCGATTGCAAGCGAGGAGTTTGTGGTATGCTCGGTACTCTGCTTCCCAGTCCGTCTTGGAGGTCCCCCATTCTTTATCCGGAGATAAGACGAATCGAGTCTGAACGCTGCATGTCAGCCTCAAGATCATCCATAGTAGTTAAGGACGCACGAGAATTCCGGCTGCTGAGATCGACGATTCCGTTACCTGCTTCAACCCCATCCTGATCCCATTTGAATTCGGTGCTGGCTTTTTTCCCGGAACGAGACTCCCAGGACCAAAGTACATCAGTCAGTGGACCTTCGCAATGTTAGAATCTGAAAGAACACCATTATTCGGACGCACCTTCATGACTACCGGTCCAGTAAACAGCTCGTTCATATTTCGGGTCGGGCCGGGAAACAAGACAGGCGCATACAGCGTCGCCTTTCGTTCGTTGGGAAAACAAAGGAAGTGTTTGAGAGCTTCGTTGTTGCTGCGATCAGCGCCGGCCGTGGTAAGCAGGTCGGAATCAATGTTGAAGCCCTTCAAAATGACGGGAAGGGTCTTGCGAATGATGCTAATTAGTGTCGAACGTCCGTCTGAATGTTCGTGAATAAACTAAATGGAATATCAAGTGAGTTCTACACTCTGGTGCCCTGAACAATTCACGTACGTCTTTGGCAAAGCTTCCATACGTCTCTGCATCCAGAAGGGAATGAAATTTCTCAGGGATGTCCTGGTAGAGCGCAATGGTTACGCTGTTTCGGTACGCCTCATCGCTGACAAACCGGTCCTCGGGTCTCTCCGAAGGCTGCGGTAGATTCAGTCGGAAAATTGCAGAGTCTATGAAGAGCGCTCGGGTGAAGAGGAACTTCTTAGCGAGAGCGGTGATGTGCGGTTGGTAGCCCAAAAGGTCTTTCTCAACCCCTTTGCGACGTTTCTTGGTTGAAACCGCCATAAGCTCGCTGTTCGTCTTTTGAAGCTCACGGTTCTCTCCCAGCACTTTCATTAGAGATAACTGAGAGGATTTCAAGGCCTGAAATGCGGAGACGATGAGAACAATCCAGACACAAATTTGAGGACTAACCGCTATCAATTCATCGCGTGAAGCATTGTAATTGATTGGTTGGAGGTGCAGGTCGCCACCATCGTCGTAGTCCTCGTCTTCAGTGGGAGTGGGCATGGTGGAGAGTGAGAGAAAGTTTCCGGCCGACGAAGGGATTCCCTGGAAACAGTATTACATAACAAGTGTTGGTGCCTTGAATTTGACGATACATGTTCTTGGAAATTTCAGGGTCAATCTAAATGTTCAGTTCTCAAACGGTAATTTCAGACACATGCCGACACAAAAGGGAGGTCGCAACACTATTTAACTTTGACGACGACGATGTATCTGGATGGGTTACAACGAAATCAGTCCGCTATTAGCTCCACCAGCTCCGGGATCCATCACAACGGGAGTGAGACGAGTTGCGGCCTGTAACTTGTGCCAGGCGCAGAAATGAACGTCGGCAGTTTGGTCCTTCAGTTCCGTGCTAGGCGTAAGTTTTTTCAGTAAGAGTCTGCGACAGAACACGAATAGATGAATTACTCACATGACACGGCGGTATTGAGTGCACTGTTCTTCATGACGCACCAGGAGCGCATCGCGTTCAGCTAACACAGCTTGATAGTCCCCGCGAACCCGAAAGTACGCCTTTCTGAGGAGTTCAAGTTGGTGCTCGCGAGCTTTGAGCAGGCTTTCGAGCTGTCGTTACCAGCACATCTGAGCATGGATGGAACGTAAAGGCGATTCAGACGACATACAATGGCAACATCTGAATCCATGAGGGCATGGGGAGACTCTAAGTTTTGAACCTCTGTGAAGACGACATCATTGGTAGCTGACATGGTGATTGGGCAAAGGAATACTCGCCTTACAGTGATATTTAACGGCCAAGTGGTTACGTTTCAGTTGTGATCGATCACTGGTTAACTTGGAAGATAGCCGAGAATTGAATGTTCGGTAAAGAGTAGACAGGGTCGAGTGAGAACAGGATACCCATCGGAGGAAACCGGTGTTTGCAAAAGTGGGATAAATTATCATGAGCAACGGGATGGCAAAAAAAGGAACCGAGGGGGGAGGTACATGAATAACAGTGCGAGTCGAATGGTGTATGTTGGTGCGGGCTGAGGCGCTCGTCAGTACTTTGGAAGAAAAATGAAGAAAGTGACCTCGGCAGGCGGGAGCATCTCAAAGGCCATAGTACTTCCGTGGCCGTGAAGGTGCAGCCCCGTGAGTTCCGGTTGCTACACGAGGACGTGCTCCTCGAAGGAGTCGTCGCAGGCCTGGGACGCGGGGGTAGCAGCTGGGGAGAGAAGGGAAGGATGTCGCGCACCTCCGGAACAACGGTCAAGTCTGCGTCTGTGAGCGAGCCCCTTCTGCTCGAGGTAGCACAAAAGCTATGGCTTGCCTGCGTTCGCGTAGTTGAGCTTCGGTTGGCGCCCGCAGGTCCCAGTGGCAGCGAGCGCTTCAATGTGGTAGGCAGCATCGATGGTATGCTCTTGAACGAGAGTGTGTGCGAGAGGCACAGATGGGAGGGCCTTCGAAAAGTAGCTCGTGCTGCAAGACACGAAGAGCATGTTCTGATTGAACATCTGGATGAGCTTCTGCGTGTTGACATGGCTAGGGATGCCGACCCCGCGTCTCGAGAACAGCTTTCTGTGGCGCCGTGATTTTTGTCCAGAATCACCTAGGGATCTGAGGTCTTCATCGCGAGATCGTGCCTGAGAGGGAAAACAAGCGCAGGGAAGCGAGAGGAGTGTGCTAAGACAGCCATAGGTTTCAGACCGAGAAATTAAAGGGAAGAAAAAACTCACTGGGTTGAAGCGCCCACGGAGTGCATGGAAGTGCTTCAACGAAGAAGGCGGACCGGTAGAGCGACATGTCCACCTCGCTGACTCGCGGCGGCGACAGTGGTAGTTGTCAGTTTTCCGCCCTCGCGTTTCCTTTTCGGGAAGTTCACGTGCTCGTCGGCACCACGGCATTTTCAGACTCCGCCAGCGAGCGTTACAGAGTGTTACATTCAAGTAAAAGCAGTTACGGGGCGGTAGAGTCAAAGCAGAGTCAGATTTCTCGGATTTTGCAGGAATGCATTGAAGGAAACATAACATAATATATTTGGAGGTTCATATCACAGAAATTACATCAAAACAGATATTATATGCATCTTGCCACCTATGTACTCTACACCGTAAATTTGCTGGAGAAACAGACTTGGCGTGGAACATGTAAGGAGCGGGCCCAACATAACACATTGGATACGCGCAAGGAGGAAAGGGTAACCGCGCGGCACAGCGGCCGCGAGGCGGGACGAGTGTTGGTGGCACCTGCTCCATGTTCCACCTCACATGCGCGGTCGCCAGGTGAACCAAGAAGGAATACATACCACATAGCCTGGGTGGAACAACGACGGAGGATGGAGATCTCATATTGGGGTTGGGCGACAAAGAGGTGGTGGCAGGAGGAGAGGAACGCGTATGTGACCGTAACACGGCGGGGTTTGAACTGACTGACGGACTCGAAGCGTGATCTCCCAATAAGGAGATGCTTAGTCAGAAATACGAGGGCGGAAACGCAAAAACTGACAGTGGTCGAGGACGGAGGCAGATTATGTTTGCACATGTTTCACTAACGCGCACATGTGATGAAAGTCAACTTCGCTTTCCAAGTCGGTTCCGTTTAAGTTCACTCACACCGTCCGCCGCTCGTAAGAATATTCTACCCAGTTCACAGCCCTTCTCTGGACTAGCAGTTCCTTGTCATGCCCCCCAAACCCGCCTGTCAGCACTGTGGTGGTGCCTACGACAAAAGGGGCATCGATAAACATGAAGCTGCGTGTGCCTCCCAAAAAGCTATCAAGGGAAAAGACACAAATTTTATCATGAAATTGAAGGCCCAACAACGTATGTTCATCTTTACTCTTGCCATAACCAATCGTTGAAAAATATTGACGTAGGTCAAGCTCAATACGCCCAACTTGATGTCCATTTAAGAGGTAAAAGTATATCCTCTGTTCCGATGCAAGGGAGTTTATATTTTTAAGCCGGCCACCCAGTCCAACCACCGGGAAGACATTCTCCGCCGCAAGTGCGGATACCCGAACGAGTTCACGTTGGCAAACCAACGAGAATTGGATGAGCTCTGGGGGTTGGCCTCGCATAAATGCACTGCGGTAAGACATCGCATCCGCAGTTCGTGCTTCTCGTACTTATTTTGTACTTCCAGTTCCGGAAAGACACAATAAAAATTCAGTACAAGACCGAGGACAAGGAGTTTGATACATACACTCGTCCACTGTGGGACTGGGTCTTAAGTCTTGTTCAGGACCCTCGCCTTTCTGCTTGTTTCGTTTGGGACGCCGAAAAGGCTTATAAATTCAACGGTGAAACTTATGTTCGCTTCTACCATGAACCTTGGACCGCCGACGCATTTTGGGCCGCACAGGTGAGTAGAAAACTATGTCTTCATGCACCAGCTCATGGTTATTCAGTCGGCCTTGCCCAATGATCCAGCTGCGAAGCCCGTTTGTCTCGTCGTGTATGCAGACAAGTCAAAACTCTCTTCCTTTGGCACCCAAAAGGCGTACGCGGTAGTAGCCAGAGTCGCAAACATTCCGATTGCGATCCGAAACAGTACTCGGTTCGGTGGTGGTCAGCTTGTGGGTCATCAACCAATAGTATGTTCCATTTCCTGCGGTGTTTGCTTCACTTATACTTTCGATGTGTAGGTGAAAGACGACCCTCAGGAGAATGGTAAACCAGCGTTCAGCAATTTCAAAAATATAGTCTGGCACATTGCGTTCTCCAAGTTACTGGAATCCCTTGTACATCCGTCCAAAGTCGGTAATTGGACGAAGTGTGGAGATGAAATTATCCGTTGGCTTTGGCCCATGATTCTGATTTTAGCTGCAGACTACGAAGAAGCGTATGTTCCTCCTTGGATTTTCTCTCTGATTTATTGAAAATAGGTTTAGATCTGTAATGGCACTCATTCGTGGTTTGCAGGGACTCTATCCTTGCCCGATATGTTTTGTCCCTTGGGATCAACAGTCAGATCTTTCCACAGCACATCCACTGCGCACGGGAATTGAATCTCAGCGCATTCTGGAGGAGGCTAGAGAAACAAGAACCGTAGCCGAGCGGGAGGAAATTCTTAAAGACCACGGATTGCGGGATGTCAAGGTGTGCCATTTTCTGCTTCGTCACTCTGGTTCATCTAATTATGACTAGAATGCATTCTGGGAACTCGGAAATACAGACCCCCATCAGGCTATCTCGTACGACCCGCTGCACGCAGACGATGGTGGATTTTGGGGTGATCACCTGTTTGGTCAATTTAAGGCACGAATTACGGAGTTGGGCCGCCCAGCCATTGTGAAGATAGATGCACAGTATGTTTTTTTCCTGTGCATGCACCATCATCTCCTGAGAATCCTCAGGATGTCCAAATTTCCACGGTGGAGAGGATTAAACCATTTCGAAACGGTTATGAATACCTCCTTTAAGGACGGTTCGAAACACGAAGACATTGCTAAATTGATGCTTTTCGTGGCTCACAATGTTCTCGTTGATGAACCTGGCCTTCTCCTACTGCAATCCCTTCGAAGTTACCTCGAGTTGCGCACTTCCATCGGGTTCCAAGTCCACACCTCGGAGACTATTGCCGCCGGGCGCCCTGAGGTTCTGATCCTTGACTCAGCAATGAAGGTATGGTTAAGCATTCGAGCCAATAACGTACTGAATACGGCCAGAAATATGTCACCGCTTGCGAGGGAACAGACCACGGCGAGAAGAATTGGAATTTCCCCAAATTCCACGCGCGTTATCATATATTCGACGACATCGAAAAGAAAGGAGCAAGTCGAAACTTTGGAACGAGAACCAGTGAATCCATGCACGGTGCAATCAGGAACACCTACCACCGGTTGACAAATTTTAAAGATGTGACTCCGCAGGTATGTTCGAGCGTTTCACACTGGGCACACACGCCAAATTGAACACTCTCAGCTGGTCAAACATGATCACCGTCGTACTGTGGCTACATTTATTCGGGAACAAATTGATGTGCTCGATGAAGACGCAGATGAGATTCCGGAGGATATAGAGACGCGGAAACTTTCCGCACTGTCCAATGTCGATATTGGTTCGAGCCTCAAGCCTGTTTCTTTCTCGACTTTGGAGCAAACATCCCACGACCTCGCCTTTGATAAATTCCGCGTGAAGTTCGGGAATTTCATTACCAAATTCCTTCCCGCATTCAAGTATCCTTTGCCGAATGGAAAGCCATTGAGATTTGATGGTAAAGAGGAGGTACATGTTTTGTCTTGCCCAAGAACATCTCAACTGACTGTTAATGCAATAGGTTGTGCCGTTTCAATTCCTCAAGGTACACTACGACTCCCTCAGCACCTGGACCTCATCTTCGGACTATCTACGATGCAACCCGAAATTCCACGGCCACCCTCGTTACGACGGTGTATTGGTGAAAACAGAAAAGGAGCCTCTCTTTGCTCAACTCCTCTATCTATTTTCTATCACAGTGGAGGAGACCGCGCATTCATTCGCACTCATCTTGCCTTTGGACGCTCCGACAGGACGTTTGAGCAAAAAGGACAAGGCGCTACGGTTCCATCGGGTTCGCGCACAGCCTAGGAAGAACTCTGAGTTCATTTCCGTACATTCCATCATCCGTGGAGCGCTCCTAGCACCCGACTTCGACAAACCTGGAGAGTTTATTGTGGTTGACGTGGTCGACGGTGATATGTCCCTTCGACTAAAGACCTTGTACCCAGACCGTCATGGAACGTAGCATTGAGATAATGGTTATTCAATCAACATACATCACATCGAGACATCTGTACGTCCTCTAATGTGTTGGGTGCAAAGCGCCGTGCTTCCAGAATCGCGATGCGCAGCCTGAGTGCGAACCGCATGCGGGACTTCTATCCGGGATTCATATGACCTGGATTCCGGTATCGAGATACACGCGCATTTTGCAATACCTGAGCTCTTCATTTCCTCGCGCGATCTCTGGTGGGTTTGGTGCATACTGCTCGAGCGGTTGAGCGGCAGTGTCTGGGCGAGATCGTGGATGTGCCCTATGAATAGGGAACATGATCATAGGCGGGCGACATACCTAGCATCGCACCACAGATGCGAATTCGGACTGTAGACGAGGATAGCGGATCTTAGACTGAGCCGTTAGGGGGGCCCCCTTGTTCCGTACCACCACGGTGGTCGGATTTCCCACGCCGCTGGGAAGGGTGCGCGTCCTCTCCGGGCGATGTAGGCAACGCCCGAAGGTTGCCCGAGTCCGAAGAGAACATGTAGACGCTGCTCACCCCCCCGTGGCGTCGCTGCACGTCGAATGCCACACAGTCCACGGCTAGAGATGACCCCGTCTCGTGTATAGTAATATGTAATACACCGGAATCCCTTCCAAATGCCCTCTAAATCCTCCCGACCGACGTATCTAGTCCCCCACAGTCTACGCGCGAGTCCGACACCCGATCCTTGAGAGACCTCCCCCCCCTCGTCGCCCCGACTTACGCTCTTTGTGCAGCTCTTCGGCGCGCATTCGGGTACCGCCGAAAATGCGGCTGGAAGTATGACGTAGAACAATGTTCAAACGCCGCGTGGGCAACGCGGGTTCACACGGCACGTCAACCGCCATGGCGTGTTCTGGCAACGTGTGCTTCTTTTCTCCCATCCCTCCTCCGTCTCACCCACTATCGTCGACGCCGCCCACCATCAACGAGCTCCCGCAGCCCAACCGCACAAAGGCTTTCCTGCTCGGTGCGGGCCACCGAGCAAAGCCTCTTTGACGGTGAGGAGCACACTGTGTGTGCAGAGCCGGTAAAGCTGATGCGCAAAAACCAGAGCCTCCTTATCGATTGAAACTATCCGCTTTATACAGCCTCACCCCCCACGCTCTTTCACGCAAATGAGCCCGCCGGCGGTGCCCTGTACGATTCGCATCAACACGCGATGGAACCCCTGAGGAACGAATCACCCTCAATTCCCCGTCTCTTTGTTCTCGCCAACGTTAAATAGCGACGCGGAGGTGCGCTATGATCACCCCCAAACGAACAGTATCTCTTCACTTAAGCAGAACTTCAGCCCATCGTCCTATCCAATGGCCATTACTAGAAACAACAGTGCCCGCTCTTCCTCCCCCACCCCTTCCGAGAACTCAGACATGTACTACGACGACTTCGACAACGCCAGTCCCTCGCCCGCGCCCTCCCAGACTGCTGACCCGTTCGGCTGGGAGAGTGACGGGACCCCCGCGCCCATGGACTCACGCGACGCTACCCCTACCGCGGCGGCGCGCCCCTCCTCCCCCGCTTCGGTGGTGGAGATCTCGAGGGAGGAGTTCCCCCCGCTCCTGGTGGAGACCCCCGCCACCGTTACCAAGCCCTTTGCCGCCAAGGCCGTGAAGGCGAAGAAAGGCAAAGGGAAAGCGAAGGCCGCAGAGACAGGTGCGCAGCGCGCCGCCGCAACTTACACATGAACTGACACACCCCACAGCCGCCGCCGAAGTAGTCACCCGTACGAACGACGCCGACGACCCCTTCCTCGCCGCAGACATTGCGCGCGCCACCGCCGCCTCGCTTGGCATCCAGACGACGTCCGACAACACGACGGCCGGTGCCTCGTCGTCGCGTCGCCCCGCAGCTGCTCCTGGCTCCCCATCCAAGCGCCAGCGTGCGAACACCGCAGGCGACACAGCCCCCACTCCCTTCACGCCCGCGTCTGCCCAACCCGTCTTTGCCCCCATTGCTCTTGCACCTGTCCTCGCCACCGTGGTCGTGCCAACCACCACGGCCGACGCCCCCGCCCTAACCCCCGCCACCGTACCCGCCGCGGCCGCGGCCGTCGCGCCCGCCGCCGCCGCTGCTGTCGCCCCTGCTGGCAATGCGGCGGTCGCACCCACCTTTGCCCAGGCCGCCGCTGCTGCTGCCGTGCCCGTCCAGCCCGCCGCCGCAGCCGCACCCGACCAGCCCATCGCCGCCGACGCCGCCCTGCCGCCCATGTGGCTGACGGCGGACGGAAACCCACCCCGCGGCTCGTACACCCCCACGCCCGCGCGCTGCTGCTGCCGTGCCCGTCCAGCCCGCCGCCGCAGCCGCACCCGACCAGCCCATCGCCGCCGACGCCGCCCTGCCGCCCATGTGGCTGACGGCGGACGGAAACCCACCCCGCGGCTCGTACACCCCCACGCCCGCGGGAGGCTTCCCCGCCATCGTCTACTCGCCGGAGGTGTTGCTCCACGGCGTGCCTACCGACCTCATTAGGATGTACGAGGCTGTTCCCTTCCCCAAGTTTTTCCTACTCGTGAGCGGTGGGAATGGTGCCGTCATGCGCACGCATGGCCTCATCCGCGACGCGATCGGCAATTTTATTAACGTCGACCCAACCAGCTTCACCCTCGGTACCCCACCCACCACCGTCAACGGCACCAGTCCCTCGCTCTGGCTTGCCGCCGACATTCCCGGTCCCCTCTCGCAGGCAATCCTCGACGCCAGGATCATCTCCTCCGCTGGTATCACCCTCTTCGCTCTTCCCTATGACATGCCGGTCATAAGCTTCGTGGGCATCCTCGCCGGTTTCACTCTCCCCAACACCGCTCTGGGCGCGAACGCCGCCCGGGATCTCATCCGCACCGCGATCGAGGCGAACAGCGAGATCTCGCAGTTCGTCCAGACCCATCGGGACGCTTTCGGGCCCCAGGTCTCCGCCGGTCAAGCGTGGGAACTCTTCCGCGACTCCGTCGCCGTCCACGCGATCGTCCTCATCGTCAATGACACCAACACCGTAGCGTGGCGCCTCCATGTCACCCCCCCCCTACCAACGACCGTGTGGCGTGGGGCCAGCTCCGCCGCCTCTTCGGCAAGCTTCAAATCATGACGGCCCTTCACGGTCAGCCCAACCCTCACCATTTAATCCTGATGAGCCTGACCCGCGCTCTATCCATTACAGGTAATGCCCGCCTCCAGCGCGCCTTTCGATGCCGCATCTGCCCGGGCACCGACCACCCCACTCCTCTCTGCCCGCTCCCCAGCCTCCCCGGCTGGCTCGGCCCGACTCCCGCCACCATAGCCGCTCTCGAGGACGCGAGTCGCGCCGCAGCCGCCAAGGCGCAGGAGTTGATGCGCGCTACCACCTCCGACGCCAGCGGCTCCAACTCCCGCGCCGGCAACGGGCGCGGCAGAGGCGCCTCCAACTCCAAGGCCCGCGGGGATGGACGCGGTAAACGCGGCGGAGAGTTCAAGGGGAAAGGTAAACGCCGCGAGCGCGACGATTTCTTTTGAAGATTCCGCTACGTGATACGTACACTAGATTTTGATATGTTCTTACAATGACCGATCGATACGATGCCTTGATGTAACCTCCCCTCTATAAACGAATACACGAGTCCGCTTTTCTGTATATATCAAGAAGTCCTGACTTGTGAGAACCAACAACAATTACTCCGGAGCCGGTGTGAGCATCGGAGGATTTTGCAGCGCCGCGGCCTCTCGCCGCGTCGGCGAGCAGGCGGGGAACCGCTGACTAAACTCCACCAAAAAACCCTCATTATTAATGACACAAACACCATTTAAAAGATGCAGCGCCATGGACCCTCCTGGAACACGGGAGGGTGTCGGGGAGAGGGCGCATCCCCCTCGTCAGTGCCCGCAGGCTACGAGAATAAATTATGAATCCAGCGGGAGCCGGGGCAACCGGGGGCCTAGCCCCGGCTATCCTCATCGAGACCCCCCCTGCGCTAGCTCAACCGTAACTCTGGCTGACGCAGCGACTGACGAAGAGCGACGAATCCCAAGCACGCGTGCGCGTACGCGCCGCGGCGGCAACGGTGATGCTACGGTTCACCCGGGCACCCCGACCGGGGGTTCAGGTTTGCCATCCCACCCGCAGAGGGACGGCCATGCAAGGGGTAACCCGAGCGTATCCGAAATCTCCGCGGGAAGGACCGCACCTGGCCCCAGAGCTCCCCGACCTGGAGCAAGCACCCAACCTCAGGGTGGAGCTGCGAGCTCCGAGCGGCGCCGCCCGCCTAGGGGTTGTCCACAGGACGAGGACCACGCGCCTGCTTTTTTCAACCGTAAACGAAATAAACAGCAAATAGGTAACCCGCGCATCGGTCGAAACACGAGGGCATCTCTAACTCTGGCCGCCGTTAACATAAATGGCGTGAAAGCCACCTCGCTGTCCCAGGAAAGCCACAAGTGGCACGGGATACACAGTATGATGAGGGCGCAGCAACTTGGTGTATTGATTGTGACGGAAACGCACATGTCGGTAGCGCAAGCCCTAGAAGTAGAAGAGAGCTTTATGAAAAAGCGCCTAAAACTCTACAACTACGAATACCCTGACAACCCCGCCGCAAAGGGTGTAGCCATAGTTCTAAACAGAGAAATTACGAACGTAGACGGGGTGAAAATACATTATCTCATACCGGGCAAGGCGATGCTAGCAGTTATCCCTTGGCACGGGAACCGAACAATGACGGTGCTGGCGCTCTACGGGCCAACAGACTCAGATGAAGCGAAAATAGAATACTGGAATACCCTGTGCACGCTGTGGCTTACCACCGACCTCCCGGTACCGGACGCCACGGGGGGAGACTTTAACCTGGTCACAGACCCTCTGGACCGGTTCCCGCACCACACGGACTCAGAAGCAGTAATGGCTGCGTACCTGCGCTTTGTACGCCTGCTGGAATTAAAAGACGGATGGCGCAGGACAAACCCAGATACGAAAGCCTACACTCACACAAGTACCCGCGGAACGCTGTCACGCATTGACCGGATACTGGTCTCACCAACGCTTATGAAAAACTGTCACAAGTGGGAAATAAGTAACGTACCTGGGAGCCTCACAGACCACAGGTTGGTCTCGGTGAGGATATCTGCCCCGGAGGCCCCATATATAGGAAAAGGACGGTGGGCTATGCCGCTCTTCCTCTTGTATGACAAAGAATTTATGGCCCATGCTATGAACGAGGCATGTAAGTTGGAAGAGTCTATGTCCGACGCACGTACCGAGACATCGAACGCGCAAACGCGCTTCAAAGACTTCAAGGATACGGTCCTGGAGTTTGCCAAAAAGAGGGCAAAATCTGCCGCAGGCGCGACCGAGGCGAAAAAGAAAATGCTGACGGATGAACGGGATGCACTGCTGAACGGCAAGCCTCCGGCCCCCCTGACAGTAGGAGAGGCAGATCGTTCCGACCCCAGGGGGGGCAGCGACACGCACGGAAGGGTGCTAACAAATCAGTTACAAGAAAACGCGAACACGAGAATACCTCGAACGGACCAACACCTGACTACCGGAGGACGGACACAGGCTGAGATCGCTGAGTTAGTAGTAGCCATCGAAGCGAAGATAGATGACTTAACGGATCGCCAGCGTGAAAGGAAGAGGCTGGAAACAAGAGTCCGCGGCGTTACAGAGCTAAACCATATAACGAAATACGCCGTCAACATCAGCAAGGATCCGAAACCGAGGGACACATTGACCTACCTACGTAGAACGGATATTACGCCGGAGAAAGGAAGCCGACGTTCCTCAGAAATGGCCGAGATCGCGCGAGACTACCACAACGATATCCAGGCAGATGGATTAGACATAGCACAGGAGAGGCGAGACGAGGCAAGTAGAGATGCCCTAGACTCCCTGCCCCCACTTGTGGCTGAAGCAGGAGCCGAAATGAGGCCGCTATCCGAGAAACTAGCAGAGGGCGACATATTGAAGGCTCTTATGGAAGCGGCGTCGGGGAAGGCTGCCGGCATAAATGGTTATGCCACGGAGTTCTGGCATAGGCTGGAGGCCATAAACAAAGAAAATACCGCTACCGAGGGCGATGCACCATCGAGAAAAACATGCGACATAGTTAGAGTGCTCACCTGGGTCTTCAACGATATTGAGGAGTTCGGCATGGTCGACGGGACAGATTTCTCCCTGGGTTGGATGTGCCCCCTATATAAGAAGAAAGATAAGACCGACATCGCAAACTATCGTCCCATAACCGTGTTAAACTCGGAGTACAAAATCTTCACCAAAGCGTTAGCGAACAAACTAAGTAGAGTCGCTCCGTACCTGATACACAACGACCAGACGGGCTTCATGAGGGGACGAAAATAAGCGACACCGTATACTTTGCAATGGAAGTTGTCGAATACTCAGAAGACGACCTACAAAATGGGGTCATCGTGGCACTAGACCAGGAAAAAGCCTATGATAAGACAATCCACACTTACCTGTGGGAGACACTCAAGAAGCACGGTCTTCCGGACATGTTCATAAACACCGTGAAGTCCTTGTACAGATTTGCTGACACTCATGTGATTATCAATGGCGAAGTCAGCTCGTCCTTCCGAGTCGTCAGGGGGGTACGCCAAGGCGACCCATTATCATGCCTGCTGTTTAATTTAGCTATCGAGCCATTGGCGGCAATGCTCAGAAATTCAGACCTTAAGGGATATGCTGTACCCGGGGTCGCGGAGAGAGCCGTGGTAAAACTCTTTGCGGATGACACCACCGCATACTTGAGCGAGCACGACAAGTTCGAAGACCTGGAAGAAATACTGAACAGGTGGTGTCTAGCGTCAGGAGCCCGCTTCAATGTCACGAAGACGGAGATCATACCATTCGGTGCACAAGTTTTCCGGGAACACCTCCTGGAAACGAGACAGTTACAACCGGGCGATAGCCCGATCCCGCGGGAAGTCCATATCGCCAAGGAAGGGGAAGCAGTCCGAATACTCGGCAGTTTTATCGGAAACGGGGTAGACGCCTTCGGAGTATGGACCCCCGTGCTAGAAAAAATTGATTCAGATTATGAAAGATGGGCTAACCTCAACCCAACGCTAAAGATGCGGAAGAACATCGACCAGATAGTGGCCGGGTCCCGATCCCAGTACCTGGCACAAATGAATGGCATGCCTCCGGCGGTGGAGAAACACATACTGAAAGCACAGAGGGAATTCATAAACGACTCGAAGTCGTCCATGGTCTCACGAGATACCTTGATGGCCCCCCGGGACAAGGGCGGCATCGGTATGTTCGATCTCGAAGCCAGGAACGAGGCCCTCCTGATGGTTAAGGCCGCGTCTCTCGCCGAGACAGACCCAGAAATGCGCGCCCACTGGGCTTCTCTAGCGCTACATAGCCTAGTAAAACACGTAGTCAAGGCCTCCGCAGCGGACGAAGAGGCAAAGACTCACATTATGGTGCAAAACCTTAAAGTTAACCGAAACGACACCCCTGCGCTGCACAAGAACATGATGAAGTGTCTAAATAAATATGGAGTTAGCTTCGAAACGGTAAATCCCTCCCGAGAGCTACAGAGAGCGATGCCGATGTGGCACCACCCTGGAGAGAACAGAGAAAAGAGACAAGAAAATAACGGCAAGAGGGCCGTATGTCTGAGAGGAAACCACGAGGCGATGACGGTGGGCGATGGCCTGGATCTTGCGCAGCGTCTGGATGACCCCCTACATACAAATCGTCCCTCATGCATGTGTGACGCCTGCGAAGACGACCGAGCGGTTAGGGGGTGCAAAGACCCCCACGCGTGTGCTAAAAAAGTCACCTCCCGACTGGGACAAATCCATACCAGGTGGATCCCCCAACACGATGACGAAGGACGGCCGGATGAGGAACGGCGAGACAATGGAGAAGAGGACAAACTCTTCCTCCCTCCGGAACCGATCAAGAACCTCGCCCAGGGTCTGCGTGCAATGACACGCCGCGGGGGTGAACCAAAAGAACGTCCCGACCCGAGGGTCAGGAGAACACAACAGGAATCTGGACATGAAGAGGTTACAATTTATATTGCAGGCACGGTACATACTCCGCTGAGTAGGAAGGTTACCGCTGCGGCCGGCATCTCCTTTGAATCTGAGGAAAGAAGCGGCACTGGGAAGTGCATCCCGAGGGAGAATACACAGTCCCAGTACGTGGCAGAGTTCTTCGCGGCTTTAACATCGATAAGGAGCGTAAGCAAGACAACTGTGCTCACCATAGTTAGCGGCCAGAAGTATGTGAGAGACGCGATGAACGACAAGCTTCGAGTGTGGGAACACGAAGGCTGGGTTGGAGTGCAGCACCGCGATGTGTTGCAGTGCGTGGCCTCAGAACTTAAAGCACGGAAGGCCCCCACCTTCTTCCGGGTAGCGACGCCAGGTACACCGGCTAAAGCGAAGTGCAGGAAGGCCAGCGAGGCGGCGAAGAGGGCAGCAAGGACCCCGACGACCGAAGCATGGGATCTAACATTGCCGCGGGGCACGGCCCTCCCCGGAATGAGCCTGCAAGGCAACCGCCAGAAAATATTCTACCGCAGCATAAGAGAGGAGAAGACCAAGAGGTTAGCCCCTAGAGTATCGACAGTAAACAAGCTGGATAAAATTCGGGAGGCCGTGTACGAGGTGTTCGACAGACGGGTGTCGGACGCCGACATATGGACGTCACTAGATGAGAGAGATTTCCTTCCGCGCACTGCGCAGTTCCTATGGAAGGGTGTGCACAATGCACACAGAGCCGGTTCTTACTGGACTCACATCCCGGAATGTGGTGATAGAGCCATGTGCAAGGACTGTGAGGTGCTGGAAGACGTCGAGCACATCCTAGTAGAGTGCGAGAGCCCGGGCCAGGAGATTATATGGAGAGCCGCGAAGACCCTGTGGCTAGTGAGAGAGCCCCAATGGCCTGAAGTGTCGTTAGGCACCATACTGGGCTGCGGCTTAGCACAATTCCGCGGGGACAGCGGCAAGGTCGATCGAGGAGCACAGCGGTTATACCGGATTCTGATGTCTGAGTCCGCGTACCTGATTTGGAGACTACGTAATGATCGGGTGATCAACCGCGACGGCGAGCCGATAACAGAGGAAGAGATCATGAACAAATGGAAGTTTATGATAAACTACAGATTACAAATGGACAAATTAATGGCGAATAGACCGCGCCGGGGGAAACACCCCGCGCTGGCACCCAAACTGGTCTTAGAGACTTGGTCCGGAACCTTGGACAACGAAAGGAGCTTACCGGCCGATTGGCTGAAAGAGCCCAGAGTTTTAGTGGGTAGCCGTGCTTTTCCACAAAACCCGGCCCGACGGCAGAACAGCCGCGGCATCGGGTAGCACCGGAGTCCCACACTGCCCTCGGGCGTGCGGAACGCATTTCTCTGGGTGGTGAAAACCACTTCTCCTGGGATTAACATTCCACCTTTACTAAGCAGTTGGGCTAACCCATAGTTAGTTGCTTCTGCCTAAACGTACCACCAAAAAAAAAAAAAAAAAAAAAAAAAGAGAACGCTGGATTTCATGGGAAGTAAGAGCTCAGACCAAACTCAGACCGGGCCGCGTCATCAACTGATTGATTGATCTGTCAGAGCCTGAATTCGTCACTTGCTCTTGACGCGGGCGATCTGCTCCTGCCTTCCGGTTCATTCCTGACTTCTTCTGCGTCCTGTGTACCAAACTTGCTTTATATTTGGCAACGAAACGTCCATAAGCTCCAACCCTCTCACCGCCGTCTCCGTCGTTGTGCCGCTTCGAGTCGACAGATACTCATACCTCGCCGCCGTCAGGTTTTCCCCCCTCACCCACACGTCTATATTGGCAGTCTTAGTTTCTACAAGCAACCGCTCTCTCCCCCATCTTGATCCTCGGCCGTTCTGCTGGATCCCGATAGACAAACTTCTCACAATCATAGATTTTTGTTGGAAAGTGAGCACCACTTCAGCGGAAGACGCTCTTTCATATCGAGTCCAGGCCGTGCATCTTGATTCTTGAGCGTCGGTCATTTTTTGTGGCTTTTCGCGGTCCGATGGTACTCATTCAAATACTTGTGGGGCAATCGCCGATGTTCATTCCCGCTGGATCTCGGACTGCTGTCGCGTCCCGTACGATTCTCTTGTCATGTGGCGGCGGAACCAGCTCCTCCATCCTCAGCTCGAGCGGCCTCGAGACACTGTATCATTACATACTCGATGGGTCCTGTCCACTTCCCCGTCCTGTAAAGCCCGGTAGAAGCGTCGTTATATCCCGCAGACTGGCGCGAACTACCGCGCGTATATATCCCACGCGGACCTCATTCGGGAGGATCACACTCTTCGAGTCGCTATTCGGATACTCTGTATTCCTTTCCTCTTCTCCTCACCGATTCGTGCTTAACTAAATCACTTCAGCTATCTTCAGCTATTCACAACTAAACGGAGGCATCGCCTACCACCACCACAAAGGCGATGTCTCGACCCAGCTCGGTAAGTACGGTACCTGTAAACCTTTTTCTTCGAGCATTAATAAATAATTGCCCTAGGCACCTGGAGAAGAGTTTACATCATAGCCCCAGCCATGCTGGCGCGCCGAGGAGCTCACCCATTTATCGTCAGCGCCCTATCACCTTTGTGCCAGCTGAATATACCCGTTCGAGCCCGGGCCATCAGTTGCACGGACGATACTTTTGCCAGCGTCACCATCGTCAATCCGCGCCGCCCTGGTTCATATATTTAGGCACGACTGTCCCATTATCGTCCGCCCAGAGCGCATCTGTCCATCGTCGCTGTTGCGTTCAATTGTTCATTTGCGTATGCCTAAAAATGATGCCTGCGTTCACTCGTATCTGCAAGAACCAAAATATTGTTCGGATGGTTTGGTAGCGCTCGGAGCGCATCCGTTTACCATGCGTGGTCACTGAGGGGTTGCTGCGGAGAAAGCTCGTTCGACTCGGGGCCAAACCTCTGGATATTGCAGAGGCAACCTTTTTGTTGGTCTCGGCTCCTGGGCTGGGCTGTCTGTGATCCGCGTTCAAATCTAACGAAATTGGCACCAACTCAAGTTTCTCCCGTTTGTGCCTTTTTTTTTGGTCTGCACGCAATTGCTCCGCTCAATGTGGCCAGGCTGCCGCTCAGCAATTTTCAGTCCTTCGACTACATCCCAATTCACAAACTTTTGACGGATCTTTCTCTCTTTTTCCTTTCGCTCGCACACTCTTCGCTGACAATGCAGTTCACCAGCGACTGAGCTTCGATATCGAGGCTTTGTAGCTCCCCGCGCGCATCCGCATATCCGCGATGCGCATAGGCAGCGGGGGACGCTCTGGACGCTCGTTCGAATCGAGCACTCGCCTTACGTTCAAGATGATCTTTTTTATGCGCCTGTTTTCATTTGGCGTTCTTCCCCTGTCTCAGTCTCTTATTCGGGGATATAGTCAGGTATGATTCTCGCGGTGTGGCTATCCCCGTCTCCCTGCATACTTGCCCTTTTTCCCCCAGAAAACCCTGTCTTCCCACACGAGGAATCTTTTCTGGTTACGTCTCCTTACAAGCCGGAGCTCTAGGTGATCGTGAGACACTGTGTTTGATGTACGTCCAAACCAGGCAAAACAGCTCCCGCTGGATTCTATTCTTGCCCCCGTACTTCTCACCACCCGTCCGCCTCAAACTAATTTCTATCTTCAGGTATTTCAAAAGCGCAGCTCAATTTGACAAGAAACATTCGTCCACGCAGCTTGCCAATTACCTGTCAATTGCTTCAATTTGAAGTCGACTCCAACGGAATTCGCAGATCTATCGGGCATCCTTTCGTGATCAGTGCCATCCATAAAAATGACCACGAGTCCGCGCCGAAAATGTCTGCGAGCGAGCACCGAAGCTAAGTTATGGTTCGTCCGTGCTTTCCCATTCAGGCTGACAGGATCTTATGAACTAACAGATATCTTCAGGTGGGTTCGCGCCGAAGCTGACAGCGTCGTCCGTGTTTCTCATTCGGGCTGACGATGCCCTCTCAGCTGACTTGTATGTTCAGTCTACGCAGGACTTGGTAGCATTCAAAGAGCATCTGTTCACCATAGGTGCACATCCGCATTGACGCGGAGTAAGCCTTGCGCGGAGACTGGGTGGGCGCGAAGAGACCGAGTGCGATCTAGCAGATTACTGAGATCCAGGGGAATATTGTGCAGATAAAAATACGGACCTGGGTGGGTCGTCACTGCGAGCAAGCCTCTGGCCAGCAGCTGCAGGCAGTATGATGTGATTGCCTCCAGCTCGGATTTTTCACCACCAAAGAGCACCTCCACTTCCTGGAGGCTCGGCATTAGGGTATTCGCAACGAACGCATCCTTTTCTGAAAGCAATTCGGGGTGGGTTTGAAATTCATAGGATTCGAGATAGAAAACGAGGCTCTCCAAGCAATTACCAGGCCCGAGACTATAGAGCAGTTGCCAACGTGAATAGCGCAACTCTAGGCAGGTCAAGGCGGGAAACTCCGACAGATTGACCTGCGATGTGATCGCTAAAGGGGGCTATCAGTGTGAGAAGGATTTATCCGGAAAGACAAATCTCACTGCCAAAAGATGCTAGGTGTGTTATGGTCAAGCGTGCGGAGGTCAGGACCTGGAGCAGGGTGAAACTTTCCTTAGCCTCGATCACGACGTGAATTAGATGGCTGAAATCGAATGGGCACTGAGGAGAAATGAGCCAGGCGCCTAGGACAAAACCAGTTACCTGACAAGTTCCCACTCACCCCTGCAGCGCCGGCGCACACGGAAGGAAGACTGTATTTGAGCTTGCTTCTTGATCTGCTGCACACATTTCCATGGGAACTATTCTGAGCCTTATTGAACCGTTATTTTGACTTAGGCCAAAAGATCCAAATCAACTCACTTTATAACGTGGGTTACAATTATACTTGGAACTCCGTCGGAAACTCTGAAAATCACAACATGGGACGCAGCTTCGCATGTCATATGTGGAATTCGCCAGGAACGACATCAATGCCAGGCAAGCATCCGAGGGTCAAGTGTCCTACCGACCGTGCTTCTGCATGCATGAGGACCCAGGAATGTGATTCGTCCGAGATATCGCACGACTAAGGGCTGGTCTTCGGCGCCTTCCGCACCTGTTATTCGTGTGGCGGATGAGGCGGGCATTCAGCGAAGAAGTCTTTTCTGCCGTGTGTGTGAGGGACGTCGTTTCAGAACAAATCTGATATACGCACAAAACATTGACTAATCTCGGCCATCGTGCGGTGTCCAAGTCCTCTCCAGGCATCGACAATTGGAATGACGTCTTGGTTCGCAGGCTATGTTCCTTCTGGCGACTAAACGAGCCGGTACCGATATCACATAGTATTATTTATTGGTTGAATCACTGGGATGACAGTGTCGCCATAAAACTTTTACTCACTTTGCCCGCCTTCCTCGATCGTCTGATCTCCTCTTTCCCAATCACTCTATCGCAAGGACCATCGACGGCACGGCTAATAAAGTCCTCTCGTGATATGCCTACTATGTTGCCCAGCCATTTCGTACTACGAAATGGTGGCTGGGGCCGTGACCCAGCCACCTGTGCCACAGCCACTATTTCGTAGTACCAAACGGCTGGGCAATATAGTAAGATCCGGAACTGTATCTTTGACTCGTGCATTTCGAACAACGGCCAGTGCCCCACGCAACGATCCACAAACTGGACATCGGGGATGTGTCCCTGTCCTCCTGTTCTCGAATTGCTCTCGACGAGTCTCCAGGACTGGTTTTTGTAGTTGATTCTACGGGGACAGTAACGATTATTTCATACCTTTGTTCGGAGACTTGACCGGTGCGCAGCAACAGTACTGTTTTTCTGCTGCGTACACTACTCTTTTACATTCGATGCGCAGTGCAGAACAGGCATTCCAGGCTCATATTACGCGAAATTTCTAGAGAAAAAAGGTTGCTCTTCTCTAGCCGGCATGATTTACCAAATGCTTGGAGATGTGTCTGTATGTCATTTTTCGGAAACCACCCCTCACGCGCACCGCTTCCTCATTAATGTGGGATTTCGGTGCAAGTTTCCCTTGCAGTCAATGGTGGTTCATACGGCACAACGCAGTAGGATATATCGGTCGAATAACGGAGGTTATCATAAGTTCGATCATTTCATGAGGGATTTAAACTAAAATCGAGGGGGATTAATTTCTTTCCTTCCCATTCGAAATTCTTCGATAGACTTCTCATTAAGCACGATCTTCACCACTTCCTGACGTCCCGCGATGTCCCTGGCCCATAAATTTCCGGTTCGTGTCCAGCTGGTGCCACGCGAGTCGAGTTGAACCTCCCGCAGGTGCGCATACAGCGGGGTGAGTGCGGCGAGGACTTTATGTTGAAGTGTGAGGGGTAACTCATAGTCGACTTCCTCGGCGCGGAAGATTTCGATATTGTGAGGCAGCGAGAGTAAATCGTCAATGATCAAGTTCAAAACAGCCTAATATTTTCTCAGCGTCAGGCCCAGATATATGTTAGAACGAAATGCTTACCTGCAGGGTGCAGACGAAGGATTTTGGCACTGATCGCTCCTGGTCGGGGATCAGTTTTTTCGGGATGATGCGCTCCTGCACTACCACCGGTGTGGGTGAAACATATGCCGCCTCTGCATCTGAGATCTCGTATCCGGGCGAGCGAGGAATTAATGCCTCGTCGTCGTTCAGCTCAAGCATCCGCCGGTCAACGGGACTGTCCATAGTAGATTCTGGAAACCACATGTGGGCGTTGCCGCAGCGGAAATCCAGCGGTGCGGGGAATTTAAAGGACAGCTCCGCCAATTCAGGAAAGAGGGAGGGGATGGCCGCAAGGAACTGGAACATCGGTGATGGAGTGGACGATCCGAAGGACTCCTCAGCTTCCAAATACTCGTATTCCCGTGCAGGGAAGGGCCAAGTGAGGGACCGCAGGGGCACCGTTGCTCGTGAAATGTCCGTGCACAACAGCATGAGGGAATCTCGACGGGGGGATCCGAGATCACTATATTGCTGACAGGACGACCCGGGGTCAAGAGCTGGACAACCGCGGGTGGCCCAGTCAGATTGCGCAAAAGGGGAATTGTCGTCGATGACAGTGGGCCTGCAGAAGATTCGAGCGCCAGGGACTGGAGGTGGGGGCACTGCCTCAGAAAGCGAACCAGTACCTCCACGTCGCGTATCCCATGCACTGATAAGCCGACGAGGTTGATGAGTGCGTCCGAGCCAAATCCCGCGATTAAGAGTGATATATCTGCACCGCTGGCGTTCAGGGTGCTGAGATTGTTTCGAGATACCAGCCGGACAGGTTCATCGGCAGAACAGCGGGTCATCTCCAGAGTTTCTATGGTCAGAAAGCCCTCCGCAGCATCTATGTGGCAGTTTCGGAGCTGGAGCTCCTTCAGCTTCGGGAGAGATTCGAGAGCTTCGCGGAAGGGATGGTCGATCGTAGCCAAGTCGATGTGCAATGACGATAGGTTCCGATAATTTTTGAGCGTGATGACAAAAGTCTGGAGAACCCTAGCATTTAGGGTGTCAAATAGATGGATGTTTTCAATTTCGGGATGGAAGCTTCTCAGCGCCATCAATCCTCGGCTGAAAGTGACCGTCCAGGTGTGAACAAACGAAGGGAACGGACCCTCCGCCAATCTGTTCAACCGAACTGCTGTGCGATGGAGGTGACGAACACGATCCATCCAGTTATCCTTGTCGAGCCCCCATCCCAGTGCTGCCACACTCAACGTCTGCTCCCGAAACAAGCGCGGCAGGACCAGGGAACGAAAGAGTCTGCAGACCAATGAGACTCTGCGCAGTTGCTGAAGCGTGCATAGACCTAAGCAAGCAACCCAGATTTCCACAGGCAGAGCTGTGGTCCGCTGGACAAGCATCGAGGTGGTGAGAGATCAAGGTGTGAATTGCCGTCACATCGTTGCCCAGCAATCATTGCGCTGCCGTTCTGGTTGGGGCCAGGAGAAATTGCCGCGGCTGCCGCGCACTGCCGCGGCAATACCTAAGCCCGACTAAGCCCGACTAAGCAACATAAGAAATACTTCACACGTGGGTTCTACTATGAAATTAGGTCCTAGAGATATACTGGACTGTTATACAGCTTGAATATACTGTTCTCCGTGTATGTCTTACTCAATTTTTGAGTGTGAAGTCCAGATTTTGTCATGGTGCACCCAACTTGAACATCGAAATTGAATGGGACAAGATACATTGTGTTTTAAATACTTTAGGACAAGTTGGACTTCTTTGTTACAATGGTAGACATAGATGCATGCCGCAGCACGTCCGCGCGGCAGCGCCGCGTCAGTGCGCGGCAGTGCCGCGTCAGTGCCGCGTCAATACGCGACAGTGCCGCGGCAACACAGCCACCGGGTAAAGTGCCGCGGCAGAGTGCCGCGCCCACTGTAGCAAGTTTTACACCGATTCTCTGGCATACGGTGAGCTCTCGAAGGTGTTTATATCATCAATGGACCGTTTGGGCCCCGGAAGACTCGGGACCAACGAAACTCGGACGGCAGGTACATTCCATGCACGGTACATTCTGCCGCATGCAAGGCACATTCCTTCAAGCCCGGCATATTCCCGGCGAATGGACGTCACATTTTGCCGAGGATGTGCCGGGCTTGAAGGAAACCCGGCACATTCTAGTGATGTGTCCAGGCCTTGCCGTCCGGGCTTGATAGCGGCATCCTCCAGGAAGTTTGTCCTGCCGTTGCAAGGACGAGCAACACGAAAGGCACAGTAGCTACAGACGAATATTTGGGGGAGGTTCACCATTTTTCAGGCACTAATTAATAAATTCAAGGGGATAAGCAAGTAATGATAAACTCGTCCCGTTCCCGATCCCGCCTTTTCAACCGCTCTTTCAACCTCGAACTACTGAGAATGGAAGTAACTCAGAAAGCATAGCAGAATCATAGAAGGAAATGTATACCTTGTTTTCCCTTGGCCTTTTTTTGCGGCCGGGTGGAGAGATCCCCATCTGCAAACTGTTTGGTCGGCGCTCTGGCGCGCCTCGAATGCAGAATATTCGCTTCGTCGACTTCTTGTCGAGAACAGCGTGGTCTCGGGGCACTCGGACCCGCTTCCGACACCTGGTCAACAGCCGGGGACGGGGCAGGAGGCGACTCAGGAGGTGGTGGAGGGAGTAAGGGCAGTGGGTCGTCAGATAGCCCAGTCGAAGTGAAAGTACCGAGATCGGCAGGTGCCCCAGCGTCAGAAAACATAGCGGAGAGCCCGTACAAATTCATGAAGTCCTGTACAGGATCTTCTGGAGGCGCACTAAAAGGCATCAGTGGGTTCCACTCCGCAGACATGCCGAATAAAGTGGGATCAAATGCAGGGGCAAATGCGGACAGCTCGGCGCTGGCGAGACCATGCGCAGAAGATGAGGTGTCCCCACCCTCGAGACTACACATCACCGTGTCGAAATCGAAGTCGTTTAAAAAATAGTTCGGCGCGGGTTGAGCCGAATATAATTCGGGTATCGACGGCTCTGCAGAGTGCGTCGCAGCTCCAGTAGCGGATGAAGGGTTATCCGACTGAGTCGCGCGCACAGGAATTGGAGGTTCTGAATTTTTTGTAAGTCGTTAACGCAACTGAATCAGTAACATAAATAATAAAAGATCACCTTCCTGTCCGCGAGCAGTTTTCACGCGTCCACTGGAGCTGGCGGAAAGAATAACAGACGTTTCATCCGATTTCTTCTTCCTCTTGCTAGAAGTCTCTTTGGCGACCTTGATCTGTGCCTTTAAGGTTTTCGTTAGGGCAGTAGAAGGTGAGTATTTTCCCGCGAAAATGAAGCTTTTCGTACCGTCCGAGGGCAAGCCTGAGGCAGTTCCAGATGTGTTCAACTCAGAATCGACGTCGTGCGCTTCATCGGTGTCTAGAGTAATTAATGACCAGTGTCAGGAATTATGAAGACATACGCACCGGCTGGAGGAATTGTGCTTGAGGATCGAGACGTGTATCACCTCCAGGTCCGAATCCGGCTCGTCTGCGTCGGGCTCCGAGTCCGAATGAAGCTCAAAAACTTCTCGACCGCTGTCATTCAGGGCACGCATCTTGATGTCGGCAGAAGCTTGGGGCAATCTGATCGCCTGGGGCTCCCCTTTAACCAAGAGAGTGGCCGGGGCTACCGAGGGCAGTGGCACTTCGATTTCGGCGCGAACTGGATCAGAGATTGTGGATTAACGCGTCATAGACGCGTCGAGCAATGCAGAATTTTGTGGTTGCCCGAGATACTTGCGGAGAAGAGCAATATCTATCCATTCGTGATCAAGGAACTTGCCGGCGTTGCGTGCGATGTACGTGGCAGAGAAAACCTAGTTTAGCGCGTCAGAATAGGTGCGCGCATGCCGCGGAAATCACGCACGTAGTCCCGGAAGTCCATCAACTGACGAGCTGACAGGTTGTCAAGGTATTCTCGCTCTGCCGGCGTGTGCTTGGATCTTGCACCCACATCGGTGGCCATTTTGACGCGCGCTTTCGACGCTTCGGGGGATCGGTGAGTAGTGGTAGGAGAAAAGATGAAAAAAAGCAGGAGCGGGACACGTGTCCCCTTACGAAACCGGGCTTTCCCGACGCGCGGTACATTCCAAAATGGCAAGTACCGCCTTTGATGCCAAGGGCGGTACATCAATGGGAATGTGCCGTGCTTGGTCTCAATGTGACGTGTTCTCGAATGTACCTGCCGGCCGAGTTCTGTATATCCTCCGGAAGTCTGCGGCTAAATGTAAATCATTATCCGTTCTCTTAACGAAATCCTCGGCTTTCGTTTACATTTCTTTGGCCCAATCCCCTTGCGGAGTATCCCCATCGCTTTCGCTCTCTTCTCGCCCTGCATCATGAGAGTAAAATGACCTGCGCAGCATAAATTCAGCCGCGTGCTGCGAACACACAGCCTCAACACAGGCCAGAAATTAACCCCATCTTGAGTCAATGTTCACACTCTGTCCGCAATTTCCAACTTAAATGTGGATCTCTTGAAGAGTAGCGGCTGTGTAGTTCAGGACCAATTCGGACTGTTCAGGCAGCGAGGTGAATCCCGTGTCCTCGCAGCTCCAGTTTCACTTTTGAACATTCCTTACAGGTAAGCAACTTTCGCACCGTGCCCGCGGGTTTCCATTTAATCCGGCCCGCCCCGAAACTGCGTGCTGTTCAATTTGGATGAATGTGAGCTATCGACGCGAACAGAACAGTCCCATGTTCACCAGCTGTGCCAAGCAGTCAAAATTTCCCATGCATCTTTCCCACCGAGGAACTGCAGCCAGTCAGGAATAAAGCACCCCCCATCATTTGGCGTTCAATCATATTTCTCCCCCTCTTTTCGACGAATCTTGGCTCTGCGTGGCTGGCCTTACCGCTCAACATTTCTGGGATCATCTATATTTAGCACTGAGGATATCCGGTCCCTGGGCCATTTCATCTACTAGCCGACATTGTGCCACTTTCGCTGTTCGTAATGTTCAACCCACGCTCCCTGTCTCTTCCCCTGCAGGCCCATTACACGCAACTATTTGTGTTCGGTCTATCTGGACCGTCAATGGGCGGCGGGGCAACCACTGGTTAATCTGTCTGGCACAAGAAAGACTCAACAGTTGGTCGAGGTTCCTTCCGCGGTTCATGCACATTTCACTGTCTACCTCGAAGATTCAATCGGACGGTTGTGGTAAGAGCTAGGGGGGTGCTGCAAGATTGCATCGATTCCCGGCAGTGTGCGGCACCCCTAACCAGCCGTGAACTGTGTGAACATTGTATGACAAATGTAACAAGGCATTGCGGAGTCGCGTGAGATGAATCAATGTTGCGCTTCAAGTTGACGCCGAGGCGGTGACGGTGCGCAGCTCCTTTTTCTTTTGCCCCGCCAACGAACATCCTGCACTCCCCGAATTTATCTCCCACGCCGCACCCCTCGTTCCTTGCAACAGCGCGCACGCCCACAGTCCGCATCTCCGTGTTGCTCCGCGTGGCTGGGAAGCTCGCAGCATGATCAAAGTGTAGGCGCAGTGCAGCGCGAGATTGTGGTGTCTGTGTAGGAGTATTATCGGTTGAGATGTAAATGAAACAGATAGGAATTGAATTGAATCGATGCGACTCACCGAAGCGCGGAACGAGAATCAGGCATTTGAATTTGAGGCCCGGGGTACAGAGAAGAAGTCAGAGCTCGGGGCTATACAATGAGATGAAATGAGTGGTGGTGGAGAATATAAGGGTTGTGTACCTTGGCATGCCCATACCTACAACTCACAGATAAGGGAAGGACTACATGTATGATGTTGGCAGGACAAGTGGGTTGCCCAGTTGATAGAAGCATATAGATGTTAACCTGTTCAACAAACTGTTTTATCTGGATTCACCTCACTAAAGCTAATCTGGATTCAACTCATCAGATACCCACTTTGACCTCGACTGTGACTGAGTCCGCACATGTTCGCCTGGGGACAGCGTAATCTGGCTGCCAGCGATGCCCATCACGCCTGCGTCGTCTACCTGAAACGCCTCTCTCTTCCGTATTTCGTGAAATTACCGGCGATCTTGTGTTTGAACCTGGCTTAGGGCTGTTTTTTTCCGGATCCACTCCATGAAGTGATTGAACAGTCACCCTGTTTAAACCGTGATCCCCGTCTAGACCCAGATTTTTCAAACAAAGTTGCTAGGGTTAAAGCTAGGTCCCTAATAGGAGGTTCAGCATTCAATCACAAGACTTCAACAAGAGTCTGGTAATCATTCTAAAAATTTGATTGAGTTGCGAAGAAAGGCAGTGCTGCCCAGCTCCATAAAATAGACCTGTGACCCGGTGCAGACCTAGTGTAACGGGTCAGCATTCAGTATCTGCCGGGTCCGACTAAGCCTGACTAGTAAAATTTGAATGATGGATTTTTTGTGTCTAAACAATGTATTGCAATGATTAAACATTGCTCGACCACTAGTTGGGGCCGAGGAACCTCTGTGGATTGAGTTGAAGGCGTCGCGGCACCGCCGCGGCAATAACAATTATAACACAGCCACCGCCGCGTCAGTGCGCGGCACTTTTACCCAGCCCTTCTGGTTTTCATCACCTGATCCCTTCCCGCGCCCACTGGCTCAGTGGCTGTCGCAGTCAGCCGATGAACGAAAAGGAGTGAATTCCCCGCAGAATAGACTCTTGGACGAAGTTGAAGTCAGCACACAGCAAATGCAATCCATTATAGGTACCTCCACGACGGAATGTCTTCGGGACTTACATACTGCTCATCCATCTCAGCCTCCGACTACTTTATTTCATCCTCCTTAGCAGTCCCATGGGTAAAATCCAAGCCGCCGCCCTTTTTAACTGCGAACTTCAACACTTGGAGCGCCTCCGTGAGTTCGGGTGCGGTGCGATTGCGTCGTAGGGTGCCGGTCTCGGCACTAGATGAAAATACTCGCTCACATGGGACGGATAAGCCCTGTATGGGTACAATATCAAGTGCCGGAGCAAAGATAGCGGAATAGCGTTGCTGGTTGTCCTAAAAATCAGATTAGTTGGGTCAATAAAATTGATACATGAAAACATACCTTGTAAGTCAGCAAAATCAATAAAGGAAAGGCCACCGACAGTGTTACCTGTCCCGAGAGATCCGGAATCGTGTGCAGGTTGGAACTCGGGGGGAAGGAGGCGTGCAAGGATGATTCCCATGGGGAGTGGTCAGGATGTGTGGACGTGGTTGTGGGATGTAGCAAAGTAGTAGCTGTTGAGGGAGAGCGTTGAGAATCGGAGTCGCCGTTACCAAATCCGGTGAATAAGCGGCAAGCGCTTTTAGCATGACAGTCACCACCGCTGCTTGACCACTACCACTATCAAAATCCAATCTCTGCAATCTTGCGACTGGATTTTTACTTCAAGGGTCCTTTCTCCTGCACCCCGAGGATGTACTCACTCACTTACTGGCTCACCGGCTTCTTCACCGTCAAAATTCAGTGATTTGACGGTGGTCACAACTGTTACTGGGATTAGCAGCGTCAATCCGGGCTTCGAGCCTTTGGCTCACATACCGGCCCTATGCCTTACTAGTTTGCTTCTCCGTTCTGACCCCAGCCACCGGTGGCTATCCACTAGCACAGCCACCCATTCTGAGGATCAGAACGGAGCAGCAAACTAATAGGAACCTAATTCAGCACGACAAACACAGCTACTTCCCACTTCCCGCTTCTCACCCCTCTCACTCACCCCGGCTCATGCAATGTCCACAGGCATCGTTGACCTAAGTGGTCCCCTCATTCATCGTGGTCCATGATTTGATTGAGGGAACCGGGGGTTCTACTCCTCCAATGGCGTGAAAAGCTCGTGAATCTACTTTTTCCTCTCTTCTTGATGTTAATTCCCCCTGCTCTTTCTGTCTCCGAAATTAATCTCGTTATGTGAAACATACCCCTAATGCGAAGCTCAACTGAGCCCTTTCAGATTCCTCCGACGGCATAAGTACACCGCCATGCTCTTATTTTGTCTTTCCCTTTTCTTTGCACAGCCGGTGAGAAAAGATGAACGAATGCATTACACCGTGCATGGGGTCCAGACTAAGGAATACTTGACCGACATCTATCAGAAGTATGGAACCAAAGTCCAGAACACACGACGACGACGCATCATCTGCCTCGCATAGCACTTACCTCTCACCTCTCTCACCCACTCACTCTGGCTCACGCAAATAGCTACAAGCCATCGTTGACTTGGTGATCGAAACATGATTGAAGGACCCCGGGGTTTCGACTCCCCCCAACGGCATGTGCTTCAAGTCTTTGTCTCCCTTTTTGTTCTGGTGTGGATTGCCACTGAGAAATTAGGAAGAAGTAACATTCTGGCACTCACGCCATTCCGAGGGTGATCGCAAATCGGCCATACGACCAATTAAACCCGCACACGCTGTGAGAGCATACATAACCTCGGCGATTTTAGGGCTCTTTTAGGCCAAATTAAAGCCCTCGTAATGAGATTTTGAAGTTCGGGGCCCGGCCCCAGCGTTTACGACACACATCAGCTGTACTATATTGTTGTTCAAGTTCCGCCGTGTTTGACTTGAGTGTTGAATTGGCGAAGACTCCTCGGATGTACAAAAGTTAATTGTACTATAAAAATAACCAGGTTGTGCCGCTCGTTGGCCGAGTACCAGGCCTTGCTTCAGTGCCTGAATCGCAACTCAAGAAACCAAAACATCAATATACTGGATACTTGGTCGCGGCTTGCAGCGCGTTGCCGTATTCTCCGCCCTGCACGTTCACGTCGGCGCCGCTCTCGAGCAATTCCTTCTTCTGCCCTACTGTACATTTCTGGCCGAACGCTAGTCGCAAGAGCTAAATATTGATCTTGCTACCCCAGAAGGCATCCTGGATCGTGATCCAGCGCACGGATGACCTTAAATCCCATTGCGAACTGTTGATTCATTGATTCAGGGGCCAGGCCCTGAACCCGGACCCATTCTATAATAGACGCTTCTCATAGGCCCTCAGGGCTGGAAGCGTATTTAATATTATGATTGAAGAGGTAGCCCCAGCACCTGACACGCAGATGCACTCGAAGTTTTCTCGCACGGCACAGCTTAACAAGGCGCACTTGGTGATAGGTTGTGTGTCTGGGCTGTTCTCGACTTTCTCATTCAGCCCGTCTCCCAGGGCGTACGGTGACGAGGCGAAGTCCGAGTCAGGGAACGAGTGACTTGAGGCCATGCATCGGAAACCAATATGTATGCACCATGCAGATTGAGAGCCACTGCCCAGCTCGGGGATGAAAGCTAGTAGGCACCCTCCAGCCCGGGGCCCAGCCTCGGGCTTTCAGTTTCGCACACATTGTCCAACATCTTCCTGGAGTTGGCGGTTTAAGCTGGCAATCAGATGGCAACTCGGCTTACCGAGACGCCGTCCATTGGAAACTCGGCGACCTAAAATTTCCGTGTCCTGGCCGGCATCTGCGCCAGTTGAATTTCAGTTCATTCGGTGTGTCGGAGCAGCTATCCTTGAGTGTCAACTGAATTTTTTCTGGAACTCCTGAGGGAATAATGCAGTGAGCATCGATCCACCGTCCAGTGCACGCCCTCCCAATTAAAGAAATCAGAAAGAAAAGAACACAGAAAACCGCCGTGAAACAGGGCTTAAGACATTGATAATGGAGTACCTCGCACCCGCCCACAAACTAAATAAATAGACAGACTGAGAGAACGCCATAATCCGCAGCCACCCGTACATATATTGTGAATTAACAGCGGATTCCATACCCGTTCGACAATTTGCATGATGCATCGGTCACCAGGAGCTTGGGGTTGGATACGAGGATGCCCGCACTTTGTTCATGTGAATCCCGTATCCGTTATCTTGACCGCCGTTGTTGGTATACGGGCCCACGCTCTGCACCATCCCAAATCAGATAAATGACATTTGCCACACAACACTGTTGACGTACGGTGTCCATTGATTCCGTGGCCTTACTATCGGGGGCAAAGCGTAGGGCCGAAAAGTGTTGTTGCCCCAAGGACGGCACATGATCGCCCATATTCTTGTTCCACGCCTGTCGGGCATTCAAGGTCGACATCAGGCAGTTGGAGTAAAGCTTCGAGATGGGGATATTCCACATGAAATTCCTGTATTTTGGGATAAGTCAGTTCTAGAGGGGGATAGTGCTCCGCAAGGCGTACACTGTTGTACTCTGCGATTAATCGTGCGTCAGTTTGGACTTTCATGACAGGAATTAGATACATACGGCGATTGTGAGGAAGCAGACGACGTCCAGGATACTGAAGAGGGCACTGTTAAACAGGTGCTTGAGTACCCTGAAAAATTGAGACGAAAATGAAGCCCACGTCAACATTCCCGTCTGCACAGTCACTGCATGGGTATCAGCCCAACCATAATTTCAACATGAAAGCAGGGAACGCACTCCGGATAATCTTATCCACCACGGTATCAGTGACAGCAAACCCAGTCTTCATTCTCTTCTGAAATCGACGTAAGAAAAAACGCCTATGGCAGGCGTTTTTTGGGCCGACATGACACATACCAGGGTGATGGCCAGGCTGAAAGCAATGCACAAGTCGGTGCCCGCGGACCCTATAAGCCATACCGTCGCCGATGTGTCCAGGATCGGGACTCGGCGGAATTCCGCGACGGCAGGAACCCTGACCTGAGGGAACGAATGATCAGCCCTGTTGGTCGCGGTGAATGGCATCGAATTATCTACCGTCGTCCAGAGACCACCACCTGTACAGCGCGGGTTAACCGGTATATCAGCCTAGGGAGTTGGAATCCGCACCGAGAGCGACTAGAGAGAAAAGGAAGATGACGAAAGGGATAACGTTCCGGCCGGTGAGATTCCGAATGCGCCAGATGAAGAACAACTGGATGGGGAAGCCAACAAGCATCACACAAATTGGTTCTGAAACGGTTGAAAGAAATTAAAAACAGAGTCGGGGGGCAAGTACTAAGATGCCGTACGCGCGATGAAGACAGTAGGCAGGTTAATCGGGAGCGCGCCTGTGCACAAGAATATGAATGACGTCTTCTTTGAGTCGGATAACTTGAAAGCGCACCGTAATGGAGGATCAGTGGTTCGTATATTATGCCTATATCCAGTGCAGTATTCGCTGTCTCCACAAAGAAAACTCCCCAAACCTGAAAAAAATCAAGCCTAGCTCTGGATTGAAAGGGGATATCTGTATCTACCAGAATACTCATCCACCGTGGATCCTTGTGCGATGTTTGGAGGTAGTTCAGTTGCTGTCGCAGTCAACTTGATGAGATACTAGCCGCGGCTGCTACAGAGCACCCACCTGTGCGACCAGCACCTGTATGTACGTTGGTCAGAACAGAAGATGTGGGGGGAAATGGAAGACTAACGCCATACAGGATCATATTGAATAACACTCCGACGAGAAGTGGGCCATACCTGAGCGCAAGTCAGACTCCCCGAGAACCCCTGGAGAGGAAATTGGTTTGACTCACAAGAGGTGGACATCGAAGGTAGGATCAGGAGGAGCAGACATTGCGGGGCAGGATGGCGAGTTCAGCTGTAATCATCCCACCCTCTATTTAAACACCAGGGATTTGAGGCAAAGACACTTTTGGTAGTACATATTCCACTTCGCACCGAGCCGTCCTAAAAATATGGCAATTAATGTCGAAACCCAACAACGGACCTTGGATCCGTGACATTTCCCGGGCGGGAATGATGGAGAAGCTGTGGAGATGGTTGTCTCTCGTGGACAGACGTTCAATGTACGTAGACAGACACTTCAACTTATTGGTGATGGACAAATAAAATAGACTGGCAGATGTGAGCCAAGGCAGGCGGGTTTGCGAACCGTCTTAGTGGGAAATAAGGGAGATAAGAGGATTAGTGCTCATAGCACCTAGGCGCGATCGATACATACACGTGATTATATGTTCTTCCTTGACGCGTTCTGCGCGTCTCTTCCGCTCTTCCATACCTCGCTCCTCCTCACCTCATACTCCGTAAATTTCGAGTTCTCTACAACACATGGCTCTTGTCAAGTCAGTATGCGGTCTGGACCTTCCCCTCGACGCGACATTCGACTCTGCAGCTTGGAGGAACCCACCGCTCGACCTCCCCATCCCAGACGACATGGACTTGCAGGAGCGCAACCAGTACAGCCACAACCCTCAGCTCGCCAACCGCCCCAGCATTCGAAAGACCAGGGCGTACGAAACACTGGTGAAGAGCGCGGAAGACGTGCCGACTACGAAGGACCTAGAACCCAGCCTCCGCGCCTACTACGTGTACACAGCCGCGGAGACGGAGAAGAGGGTCTCCTCTGTGGATTACTGCACTAACGTCGTGGGGCCAACTCCCCCGAGGCTGATGGAGTACATCCTGGACAAACGCGAGAAGAGGGTGAAGGAAGCAGAGAGGAAGAAAGAGGAGGAGAAGGAGGGAAAGGGGAAAGGGTCGGAGCTTACTGGGAGCATGGTGATGTCGAAGGTCACTCAGATTAACGTGCTGACCCGCGCTCTCGTCACCACACCCGAGCTTTTCCTCGTAACCATCCGCCTTCGCATGCAGCCCTCGCTCTTCTGGTTCACCGACGCCCGCCTTCGCTTCGCCATGGGTACAATTGCAACGTCACCCACGGCTGCGACGGCTTGTCTCACCACGGAGAGCGCCTGCACATTTTCAGTCTCCCGCCCTTCCGGGTAACCCCCGTTGTACCCGCTTCCGCAACGGCGCGCTCCTTCCCTGATCCAGTCGAGGCTGACACATTTCTTGAAGCACACTCTCTAGGCGCCTCTGCTACTCAAGCCTACCTTGTTCTCTTTCCATTCGTCCACCGTCACCCAGCGCCCGACACCGATAACCCTATTCACCGCGAGCTCTTCAACTGAGTTATCCACCTGTACAATATGGCAGAATTCCAGTGCCTCCTCATGAAACACAACCTATCGGAGCAATACCCACAACTCGCGCGCAATTTATCAAACGGAATTCCTTTAGGACACATGCCAAAATTGGAACACGCAATTATCATTGACAACCATTTTTTGACCGCGGAGCACAAAGACGCCGTGCAAGAATATATCAAGGACGAACTGGAGAAGAATTGAATGTCGGGTCCTTTCACCCTAGACGAGATAGAGGAGATCTGTCGTGGTCCTTTCTACTGCTCGCCGATGATCATCGTGCTGCAGGAGCAAGGGAAGGGGCTAGAGCCAAAGAAACGAGTGTTTCGGCACCTGTCGAAGGCTGATAGGGCATCGGGCACGCCGTCGGTGAATTCATTCATCGACAAGGCCGATGGGGACCAAACGCTGCGGCGCGTTTCACTGCACGAGCCCAAACGGCTGAAGTACCTCGCGGACGTTGCTGGCATGATCAAGAGCGCCAATCCATGCAATATCGCGTTCTTCTTCCGCAAGGGCAACTCGCGGCTGGCATATCCGCGTGCCGCTGTCGACACGCTGGGATGGTGGCGCCATCCGCTCGAGGACACTTTGGCATTTCGACAGCTGTACCCGCTAGGGCCGCTGCGCGATCACGGCATCTACGTCGATGCATCGACATCTTGGGGACATCGGTATAGTCATCGGTCGGAAGTGGTATTCGCTCAAGCTCCGCGGCGGTTGGAAGCAAACCGGCCGTGACATCTGCTGGCTCGAGGCTATCGTAATCGAGATCCTTTATCACTTCCTCGTCCAACTTGAGTATCGAGATATTCACCTCCTCGTCCATTCCGAAAACAAGGCCGTGATTGGCGCTCTCTTCAAAGGCCGCAGTCCCAATGTCCGCTTAAACCTCTGCGCGACGCGCCTACGCGCTGGTGGCCGATCACATGATCGTGCCGAAGCTGACGTATGTGGACACTCCTAAATCCGGCCGATCACCTGACCGTGCCTCTGTCTTCCTATTCACGACGTTCGCAGCGGGTCTGCACGTAGACGCCGTCGCTCCGCACCCCACATCTGCCTCCACCACACCATCGAGCCCGCGTGGGCTGAGCCCTGAGGACACCTGCCCCAACCTGTCGCAATATTAATGCCCTCCATTCGCCCGCCGACGATTTCCGAGCTCGCCAACGCCGCGCAAGCCGAACCCGATATCTCGCCCTCGCCCTCGAGCAAATTTGAATTCAAGCATTACCTCCGCAGCGCAGAGCACTCGCCCAGTCCAACTGTCCCTTAAAGCTTTCCCATCGATAGCATGCCCTCTTGTCCGCCACCGCAGCGCGCCTCGAGTCAAGCGCACATACAGGCGCAGCGCGCGGTCACCAATAAGGCCGCAAGATGAAGGGCGCAGAGCGAGCAGGCCACGATGCGCGATGCTGCGCAGGCTGCGGCGTCGACGTACAGCTACAGATCCTCCTCGGCCTCTCGCGCGCGCGCGCCGAGGTTGCGACTGTGGAGTCTGCCGGGAATCATTCTGAATGTGGGCCCGAGTGCGCTACATTTTCTACCTATGCTTTAGATATACTGACTCGAATCGCTGCCCATTAGCCTTCCCCGTCTGCGATCCCCCGCGATGCTAATCCACACACGCAGCCTTCCTCACCTTCGCCCAACTACCGCGCGTCTTCCTCTTCGCATCCAGGAACTCGCCCCTCACCGTGCTCCTCCTCGGCCCCGGCGTCGACAACACCAAGCTAAACTACATACATCGGTCCGTCGCATCTCTCTGCTTCCCATCCCAACCCCCCGAAGAAGTCCCACCCCACTCTTTCTTCCGCGCCTCCTCCACTTCCTCCTCCACTTCCTCGCGCCTTTCTCGTCCACACCCCCTACTTCATCCAGCCAATCTCCTGATCCAGCCAGGAACTGACAACAATTCACAGATGGGCTGGGCGCGTGCTCTTCCTCGGCGCCATTATGCACGGCGCGCTGTGGATTAGCAACCACATCGTGCGTCCTTTCTGCTTTCCCCTGTCTGAAGTCCTCCCTTCTCCCCATCTTTCGGTTCGGGTGCTTGTGATCTTTGCCTCCGTCGTGCGCGTAGACTACGGCGCTTATTCGGCGCTTGATGCGTACATTTCCCTTCCACTTGCGCCCCATCCTTTCCCGAGCACCCCTTTCTTCGAATCCCTCCCCCACCCTTCCTTCATTCCTTCCCGCCCTTCCCCGTTCTCCTGCCGCGGGGCCTCAGGGCAGTGTCGAATGCCGCCTGGCCGCGGGGAATGGCATATGGGCGATTCGTCCCCAACTCTCTACTACCTTTTCCTTCCTTCTTGTATCCGTATCGCTGACTCTCCCTTCAGCCTCCTTACCTTCCCGGCGTTGTTTACAATAATCTGCTACCGCACAGCCTACGCAATGCCGTGGCTCTTACCGCACCTCCCATACCTACTTATCTTCCTTCCTCCTCCTGCGGAAACGCCCTCTTCTCCCATCGAATTATACATTGTACCTCATTCTCTTCCGCCCCGTTGCTCCTCGCCTGCGCTCCGACGGTCCATACCGATCCTGCTCTCCTCGTCCACACCTTCTCCCGCACCTCCCATACCTACTCATCTTCCTTCCTCCCTCTTCTCCCCATCCTCCCCTCAATCTTCACGGTACCCAACACTAACGCACTCCTCCGTAGATCCACACCCCCTTCGGGCTGACGCGCAGACCAGCACCTCCAAGTCCACGCGCTCATCGGCGGCCGCACGTGCGAGGGCCAACCTCTCAGCGTGTGCTGAAACACGCTGGAGGTGACGTGTCTGCCAGGCAAGTCGTGCGTCATATCCCGTACTCTGTCTGGGCTCTTGCTTCTCGCAACTGAAGCCCTCTGCATAACTTGCGTTCACGCCGCAGTACTACGACGACCAGCTCAGCTTCGAGGCGGACGCGAAAGAGCATAACGGCGCTGCCTTGGCTCGTGGTGCCGACATGCACCCTGAGCGCGATGCTCACCTCATTCTCGAGCGGCCGTACGGCAGGCTTGCGCTGCGCCCGACGAGTTACGAGACGCGGCAGCTCTTCGCCGGTGGCAGCGGCGCGATGATCACTGTCGGGGTGCTCGACGAACAGGCGGTGCGGTTTTGTTTGTGCTCAGGCGCTCGCGTGTCTAGATCTTCGGCCTGTCTTTAGCAGAGATCGACCCGCGTGTGCTTAGATTGGAGGCTGTACAAATTACCAGGCGTGCTTGTGTACTGACTGTATCAGTGTATGGAATACTGTACGGCCGAACGGCTTGTTGCCCTTAGCGGAGTTTGAATTGGTGAGGCGGGCAGCCGCGGGCTTGTGTGGCTTGGGCTTGAGTGGCTTGGCTTGTGCTCAACCACACCGAGCATGCATACCACAGGTATCCCGTCCACCACTCGTGCCCGGTTGCCACTACCTCCGTTGCCCATAACACGTACACCTCGCCCATCACCCGGTCTCGAAGTAAGGGATGCACTCGGGGTGCGGACCATCCGCTACCGGGCCTCCCAAGCGGAATGGATTACTATGTAAGGTGGGCCAGGATTTAGGTCAGACGGCTATTGGAATGACAACGAAGTGGAAAAGAAAAGTTTCTCACCGCGGCATGAGAATCGAACGGGGGGATACGGCGGGCCCGATCAGCAGCAAGGTGGGAAGGCCCACTGAATCCCAACGAACGATGCATTTCAATGATTGCTTACGGCGCCCGAAGGAGTAATGCTTGCGGAGCAAGCAAGGGATCAGACTTGCTCCCCTCGCCTACCTACCTATGTGCGAGATTGGATAAAATTCATAGAAAAAGACGGTTATGAGTAGGATGAAAGATCTATCGAGCACGTTACATCCATATACTTCTTAGTGGCCTTGGAATCGGAGGCGTCTCGGAAAATCTCTACGATGCCAAGATGAGGAGAGCAGAGTCGAGGCCTCGATATGAAGAGAATACAGTTCAAGAACAAAAAATGATGCAAATTTCTTGTTCATAGACCAGTTCCGAATCGAACGGGTGCCCCATTGAAATGACGAAGTGACTGGTTTCTTATTCATTATGGGTGCGGTCCATGCGCTACCGGACCTTCCTAACCAGAAGGAGTCCTGTGTGAGGGGTGACAGGATTAGGTCGGACGGCTATTGAGATGAAAACGAAGTGGAAAAGAAAAGTTCTTTACCACCTCGTTGCCCAATCCTGAATCGAACGGGTGTCCACTGAAACCAAACGATCCAGATCATTAATTGTGGGTGCAGACCATCTCCTACCAGGCCTTCGAAAGCATAATTGAGTCCTGTGTGAGGAGATAGGATTCAGCGCGGATGGCTAGTGAGAAGAGAACGAAATATAAAAAGATTCTCCAGGTGCATAGATCGCCCGCGGCGCCCGGCTTGTTTTGGCCATGAAAGTGGCCATTTTGCGGGCCACATATTTCGCTATCCCCTGTATATTTTTGCATAATTCAAAGTGTGAGATGGTAGAAAACATCCTGAACTACAATCTGACAACCTCGGCTTGTGCCCGAAAAAACTATACTATTTTAGCCCCTGATGTGTCCACCTACCCTGATGTGGAATTATTCCCGATCCCACCCGCATTTCGAGCCCATTACGCCCGGAAAAATTCAGGGATGTGGGTCCATGCTGTGGTAATTGCTGGAGGAGATATTGGGTCAATATGAGCCCTACATCATACAAAAGAAAAGAAATGGAAGGTTTTGATGTGCTTTTCACACGTGCCAAAACGCCTGCCAAAACCGATTCCACTTCTGGTTCCATCATCGGAAGGTTCGTATCTTCCACCACTCAAGTCCAATAATTCTGGAAATATTTGAGGGTATGAAAAATACATAGATATGCCTAAGTCCAGGTGCCGAGAGGAATCTGGCGGGAGGACAGAAAGTTATTGCGCGAGATCAAACTCGTGGACACATGGGGGGCTAAAATAGTAGCTCGAGTGGAAACAGTCGATTTTCCGGTTTATTCCGTATTCGGCCATCCCGGTGATGGTGCATCAATATATTTTGATCTCATCAGTAGTACAGAATGGTCCGTAGGATCCTTCTCCTCGACCCTACACTTTGTTTGACCCAAAAATATTATCTGAATGCCGAGATATGGTTCGAAAACTGATCGGTCATTCTTTTTGTCCAGTTAATGTACAGTGTATGTGAATTTGGTTGGATCGGATGGGGAATGGCAAATGAATGAAATTGTAAATAAGACGACGCGTTTAGCAATGTATTACGCCGAAACTAAGCGTACTGGGTTGGCGTGGACTCTCAGACCGTGTTGTCCGCTATTGGGGTTGTGGGATCTGATGGGCATTCGACGCGTCGGTCGCGTGACGCGCGCGTTTCTTCGTCTTCCACTGTTCCACTGCCACTTTGTTCCACTGCCACCACCGCTCCCACCACTCCCACATCGACGCAGACAGAGCATCCGACGCAGTGCATCCAGACCGATGCGTTCGGACTCTTGCTCATGATTATTAATATCTAGAAACTCTGAGCTGGTAGCTGCGGAAACTTCCGCCGGCCCTGTCAAATCTGGATCCGACGCGGAGACGTCATCGCGGAGGTCAACTACTCGGAGAGGTTCAAAGCGCTGAACGTTGTAGGCGCGGTGGAATGGATTGATGGGAACTAGAAGGCCTCGTATGGTGTGCCGCAGTAGATACGAATCCCGTTCCCATTCTTAGACCCGCTCTGCTTTACTCCGCACGCAATTCATCGTTACCTTGTGTGGGCGCCGGTTAATTTCCGTGATCCATCATATCACGCCCCGACTTCTTCGCTGTGCAACGGATTCAGAAACTAGTCCAAGGAAAGGTTCAACGTTCAACACTCAGTCAGGCGCAGGGAATCGAGCCCCGTCCTGCGGCTGAATGACATCCGAAATCAGCGAATATTAGGGGGGCTCAAAGTTGTCCGGCGCCGGACGCTTGTGCGCTTTTTCGCCGGACGCTTTTCGTCATGTGCCTTTTTTTCTTGTCACATCAATTGTCAAACTAACAGCGCCGACAACGCCGAACATCGTTCTGCGTCGTCATCGGCAACATCGGCGAGGAAAATTTGAAGCGGGAGTCATCGCGTGAATAGTCATGAGGATTGTTGAGACCATAATACTGTTAATTAGTTATCAACGCTAGCACACGGGGAAAACCCGTGATTCAGCGCAAGGTAAATTGATTCAGATACCAAAAGTTTCAATTGCTAAATGGAATGGCCTCCAAATCCCAGCCGATATGTCCCGTATCGTCTTATCGATTCTTATCGAAGGGTTTCTATTGGCTGGTGATGGCATATCGACTCTGATTTCGGGCCATTTTATTCGGCAACTGAAACTTTCAGTATCTGAATCAGTTTATCTTGCGCTGAATCACAGGTTTTCCCCGTGTGGCTATGATACCAGTTTAATTACTTTCTGCTAACCTTTTTACCTAGGTCAAGATTTTGCTTTAAACGGTGTGATGAGTGAGTGACCTGATGTGACGCTCGTAGATAGTAATCTCTCGTAGACAGATGCTTCAACACGAAGCTCGTACCTCACTTGCTGAGGTCTGTTAGTTACCGCGGGGATCCGATCACAGTGCTCCGTTACTATGTAATTGCGGACTTTGAATTTTCCTCGGCCAAACCCGCGATCCCCTTGTGCAAGCCTCCTGGGTGTTAAAACACCACAAGAACCGTCTGAATCCCATTGCATAACTCTCAAAGAGACGGTGGAACATTCTGGAGCATTATAAGACCATTTCCACCTCATTTGAGAAATACTGTTGAAAGTTTAATCACGCCCCCAAATCATCATCTCGTTCTCCTGATTTCCGAGACATCTTTCGAGATTCTGAGGAGAAAGGCCTTGGTACACAGATCGGGTAACCCACTCGATGTCGAAATTCCATGAAACATCGCGTCCCAAAGTGCACCTCGCGGCGTGAATTTAAACTCCGCGATTACATAATAACGGACCACTGTGATCCAACCCCCGCGGTAAAAACTAGACTATGTACATAGAGGGCCACTGGCAGATCAAAATTAGGATTTTGGGATCTCGACCTAACGAGATAGCGATGGCACTCCAGGTAAATACTACAGTGTCAAAACCCGGATCCGAAAAATGCCCGGATCCGAAAAAATTACACTTTGAACAGGAACCCCACCGGTGTTCAGCTTGATTCTTTCTTGTGGAATAACATCAAGGCCTATGAGTAATATAATCCACAAAAAATCAACATTGCACCTGTTGGGCGCACGCGAAAAATCAAACAATTGCCAAAAATGGCTAAATCTCAATGATGGCGGCCGAGAATTGTATATTCTGAGAATAGTAGTAGCCCATTCACATCTACAATGCTTTAAAGAGAAATCATCGTATCTTGGGGTACCTTTCAGACATTTTTGCCCGTGCTTGGTCAGTATAGGCAACGAGGAGGAGCGCACATCTTCTCTGGCCCAGTGGTTGGAGGCAGATTCGAGTTCTCTGATGTGTCGATCCCTCTGGAGGTCTATTCCCCAGAGCAGCCTAGATGGTTGCCTGTGGGAGGTGTCTCTGGGCATCCGAGGCCGTGTGAGGGCAAGAGAGTGCAGAGAGAGTGAGTGAGAGGGCATTTCTGATCGGAATTTTCGGATCCGGGTCAAACCCCAAAACCAGCTAAATAAGTGACGGTGCCATGCGACACAACAGGGTGCCAAAAAATCTTGAAAATATTTGTGCATAGATTTCAGAATCTGAACTTCCCCCAGATCCAATCTTATGATGAAACTCGCACCTATTCCTGTACAATACTGGGTCAACTTTATTTTTTTCGCAACCGGGTTTTGACACTGTATGCGGCTGATATAATATGATTATCGGTAAGCCTTGGACCGAAGGATGAAATAAACCAACGCAGTCGAAGGTTCAGGCAGACCGAGTGCGATGTAGCCAATTATTGGGATCCAGAGGAATATCTTGCAGGTAAAAAAAATGTGCTGCAAGGGCTTTGCTTCTCTCAAGTCACGCAAGATTTAATTCTATTCACTATCATATCATCTACATCCATATCATCGCTTCGAAGCATCGAGGCCGAGCCTCATGCATTCATACATTCATTCATCTACCCGCCTTCTCATGTTTTCAATCAGCGCTGACTTATACCTTGATTTGTCAGACCTGTGTGTTCAATACAATTCCATTCCTAACGGCTTTCTTGTTCAATTGCGAGGTAGGTAAGGTCCCGGGTGGTATTCATTTTTTGCGCACTGATCTAAAATCCGAGGAGGAGTCGAGTTCAAAGCAAAGGTTCTTCGAGTTGAATTCCAATTATACTACACATAGTAATCATACCTCTGCGTTCGTGTCAGAGTCTCGTCCCGACTCACGCCGGCTTCAATGCACCTCCAGCTACGGAAAGATCAACGCCACTGGTGAACCCTCTCCATTCGTTAGTCCGCAGCGCGCCAATAAATCTTGCCCGCACGTCACGCAGAAACGAAATGTATTTAAGAAATAAGGAAACCAATTCGCACACGCCACAGGCAGTACATGCGCGCGCCACACCCGCGCCCCCCGCGTGCCCTCATCTCGCGCTCGCCGAGTACGGGACTTGGCGTCTCCCCACGCGCGCTCGCCCCACCACCCGGGCCGCGCTCCCCTTCGTACCTGTACCCCCGAGCGCCGCGTGCGCGTCGTCCGCCGCGCGAGCGCGGAACGTCCCTACGGTGCCCCGCGCTGCGCCGGCTTCGTTCGTGGCTCTCGCACCCCCCCGCTCCCCAGTCTCGCTCGTACGTGCTGCGCGTCATGCTGGGCTGGCTTCGTTCGCGCCTCCTGCACCGCCCACACCGCGCTCCGACGACGAAGATTCGCGGGTCATTGTGAGTACGCGGCGTGCATTCGTCCGTTGGTGGGGCAGGTGTAAGGATGAGTGTTGTAAGTACGAGTGAGGAAGGTGATAAGGATGAAAGATTAGCACCGCGCACCGCGGTCAAAGTCAAAGCGCGAAATCTGCGGCGCGGCGCACGAGCGGCCCAGCAACAGCAGACGGACATGATGCTGATGAGGCCGCGGCGCGTGAGGAACAGCATGGACCTGCGCTGGCGCTGGTGGCGATGGAGGACTGCGCGTCAGCTGCTGCCCGTTGCGCGCGGATCCGAGGGCAGCCCGCTCGACAAACGCCATGTGCGTCCCCCCGCCGTCGTCGCCCCGCGCATGAGTCGGACTCGGGCCGCAGTGTTCGGATGGCGCGCAGGAGGTTGCGGAGTGGGGTGCGGATGTATAGGTGCCGTACAAGGGGGAGGGGAGAGCGCGGTGGGGGTAGAGAAAGGACGGCGGGGGCGTGGATGTACGTTAGCGGAGATGATAAAGGAAATGGAGGGTGACGCACCGACGTTCCCGAGTCACGGGCAGCCGCGTCTAGCACAAGGACGGCAGGATGCGCGCCGCCTCAGGAGGCTGTTAGTAAAGAATGAGGATCCGGAGAGCAGACTTATCAGTTTTCAAGGACCGGTGAGCGGAAGTTTGGGGCAGCGGGACGGATGAGACGTGGCTCTACTCCACACGAAAAGATATATCAGCATTTGAGGGGGGGAAGGAGGGAAGGAGGGCAGGGGGACGCACAATGATCATGTCGACGGGGCGGACCTTCGTGTTCTTGCTGATCTTCGTGGACTGGGCTCCCGAGCCCGAGGAGGAGGACGTCGAACCAACCCGAGGACGTTGCGGAAGAGGTGGACGGCGAGGAGGATGTGGATGAGGAGGACTCGGCCGACGTGCGCGAGGCGCGGTGGGTGCGTGGGAGGCTACAGCGAGACGAGGTCTGCCTCTGCGTCTAGCGCCGCCGGGTGTTTGGGCGCCCGGGCGAAGGACGGGAGGTGCATCGGGGTGGATCGCCTCTTCGTGGCGGCAGGGCGCGGGGTTGTTCTCGTCGTGGTAATGGGTGACATGGTGCGGGAGGGAGGGAATGAGGAGCAGTATGACTCTCTTTATACAGCCTGCGCACTGATTGGGGGGCAGGACTAACACATTCTAGTCACTATGATTCTGGGTCCCTTGGCAAAGGCGAGCCGCCCCTAGGCCTTTGCCAATATCTTATCTTGATCTTATCTTGCCGAGATAAGCGACTCGGGCAGCTCCATAGCAGGGTGGTGCACGAGAGAAGACGAGGTAGCGCTCGACTTAAGAGAGAGCAAAGAGTCAAGTGACGGGCGCATCAGCACCGGCACCCCACCGTGATCGCCGCTGCACAGCCTGCCCCTATCCCGTAAATTGTTTCATCAATCTTAATCTACTAATCGCGAAAGCGACATTCGTGTGCCATATAGTATCGAGGCGTCAACGTCATCTCTTGCTTGGATGTTTAATGCTTCGGCGGGGAGGGCATTCCAAACACATTAACAGCGAGGGCCAACGAATTAACCTCCGCTTCCGCTAGCTGCTCCCATCCGCTTTCCTAGGCATTGCGTTGGAGTCGCTGAAGTAATGTTGGGAGTGCTCTACCGCTCTGTGAAGCTCGAAATCTGCAGTGCTGTGAAGCCTTGAGATCAGCTGCAGTGCGGGGTTTTGGCGATCCCACCTACGGGGAGGTCAGCGGACGGCGGGATTCACGCCATGGCGGGACTTGCCACCCGGTAGCCATGGCACAGAGGGATAGAGAACTGCGCACGCCAGTGGCGGTGAAGCTCAGTAGATGAGAGTACCACGAATATTTGACGCGCCGTTCGTGTGACTGGCTTCGCTCCTGCAGCATCGCGAATATTGTTGTACTGTCGGTTTACAATTAACGAATATGTACCTCGCTCCTTCCACGGTCTACGTATGTCAGTGACCTCGATTCCGCCAATCGGTATCCACTGGCAGACTCCCCTAAGATGGGAAATGGGAAAGAGGACGGAACGGATGGAGCGATTTATTATGAGCGTGCTACGCGTCGGATGTTCAGTGCGCATAATACAAAGATTTGGCGTTGGGATCTGATGGGTCGGCGGTCAGTCGTTTCCTCCCTCTTCGTCCCCCTTCGACTTTGCTTTGCTGTTGCATCCACGGGAACTTTTCCGGGGATGGTGGATGGGAGGCAGTGGATCGAATGAGGGGACGATCCGGAATGTGAATGCCGTAGCAGCACATTCAGACTAAACAAGAAACTCTGTGGATATAGCGACTACACATATACAGTACTAACTAACTGCCAATTCCCTCGCTTCTCCACAAAGTAAAATCCTCCGGCAGCATCAGATCCAACCGAATTCTCATCATCTTCGTCGTACACATTTACGTGGCTCCCATCTTGCGGAGTGGGCCGGCAATCTCAGTGTGCCACCCACGAGACGCGGCCCGCAGCGCGTCGGCGTATTTTCCGCCCTGCGCATTCACATCGGCGCCGCTCTCGAGCAGCAGGCGAACGATCTCGATGTTTCCCTTGGCGGATGCGGCTTGCAGCGCGTTGCCGTATACTCCGCCCTGCGCATTCACATCGGCGCCGCTCTCGAGCAGCAGGCGAACGATCTCGATGTTTCCCTTGGTGGATGCGGCTTGCAGCGCGTTGCTGTATACTCCGCCCTGCGCATTCACATCGGCGCCGATCTCGAGCAGCAGACACACAATCTCGATGTGTCCTCCATAGGACGCGGCTTACAACGCGTTGCCGTATTCTCCGCCCTGCGCGGTCACGTCAGCACCACTCTCGAGCAGCAGGCGCATGATCTCGATGGGCCCCCAAAGAGCCACGGCCTGCAGCGCATTGCCGAGTTCTCCGCCCTGCACGTTCACGTCAGCGCTACTCTTGAGCAGCAGGTGCACGGTCTCGATGTGTCCCCCATAGGACGCGGCTTGCAGCGCGTTACCGAACCTTCCGCCCTGCGCGTTCACGTCGGCGCCGCTCTCGAGCAGCAGGTGCACGATCTCGATGTTTGCCCAATACGACCCGGCTTGCAGCGCGTTGCCGTATACTCCGCCCTGCGCATTCGCGTCGGCGCCGCTCTCGAATAGCAGGCGCAAGATCTCGATGTACCCCCTATAGGACGCGGCTTGCAGCGCGTTGCCGTATTCTCCGCCCTGCGCATTCGCGTCGGCGCCGCTCTCGAATAGCAGGCGCACGATCTCGATGTGCCCCCTATAGGACGCGGCTTGCAGCGCGTTGCCGTATTTTCCGCCCTGCGCATTTGCGTCGGCGCCGCTCTCGAATAGCAGGCGCACGATCTCGATGTGCCCCCTATAGGACGCAGCTTGCAGCGCGTTGCCGTAGTCTCCGCCCTGCGCATTCACGTCGGCGCCGCTCTCGAGCACCTCCCACACTACCTGGCCAACCCCAAAAGATGCGGCTATGTACAATGGAGGAAGTAGAGGCGCCATTTTGAATCGCGCGTGCCAGTACCTCGGACACAAGTCCTCAACATCATATAACTGGAGTAGAATCATGTATTGTGTGCTTTCCGGCTGGAGGAGTTGCACGACCGTGTCAATGAGACCAATGTGTTTATGCTGTTTCTCTATGCTCCTGCAATTGTCCAGACCAATGTCATCGCAGAGTGTCAGATGGAACACCCAGTTTTCCATGGCATAGAGGGTGAGAGGATATTGCTGGAGATCCGCATTGGAGTTGAGAATACGGTCGAAGCTGCAGAGATATGCAATACACGTCCGTGCAAGCAAGTGATGGGCTGCTTGCTCCGTGATGACATCGTGACGGTGAGCCTGCTGTTTGTTTTCCAGTAGGAAGTTATCCTTTACAGATGCATGCGCAAGTTTTATCATGGTGGTTTTGTCCCAAGCATCCTTTGAGACCACAACAAAGCCCGCGCATGCAGCGAGTAAAGTGTTTTGTTGCATCCGCTTTTTCGCATTGAAACGGAGCGGCTCGCTGGCGAAATCGAATGTCAGGGCGTCGATGATTGCGGTGAGTGTCATCGGACGTTTGGAGAAGATGAGCCAATTCATTGCGCGGCCTACACTCAACACCATATCGGCATTCTTGATGTTGCCCAGAATGCGATCGTAGAAAGCGGGGAGCGAGGTCGGCATATTCAAAAGTGCCCTCTCAACTTCTATTGGGCTCCCATCGCAGCTCCGGAGTTCATCCAGCTGTAGAGCGACAAGACGAAACCTTGGAAATTTAGTAAGCAGTGTGAAAAATGTATGGGATCTGACTCACATTCCCTTGCTCCGCTCAATGAGCCCCCTCTTGATCTCATCCCTCTGCTCATAGATCCAATCCGGTTCGTCCAACAGCACTTCGGTGAGATATAACTCGATATCCTCGTCTACACAGCCTTCAAGGGATACTGAAACGGCACGTTCGACAAGTTTGGGATGCCCAGCCTGAACCTCTGGGCGACTGGTGACGAGAATGTGAACATTAGGTAACTTTGCATCTAGGATCGTGGCGATGAGGCGCAGCAATCGAGGGTTCTCCGAGCACTCGTCGAGCGCATCCAACACTAAGTATACGGGCTTCTGCCCGAAGTCCTTGAGAAGAGGGAGTAGTGCATCCGAAATTAACTCGGCATCAGTGAGGAGCTTTTGACCACTGGCATGTGATGTCCACAGTGCATCCAGCTTGCTGTCAGGTGGATCTGAGCGAATGGAGAGCTGTGTAACTAGAGAGCGTAGGAGCTGTGTCGCGAATTGCTGCTCAGGGTTGTTAGTATCAAAGTAGAAGAACACATAGTGTTCCGCCCTGGCATGAATTGTGTCGATAATTGTTGAGCTGGAAGATATGGACAGTGAGCCTGAGCAGGGTATAAGAAACAAGAAAGAGATACCTGCGTATGGTCTTTCCCGATCCCGCTGGAATACATAGATTAGTAAACCTATGGCATCCAAATAATTGATCCTCACATATTCCATGAAGCCACAAGAACGAGTTTGGCACATAAATCCATTCTCTGAATTCTGGGCGCTCAAACAACCACAGCCCGGTTTCCGGGTGGCGTTTGTTTGCAGCAATGCGTTGGCTATCAGCTACATCCGCTGGTGGCTTAACCCATTAATCTAGCCTGGTGCGGGTTTGTTTATCGAGGAGTACTTGTTGTTGATTGACGAGTATTTGTCTGTGGTTCAATGAGAAAACATGATGTATACCCTGGAACAACACACAGCTTTGCATCCATGCCATCCTGGCTCTGCGAAAGAGCGATCAGACGCGAGGCCTTGATGTTTATGTAACATGAGTTTGAGACATCTGAGTGCAAACACGCCACTCACACTGAACGCGTCCCGGAATGCATTGATTTTACGATCTATGCTATCCGCAATGTCTGGGAAGTCGCCGTATTTCCAGAGCCGCTTAACACGGTTCTGAGAAGTCCACTCCATCAAAATCATACAGCTTTCACTCAGTACCCTGGTAGTTACTGATCAGTGCCAACACAGGTACTCGAGTCTGAGGCTCGGCTCACATTTGATATCTATTCAGATCAGTGCTCAAGCCTTGCACGGCGATACTGCGCCTGTCCTCGTCAAAATCGCGCAATCCCTCAGCGACAATGCGGGAAACCTCCCCAATGTTGTCCAGAAGGTCTTCTGCGCGCTTCTTGTTTGCACCAATTGCCTGTTAAATATCAGGATATGAGACCACATGTAGAAATGGCAACTAATGGTCGAACAAACCTTCCGGATGTCCATGAGCTTCTGGATGCAGCCTGTGATAGCATTGATGTATGGGACGTTTTCCGTTACATCAGTGAGCAGCTCAAGGATCTTCAGCGCAACTTCAAGAGAAGTAGTAGCTACATCCGTTAGTTTGTCGGTCTTGGATTGGGTAGCGGGCGCCGGGGGGGGCGCGGTCTTGGGGGGTGTCATGGTGGATGAGAGCACAGTGTGGTGGCGACGTATCGTGCAAGCTGTCGTGATTTCAAACTCCGAAACTATTAATTACTCTCTGCCGGCATGGAAGGTCGGACCGCTCCAGCATGGGGCTGAGTAAAAGTGCGCGTGCCGGTCTCTCTCGCCCGTGAATACTTTGTAGAATTATTGATCTTACAATATCTTTAGGCTAAACAAGAATGCGGTGGGGCGCGGCTGAACAGCAAATCCGTGATCTTGAATGTCTAAAGAAGGTTGTGTACTTAGAAGAAGTTGCTGATAAATTCCCTACATAATGAAGCTGCTCATGGAATAAATAATGTTGCCCTTCACCACAGAATTGACTTTAGGACCGGTGGAATCTCGGGGTCAAGTGATCGTCGGAGTTTAAATTTAAATTAAGAACGGACGGACAGACACTGTAATTTTATAAAGAGGGAGAATGGATCCGGGCCCTTGATTTTGGTTGAACCTGCAGAAGCTTGTGTATGCCGAATACGATAGTAGTGATGCTGCTCGCAGAATCAATAGGTTCAGAGTTAACTTTACTTTAGGACAGGTCTCGGTTGAAACTCGGGGGTCCAGTGATCGTCGGGGTTCGAGAAAGCTTCGGGCAGTCTTAGACAGATGGACAGGACATCGTAATTTTATAAAGAAGGAGAGGCTCTGTTTACTTGAGGCCACCAAATCTTTTACTTCCTGTGACTATGGCTTCAAGCCTGAACTCTGTTTACAAAAATGTTGCGCCATGCTTGAACAACGGACTTGGACAACTTGGAAGCTAAGTTAGAACCGAGCACGACTCGAGATTGCTATTGAGAGTGAAGATAAGTTGTCCAGATGGTAGGTAAAAGTTCCGGAGAACTTTAAGTGAACTCAAGTGAACTGGCCGAGACGCGGTGCCATCTTCCTCATAAATATCATTGGTGCCCGACCCCGGTGAGGGCAGCGGGAAATTTCTATTGCTCTATATTTCGAGGAGTCGGACCTTGGCCAGGAACCGTTATTTTTTCTGCAGCATTCTTAAAATTGTATGAGTTATATCCAGACTTTCAAGCACGGCAACTGACCGGTAGTCGTGGCAAAATGGCTGGTAGATCATAGATTGATGAATAAATCAATACCCGACTCATTAAACTATGCATATAATCATCAAATCTGACCCCAGCGGCTACTAAGTCGCTACATTGAGTCATCCGACACATATTGTTCCACAGATTTCTAGTCTGACGCTCGCGGCTGCACAGCTTCACCGTCGAATCTGAGAGAAGTGCGGGAGTTGCCGGGGACAGATGTCATCCAGAGGTTCAGAATATAGTCTACATTACCGGAATGGGTTCTGAATGGTCTACGAAGGACGGAGAGAGCTTATTTTGAGTAGCCTGAAGCGGAGTTTCAAATAAGTTAAATTCACCACGCGTGGAAAGATCTAAGTAACGGACGGCACGTCAAGCCGAAGGGGTAAGTAAAGTTAAAGTTACTTCAGATAAGTTACTTTTCACGCGCTCCTCTCAAGCCATTCCCAAATCGGTGTGAGCCGAGCGGACGGCTCGTGGCTGGCTTCGCACGGCTTCGGCTGGCCTATAGTCCAAATCAGGAAAGTACCGAGGAAATGATTCGCTACCAAGTAACGAAGCTATAAACGACGAAATTTCTTCGCGAATCACACACTGCTCATCCATCTCGGCCTCCGACCGCTTTATTTCATTCTCCCTAGCAGTCTCATGGGTAAAATCCAAGCTGCGGCCCTTTTTAACTGCGAACTTCAACACTTGGAGCGCCTCCGTGAGTTCGGGTGCGGTGCGATTGCGCCGTAGGATGTCGGTCTCGGCAGTGGATGAAAATACTCATTCAAATGGGACGGATGAGCCCGGTATGGGTAGACTATCAAGTGCCATAGCAAAGACAGCAGAATAGCGTTGCTGGTTGTTCTAAAAATCAGATTAGTTGAGTCAATAAAATTGATAAGGTACACCGCCAACTTGCTGCGAGCCAGCTTCAGGCTGGAGAAATCAGCTGTGCTTGATCCACACTTGCATGTGTCATTGTCCGCGAAGCCACCCGCCATCAATCTGCACAATGAGCCTTTCATTCAGCTGAGTTCAGATCTAACACAGCCCATTGTTCTGTCGATCACAGACACTTCTGATGTCCCGTGCTGGCCACTCAACTTGCTGCTGTCCGTGTCCACATAAATATTTCTTGCCGCTGTCAGTCGAGCTGTTTAACTGATGAGTTTAGGAGTGTGGTCAACGTTCCTCCCACACGAGAGCCAGCTGTCCCAATCTCTGGGCCGCTAAATAGAATATAGCCTCCGGGTCTGGACACTTGTTCCGCAAGCGTGAGCCTCAGAGGCAAATTGGTATCGTGCTTGGCACAAATACAACGAAAATCCTGCAAGCAAAATACAAAAAATTACAGCTCGAGCCGGAGGCGCCAACTTGCTGAAAGATTTTCTCCGAAGTCATTCAAACTCCGCTCGGAACAAAAGCGGATGGCGTGACTGCCCCACAATGGTGTGACGCCCTCGGTTTGTGTGACTCGTGCTCTTTCGTCTTACCATCGTTCTCTTCCTCTTTCTCCCTCATCGTCCTGCTTTTCCTGTGGTCCTCAAGCTTCAAGCCTCAAGATTCAAGATTCAAGCCTTGTTCTGCTGTGCTGGTGCAAAATCCCGAGTCCCGTACTAATCCAGTGCCTCGTCACCGACTCTGTTGCCTCCGTGCCACCAGTGGCTCTAGCGCTCCGCTGCAGGGTCTGATGCCTGTCGCTCCCCCCGTGCTGCGTCACGTCCCCATGCCTCCTGTGGCTCTTCCCCCTATGCCTGTTAGCACCAGATGCCGCCTGTGGCAATCCTCAGGCTCACTTTTATTCCCTTCCGACCTTCCGTATGTCTTGTCAGAGGTCCGTACTGCCATTTATATTCGGATCATCTCTCCTGATGTTTTATCTTCAGACCATCAGCGACCGCGTGTGTGTTCCCAATTAGTGGCCATCTCTCGATGCGAAACTTCCCTTCGCGGATCTGTTTGTAGCGCCCAAACGGTACGAAGAGCGGCTCCATAGTTCGATTTAACTCACCTTCTACCCAGCCTAATCACTGTATCTTTCACTCTTTCCTCCCATGGCCACGACCACCAAATCAGTGGCCGCCGCGTCGGCTCAGCCCTTTCGACATATTCCCCGCATGTCCCCACATGCCGCTGCCCCCGACCTTGCCATGCACTTGTATTTAATATTTATAGATCTATGTATGATATAGCCTGCAAATGAATATTGTATCTGTCTTTTCTGGCCACGATGCAAGCCGCAGTAAATGTGCCGACAATGGTGTAAGAACTGTGATTATGGAGCCATCTAGGCAATGCAACAATGGATGATGAACGGACAATGGATTATATGCTGACCACATCCATTGAACACACAGCACTCAGCTGCTGATGGCGACACAATGGGTCTATTCCGGACCAAACATAGATCGCGGGTGGTTCTCACATAGCAACCAGCTCGGGGTCGAAGCTCATATCAATGCCGCCGCCACGTCATGGCCACGTTGAAACATTTTGGCGGTGTAGCGGCCAGGCAAGTTCGGTTACCCCACGTGATCCGGTGTTACACTACCATATTGGGAACGGGTCCACCGAAAAGGTCGGAAAGCGCGAATAATTAATCCACAAGGGGCAGAGTCGAAAATTGGGCACAACAGTTCCCTGGGGATCTGTCCGCCCTTGCCATTTGAGGTTTAAAATTGGCAAAATCTTCAAAATTGAGAGACTAGTTCCCAAAATAGGGAGACCACTTACCTCGATGCGCGCCTCTTGCGGGCGCGTCGCAGAGTTTCTTTGGCTGCCGTCCCATGAGAATCTTCTAATGCCAGTCCCTCAACATTTCCCCTCATGCCCCCACTCAAGAAATTCTTCCGGGACCGGGCAGCCATTCTCAATGGTAGATTGGCCTCACCAAAGAAGGCCATCAAACGCGTCGCGGCCCTCGCGTTGAGTCCTGTCAAAGCGCGTGCACAAAAGAAGCACCGGAACGTTTTAGCAGACATGCAGGCGGCCGGAATTCTACGGGGAGGGAACGTGAATGCCAGTTTGTAGGATGTTGATCGTATAATTGGAACTAGTCCTTCAATTTTGCACCAAGATCCCCAGGAAAATTTGTGAATACACTTAACATTATTTAAACAAAAATATTGTGCCCGATTTCCTATGAACCGCTGAAAAGTTGTTTACAGCTCTTTGCATATCTAATGACACTCATCAAAATCTGCGTAAATAAGAGCAAATTTGATCCCTCACCTTATCTTGCTCGTCCCGGGCTCATTTCTTGACCAAACTCTTTGTGTCTAGGTGCGTTCGACGCCGTTTTTAGGTGGCTATCCAACCGACCTGACCTCGGGCCCCAATCTTCAGTTTCAATTTTGGACCCAATTCGGCCTCTGCTCGCGACAGCCCAATCTTGGCAGCTTTCTTGCGGGCGTATTTCTTGGTCGTGTCGGCTGAAATTAGGCGCGTTCGAACCCGATTTGTCTGGACCTTCGACCGGTACTAACCAGTGGCGCCAGTTCCCTTACTTCCTGGCCCCCATCGCTTGCTCTCGTTCCTCGCTTCCCGTCTTGTGTCGCCTCGCTCTCGCTCAATTCTGCACCGTTTTCTTCTGTTCTATGTGCGTTACAAAGCCCTTGAATTCCCGCATCTGACTGATCTTGGTGAGATCTCGCAGATCGTTGCTATTCATTAAAAATGGTCAATCGACGCATCAGTCGTGATGTGAAAATAGCTGCGCTGAACCTGTACGAGCGCGGCCATATGTCGGTGAAAGAAATTATTGCGTGTGTAGGCTTCTCGCGCAGCACCTTTTTCCGTGTTCTGAAGCTCTGGCAAACCACTGGCGACGTTATACGACCGCGGCAGCATTCTTCCGGCCGTCCACGTCTTTTACACTATGATGATGTCACCTATCTTGTCCGCCTCGTTCAGCATCAGCCAGACTGGTTCCTGACTGAATTACTCCGTCTTTTACGCCACAACAGATTTATTTCTGTTCACTATACGACAATCCACCGGGAACTCGAGCGTGCTGGCATGTCAACTAAAGACTTGAAGGTGATCGCAACCGAACGCAACGAGCCTTCTCGCTTAGACTATATCCGTGAAGTTGCACCGTATCCTGCACACTACATCGGATTTCTTGATGAAACCTCCAAAAATGACAAGACTCCCGCTCGTCGCCGTGGACGTGCGAGGAAAGGGAAACGGGCAATCAAACGGCAGAAGTTTGTTCGCGGACGCCGTGTCTCCGCTACAGGCTTTCTCACGTGCCGTGGCATGCTCGCGTCTACTGTTGTCGAAGGGTCTATGCATCGAGACCAGTTTCTCGGATTTCTTGAGCACCAAGTGGTAAGCTTCCGCTTTTGCCTCGACTTTTCTGGACTATCTCAATGATTTTTATCAGCTGCCTTTATGCTCTCCTTTCCCAGGGCCACTCAGTGTTCTCGTGTTGGATAATGCGAGAATACACCATGGTGAAGAGATATTGGAGCTTTGTGATCGTTTCGGTGAGTGTTCCCCTCATTTTGTTGGTCTGGAATATTGAAGACAGGTAGGTGTTCGACTCGTACATCTTCCGCCCTATTCGCCTGATCTCAATCCAATTGAGGAGGCCTTCTCCAAAATCAAGGCCTGGATACGCCGCAACAATGATTTATTTTTCTACGGACCCGATGATGAACCCCACGCGCTCATCTATGACATGTTGGAGGTAATGAATGTGATTACTGAGTCGGACGCCATTGGCTATTTCATCCACGCCGGATACTTTTAGTTTACACGATGATGTACCGATTCGCGTTCCGACTACTTGTATATGAAGATCATTCTACCATCGGAATCTGCGCCCATTTCTCAATCGCAACCTTTAGCTCAGCAACTTCACCTTTCCGGAACCCCATCTCCTTCAAATCAACGAGCTCCACGTACTTGAAGGCCTTTGTAGTTTTGAACTTTTCCTCTTTGAAACGCTTCGAGATATCGTCGTCTAATTTGTAGGCTGTGCAGAAGTCGTCGATCGAAAGTTCGGGACCAGGGATAAGAGGCGGTGCAATCAGCATATTAGACGTGATCGGAGGAGGGATAACAGCGTTAGGAGCGGCAACAGCAGGGGGAGCGGGAGGTCGAAAGAACTGCATCATTTCCGGGGGAAAGTTGAAGTTGACTTGCGGTGCTGTAGGTGCGGCGTTCGCGGCGGCCTTTTCTTTTAGCTCGAGACGACGTTGGAGGAGGGGAGAACGGGCTGCGAGGGATGCGGGAGATATTTTATTGAAGAGATCATTATTTGGCGGCTTATCAATCTCCGCGAACTCTTTTCCCTTGAGCTATTCCAAACTCAGCGTTACTCAGGTTCAAAAGTATAGATCTTACCATTGCGGCTGCCCAGCTTTCCACATGTGCATGACTTAGCGGGAAATGCTCTGGATCATTCGGATCGACAAAACAATGTTCACTGCCGCAACGTCCACCCGGAGTGGGACAGATCCATTTATCGCGTATAGCCCCCATCTTGGCATTGAGAGCGATGTTTGCAGGGAGAATGTCGTGTTCCTTTCGAATCTAAGCATCGTAAGGACCGAAATTGTATTGAGGCGAAACTTTACTTGCCTTGGTTTTTTTGCCCTTCTGGCCGCGCTGTTCATCACCATCCAGATCGTCGTGGCTAGCAGAATTCTCCTTTTCATTTGCGGGATGTCCCTTCAGTGCAGGAGGATGAGCATCTCCGATATGGACATCACGGCACGGAGCACTGACCAATTTTGGCTCGACAATTATCTTAGCATTGGGGGTTTTCTGAATTTCAAGTGCATGGCTGACCAGGTGTTCGTAGTTTTCCTCGTTGAGTACCAAAGGGACAGTGAGTTGACGTGGAACAGTGAAGATTATGTCGTAATTAGTGAAACAGATATTTGCGGGCTTGAGTACATCGGAGATTTTGACGAGTATCTGGGCTTTTACAGTGTCCCAAGGTTCATTGCTGTTCAGGTTAAAAATGTTGGACTCAGGCCGACCACGGGAGCTCTTTGATTTTCGCATTTGCTCGGCTGTGAAGACGCAAATGGTGTACTGAATCTTCTTGATAGGTGCGGTGTCTTCTGTAGTATGTATAATAAAATGAGGATGTCTGTGCACGCCGTGCACAAGAAACGCACCTCGCTTTTCCTTTTTCCCGGGCCCACGCTTCCGTTTCTGCGGGATCGAGACCCTTCTCGCGTCCTCCTCTTCCTCCTCTTCCTCCTCTTCCTCGTCCTCCTCTTCGTCCTCTTCTTCGTCGGAACTCAGTAGGTTGATCTCCGTGTCATCGTCGGAGTCGAGCTGAAGCACGGTAATGGCAGCCGAGATTTTGCGTGCGGAAGTGCGTGCGGAAGTGCGAGTGGGCATCGATAGCAACGATCTGCGAGATCTCACCAAGATCAGTCAGATGCGGGAATTCAAGGGCTTTGTAACGCACATAGAACAGAAGAAAACGGTGCAGAATTGAGCGAGAGCGAGGCGACACAAGACGGGAAGCGAGGAACGAGAGCAAGCGATGGGGGCCAGGAAGTAAGGGAACTGGCGCCACTGGTTAGTACCGGTCGAAGGTCCAGACAAATCGGGTTCGAACGCGCCTAATTTCAGCCGACACGACCAAGAAATACGCCCGCAAGAAAGCTGCCAAGATTGGGCTGTCGCGAGCAGAGGCCGAATTGGGTCCAAAATTGAAACTGAAGATTGGGGCCCGAGGTCAGGTCGGTTGGATAGCCACCTAAAAACGGCGTCGAACGCACCTAGACACAAAGAGTTTGGTCAAGAAATGAGCCCGGGACGAGCAAGATAAGGTGAGGGATCAAATTTGCTCTTATTTACGCAGATTTTGATGAGTGTCATTAGATATGCAAAGAGCTGTAAACATGGGTGCGAACGTATTCCATCCCAAAAAGGTTATGTGACCGTAACATCACGTGGGGTAACCGAACTTGCCTGGCCGCTACCTTACATGAAAACATACCTGCCGATAGCTCAACAAACCGACGCCGACCCACTCAACCTTTTCCGGTCCGAGCTTTATGAACTATTGAAGCTTGATCGGCGGATTGATCAGTTGAGAGCATGTAAGATCAGTAGTGTCAGGACGCGAATCCTGAAAATGAATTCTTACCCGTAAACGAACTGATTTCCCCGCAAACCCAGCGGTTCGGTTTAGCTGAATGAACTATGCTCTGGTCTGACCGAGTGCAGAGCCGGGAATCCGAAAACTCAGTACTAAAGAAAGGAAACGAAGATAGCCAGCAAAGTGGGAATAAGGGCCTGAAACCTATATATACCAAGGATATCAAACACCGTGTTGGCTGAGATCCGCTGCGTGACCGCCTTCCCGAGAAGCACCTACGCACGCTTCCAGAATGGAGACCATTTCTAGAGCAATGCAGCGGCCATCAAAAACTGTGATTAGAAATGCAGGAAATAAAACGTACCGCGAGCGTTGACAGCTGCGTCTTTCCCGACCAGGAAGCGCACCATTTGTGTGTGCCCATGGGATGAGGAATAGTGAAGGGCAACCCACACGAGGTTTTTTATAGTCCGGCTGCGGTCAGAAACTGAACTTACACCTATGCCGAGGATCATACCGGTGGTGTTGACATCCGCGCCTCTCTCCACCAGGAGTCGAGCAATGTGTAGGTTTCCATCTGGGGCAGGTGCATGGAGCGGAGTCTGCCCATCATGGCTGCAATGTGGCTGCAGTCAAAAACTTGATATCTGAAAGTGGTATTCGCATTCCCGCCGTTCTCACACAAGGTACGGACAATGTTTGTGTGCCCGTCGTGGGCAGCAAGATGAAGGGCTGTCTCCCCGCAATTATCTAAAATGCGGCTGCAGTCAGAAACGAGTCAGTGGGGAATGCTCCCGCGGAAGGCCCGCTGTTTCGGGCAGCAAGATAAAGGTGTGTCTGCCCGGCCTTTCTGCAATGCAGCGTCAGTCATTGACCTGGCTTATAAATGTTGTAAAGACATACCAGCAGCATTCAAATGTCCCCCTTCCGTGCACAGCATGCGAACAGTTTCGCCGGCCTCGTTTTCAACAGCAAGATGAAGGGGAGTCCGCCGTTGCCTATTCACAATTCAGCGGCAGTCAGAACTCTGCCTTCTGAACGTGGCACAGAAAAAATATATCCGGAGGATTGACATTTGCGTCGAGGTCCTCGCACAGGATGCGGACAGTTTCTGCGTTTTTGTTTTGTGCGGAGATATGAAGGGCAATGCACCCGCCCAGCCCTGTAGCGTGGTGGCAGTCAGAAACTAGAAACGTAGATAGGACAAGATGTATACCAGTAGCATTGACATTTGCACCTCCCTCAACCAGCAAACAGATGATTTTTGCATGACCGTTTTCAGTTGCATATTTGAGGGCAGTTTTCGTGGAAACATCTGATGTCAGCTTGCATGAGATACGGAAATTCGAGACTGGGTTCCACAGCCTCTTCAAAAAGTGCTGAAGTCATGTTTTCTGCAATTTTTGCATTAGCCCTGGCTAAATCATGCCTAGCTAGCACTTAGAGTATTCTGCATCTAAAATACCAGCCCCTGCGCGGTCATTTTGAAAGAGATTCACGCACATCTGTCACCCGATATCGGAAAACGATGTTTCCCACGCCTTTTGCCCCACTGCGGGCCAACACCATCCTCGCTCCCTGCGATGCACACATGAATCTCTTCCCCTGAATGCACCCCTCACCCCCATATCCCCTCCAGAACTTATTGACAAGAATTGCGCGTGGTTGACGCACTCAGAGGCGGAGCGTCCCTGGAACGATCTGCTGCGGCACGGCCACATGATGCCGCACTTCGCGCTGCCGAAGTTCAAACTCGTCCAAAAGTTTGATGCGGCCGATCGATGACGTCGCCGTCGTCCGCCCCAGCATCCCGGCACCTTCCGCCATTCCCGGCCTTTTGAATACAAGTTGTCTGACTCCCACCTGTAGTGCCCCTGATCCCCCGCTAGTTAGCGAGGGAGATATATCGGGTCTCCCTCGCTAACTAGCGGCCGTTTGGCTTTTATACGGTGGGCGCCTTAAATACACGGGATTTACTCGGCTTATAGCCTCATACCGACGCTACGGAGGGCGGGCCAGGCGCCCTCCCCATCACTTCCTCGGCGCTGCCATCAGCCCGCCCCAGGTCCTCCGTGCCGAGCGCTCCATCACCCGCATCACCTGCTGTGATGCCGCTTCCCGGCCGCGTCCTCTGCGTCCCGCCCACACCCCCGCCCCGCCTCCCGCCCGCGCATGGGTCCCCCTCGCTAACTAGCGGGGGATCAGGGGCACTATAGGTGCATGTAATGCCCCTATTTCCCTTATATACTACTTGCTTTTAATCTATATTCACCAATAAACTGCTTTATAATGACATACTACTATAGACGGCGTACGAAATCTGATGCTACGGGTATAGTCGGCCTCTGCGCGCGTCGTGCGCGATTCAGAGGTGTGCCAAACGGCGCACGCGCCGTTCACGCGTGCGACGCGTGCGTAGGGGGTGGCGGGGCGACTTGCTTCGGCTTAGTCTTCGCAGTCTTTGCCTTCTTGTGCTTGGACTCGCCGCCATCGTCCTCGTTGCGCTCTCTCGTGGCCTTTTGCTGCCCCCCCCCGGGGCCTTTCTCTTCCTCTTACCCCCTGCGCCCTCCATGTTGGTGGCGACCGAGAACACGGACACAAACGACGCCATGCTCGGGGCCACGGTGTTTGGCATGTCGTCGACGCGTGGGGTGTTCGGCATGTCGCGTGGGGTGTGCTGCGCGTCGAAGCGCGGGGTAAAGCCAGCGGGCAGGAGGAAGGACGAGGGCGTCTCTTGTGTGGACACGTCGAAGTGATGCCTGTGGTCTGCAGGCACGTCAAAGTGCCGGTGGTGTGCAGGTGCGTCGAAGCGCTGGTTGTGCAAGGGCGCGTCGAAGCCCTGGTGGTGGGGGGGCACGTTGAAGCCCTCGTTGTCGACGCCAAAGCGCGCATCGAGTGCGTTGAGGCCGTACCACTCGGACCTCGCGTCGAGGGCGTCGAGCTCCTCGCACGTCATCGCGCCGCCCCCAGTGAATCCCCCACCCTCGGCATTGGTGGTGTTGAGGCGCCAGCCCTCGTCGGCGACGCCGGGCTCCTCACCCCAGGCGCTGAGCAAGGTTGGCATCCCGACCTCCATGTTGGCGTAGTCGAAGCCGGGGTCCAAGTCGTATTCGACGACGCCAACGGGGATGGGGCCGGTGTTGACGACGGGGGCGAAATGGATGGGGGCAGCATCCCCAGGGGCAGCGTCGACGGGGGCGGCGGTGGTAGGGGGAATCGGGGCGGACGCCGGCGTCGAGGTGAGGGGACGAGTAAGTGCACCGGAGTTCGAGGCGGCGGCAACAGGGACCACCGGCGCAGATGCTGCCGCGGAGGTGCGGGGACGAGGACGGGGACGGGGATGTGACGGCGCGGGCGCGGGAGCAGGGTCCTCCTCCTCCTCCTCCTACTCCTCCTCCTCCTCGTCGCCATCATCCTCCTCGTCGCTGTTGCTGTCATTGCCAGCGGCCGCTTTCTTGTTGCGCGACCCCCGCGTCTTGCCCTTGTCCACGCGCTCCGCGCGCGTCTTCAAGGTGCCAGCCTCGCGCTGCCCCTCGATCTCCTTGGCGATCGCAGCGTGCTGCGACTTGGTGAGCGCCACCCAGTGCAGCGCGCCGCTCTTGAGCTTCCCGAGCACGAGGCGCGCCGTCTCTGCGGGCAGCTTCGACGGGCGCACGATGGGCAGCTGCTTGTCTGTCTTCTTGTCCATCGGCCACCCTGCGAGCTCCACGCCGTACTCGTGGATGATGTCGAGCCGGTAGTACGTCCAGGACATCCTCACGTCTTTGAGATTGAGAATCTTGGCTGCAAAGGAACACAGGGTTAGGGCGCAGCGTATGTACGAGAAAGATTAACGTACCTAGCCCTGCTTCGACCTCTTGGGTGATTTGTGTACGCACGGCGGCGAGGTCGTTGGCGGCTTTCACTGTGAGCTATATCAACAAGAAGCTCGTCATAAACAGAAACGTGGACACACCTTTCTTGCGGTTGCAGCACCACATCTCCATCTTCGCGAGGACATCGTGGATGCCGATGCCCAGCACCTGTTCAAAGAACAGGTGCGTGTTATTCGAATCGACCCAGCATGGCACGGCGGCGTCAGCATTCGACCCGCGCGAGAACAGTGCGACACCAGCAACAGCATGGTTTAAGTTTAAACCACATCGTCTCCAACGATGCCCTGGTTTAAACCATCTTGGTTTAAACCGGTTTTAAACCACCCTCCTATAATCATATAGAGAGCAGGCTTTGGTTTGAACCACAGTGGTTTAAACTGGTTTAAGCCATGGTTTAAACCATTGTGGTTTGAATGTGGTTTGAAATTATCATGGTTTAAACCGGTTCAAACCAGATGGTTTAAACCATTGATGGTTTAAACCGGTTTGAACCAAAGTTGTTTGGACATGTTTTTTTTTTTGGTCTTGACTCTCGTTTTTCCTCCTCTCTTAAGATTAGTGATCGCCCTGACCCCTGACTCTTTCCAAAAAAGGAAATTCATATCATTTGGACTCAAAAAATCACAGAAAAGTTGTGAATAATTGCGAAAAAATTGTTTAAGGCACGAATAGATTGGTAGATGCCACCTACCAAAAATGGAAATCCATCAAAAATGAAAGTTGTAGCCCTCATTGAGCAATACACAGTTGACCAATTGACTACAGTGATCAGCTCACCGGTTGGACTGAAAAAGGCAAAATACTTTTGAAAATACAGTTCGTTTTAGAGAATGATTGGGCCATATGTCAGTAACCGCTGGACGGATTCCCATGATTCTAGTACCATTAGAAAGCGGCTGAACAGGGCTTTCAGATGGGGTTCTTCACCTGGCATTCTACACCATTTCTATAATCAGCTATTTTTATTTTTTTAGAATGATTTGGCTCGTATCTTGGGAACTGCTGAAGCCCTGTTCAGCCATTTTCTAACGGTACTAGAATCATGGGAATCCGTCCAGCGGTTACTGACATATGGCCCAATCATTCTCTAAAACGAACTATATTTTCAAAAGTATTTTGCCTTTTTCAGTCCAACCGGTGAGCTGATCACTGTAGTCAATTGGTCAACTGTGTATTGCTCAATGAGGGCTACAACTTTCATTTTTGATGGATTTCCATTTTTGGTAGGTGGCATCTACCAATCTATTCGTGCCTTAAACAATTTTTTCGCAATTATTCACAACTTTTCTGTGATTTTTTGAGTCCAAATGATATGAATTTCCTTTTTTGGAAAGAGTCAGGGGTCAGGGCGATCACTAATCTTAAGAGAGGAGGAAAAACGAGAGTCAAGACCAAAAAAAAAAACATGTCCAAACAACTTTGGTTCAAACCGGTTTAAACCATCAATGGTTTAAACCATCTGGTTTGAACCGGTTTAAACCATGATAATTTCAAACCACATTCAAACCACAATGGTTTAAACCATGGCTTAAACCAGTTTAAACCACTGTGGTTCAAACCAAAGCCTGCTCTCTATATGATTATAGGAGGGTGGTTTAAACCGGTTTAAACCAAGATGGTTTAAACCAGGGCATCGTTGGAGACGATGTGGTTTAAACTTAAACCATGCTGTTGCTGGACCACCACCTGTCCAGCGCGGATTAGCCGGTATATCAGCCTAGGGAGTTGGAATCCGCACCGAGAGCAACTACAGAGAAAAGGAAAATGACGAAAGGGATGACGTTCCGCCCGGTGAGATTCCGAATGCGCCAGATGAAGAACAACTGGATGGGGAAGCCAACAAGCATCACGCAAATTGGTTCTGAAACGGTTGAAAGAAATTAAAAACAGAGTCGGGGGGCAAGTACTAAGATACCGTACGCGCGATGAAGACAGTAGGCAGGTTAATCGGGAGCGCGCCTGTGCACAAGAATATGAATGACGTCTTCTTTGAGTCGGATAACTTGAAAGCGCACCGTAATGGAGGATCAGTGGTTCGTATATTATGCCTATATCCAGTGCAGTATTTGTTGTCTCCACAAAGAAAACTCCCCAAACCTGAAAAAAATCAAGCCTAGCTCTGGATTGAAAGGGGATATCTGTATCTACCAGAATACTCATCCACCGTGGATCCTTGTGCGATGTTTGGAGGTAGGTCAGTTGCTGTCGCAATCAACTTGATTGGATACTAGCCGCGACTGCTACAGAGCACCCACCTGTGCGGCCAGCACCTGTATGTACGTCGATCAGAACAGAAGATGTGGGGGGAAATGGAAGACTAACGCCATACAGGATCATATTGAATAACACTCCGACGAGAAGTGGGCCATGCCTGAGGGTGGTCAGACTACCCCGAGAATCCCCTGGACAGGAAATTGGTGTGACTCACAAGAGGTGGACATCAAAGGTAGGATCAGGAGGAGCAGACATTGCGGGGCAGGATGGCGAGCTCAGCGGGAATCATCCCAGCCTCTATTTAAACACCAGGGATTTGAGGCAAAGACACTTTTGATAGTACATATTCCACTTCGCACCGAGCTGTCCTAAAAATATGGCAATTAATGTCGAAACCCAATAACGAGTCTTGGATCCGTGACATTTCTCAGGGGAATGATGAATAAGCTGCGGAGATGGTTGTCTCTCGTAGACAGACGTTCAATGTACAGAGACAGGCACTCCAACACGAAGCTCATACCTGGCTTATTGGTGATGGACAAATACAATAGATTGGCAGATGTGAGCTAAGACAAGTGAGCTTGCGAGCTGTCTTAGTGGGAGATAATAGGGATAGGAGGATTATCGCTCAAAGTACCTAGGCGCCTTGTAGGCGCGATCAACACACACACGTGATTATATGTTCTCCCTCGACGCGTTCTGCGCGTCTCTTCCGCTCGTCCATACCTTGCTCCTCCTCACCTCATACTCCGTAAATCTCGAGTTCTCCACAACACATGGCTCCCGTCACATCAGTGTGCGGTCTGGACGACCCGACATTTGACTTTGCAGCTTGGAGGAAACAACCGCTCGACCTCCCCGTCCCGGACGACATGCACATGCAGAAGCGCAACCGTTAAAACTACGACACTCGGCTCGCCAACCGCGCCAGCATTCGCAAAACCAGGGCGTACGAAACACTGTTGAAGAGCGCGGAAGACGTACCGACTACGAAGAACTTAGGACTCAGCCTCCGTGCCTACTACGCGTACACGACCCGGCACCTTTGCACTGCATCCCATCATATCGCACATCAGCGCCTTAACCGCATGCATAGATCTCTAAAGTCCCTGCGGGCATGCAGGCCTGCGCCTTCAACATCAAGGCTTTCCACCGCACCTGCCCCCGGAACTCAAGGCCTTCTTCGTCATCCGCAACGACGACGGGTTCTTCCTGGACCACTGTTACCCTTTCGGCTCCGCTCCGGCCAGCAGCACCGCGGGACAGATCTGCTGGGCCCTTATTGACATGTGGCGAGCCGAAACGCGAGACGACGCCGGGAAGATCTGGCAAGTTTGCGGCTACCGAACAAGACCGGCCCCTTCCGCGACGGCTCTCACCTTTACCGATTCGACCCCACCACCGCTTTTGCCTTCATCGTTCACGAGAACACAATGGTCTTCTTGGGTTCTATGTGGGACCTAATGCTGCGGTGTGTTTCACTGCAAGAGCCCAAACGGTTGAAATGCCTCGCACGCGTTGCCGGCATGATCAAGAGCGCCAACGACTCCAGCTGGGGTTGCGAGGAGCTCGACTGGCGTTCCATGTCTGGCTATGTGCTCACCCTATTCGGGGGAGCAATCTGCTGGAGTGCAAAGAAGCAGACCACTGTCGCGCTTTCGACCGCAGAAGCCGAGTACATAGTGCTGACGTGCGCGACGAAGGAGGTGAACTCGATCCGCCAGTTTATGGGGGAGCTATTCGGCAAGATCCACATCCCCACCACCGTTCGTGTCGACAACCAGGCGCCAATCTCCATGGCCAAGAATGACTCATGTCACTCACGTACGAAGCACATCGCGCTTCCGTACCATTTCGTTCGCCACGCCGTCTCTTCACGCACCATATCGGTCATTTGGATCGCCTCCGTAAGGCTCCAACCATTTAGTTTTCGTGTAGACCTGGGGGCAAATTAAACGAAAACGGTATTTAAACGGTTTAAAACCGTGTAAAACCGTTTATAAATGGTTTTTTTTTCCGGAGAACCAAAGTTGCAGTTAGAAAAGTCAATTAAGAGCCTCAACCGCAGCCCAAAAATCATTCTGAGTAGGCTGAGTCTGACACTATTATAATTTTCACAGCTATAAAATGTATCAACCTCATGTATGCAGTGCATTCCTAGTACTTATATGATAGATGTTGAACCCGCGTTCAACTTTACGTAACCTACACAAATGCACAGTCAATGAGTGAAGTCCTCCAAAGAATTGGATCCTGCACTGAGGGATACTTCCAAAAAGATGTGTCTGGCTTGGAAGCTCGATCTTCGGGAGGATCAGTCAAGGAGGCGGCGGGCTGGGGGAGACGGAGATTGCCGGCCGCCATCAATCAATTACTCGATTGGGATAGATCTTGTTTTGGTCCCGCCCCCGACCCCCACAAGAAGTTTGTTTGCATTGGGTCTGTACCGGGCATTCTTGTGAGCCCCATGAATCATCTCAGTCCTCAAACACTCCAGATGTAAAGGCAGAATCACAGGGCTCCGGTAGTGCTCTGGCTGTAACCGTTTAAAACCGTGTTAAAATGGTTTGTAAACTGTTTGCACCTCCGCTCAAATAAAACGGAAACGGAAACGGTTAAAACCATGTAAAACAGTTTATACACGGAAACGGTTGGAGCCTTACGCGGCCTCCGACGTCAATGTCGCCGACATCTCCACAAAATCTTTCGATGGAGTCAAGACTTCGCGACTCACTGCGTTCCGGGGGGTCGTCTGCACGCGCGATGCACGACCCCGGTCTGCAGAGATCTGCAGACATGGACATCGACGCGCCATGCCGACCCCCCGTCAATATTTGGGGACGTCCGGAGGACATCCGTTCCTGCTCTCGACACGCATCCGAAGCGCTGAAAATCCATCGAAGGCATCATTGGGAGTTGACTAGTTGACAGGGCCATGCCGTCAATGCGTCAAAACACACCTTATTTTCTCCAATGATTCCGAAATGGGACGTGTCTATGAGTTGAATAATGAAGCATGACTGCAAGAGCTGATATCTCCCCGCTGAGTGTCTAAAATATTTTTTTGAAGTCTCTTGAGTGAATTGGTGGGCTGCAGGATTCGGATACATGTCCAAATCAGTCCAAATGTGGACCCACGTCACCCACGTAACGGGCCACGCTCCGGAGGTCGGCAGGAGGTCGGCACGTGTCCTGCACCTTTATCCAGATCCACGTCCACACGGCCATGTTTCCCAGGGTCTGCCAAGGGTCGGCACAGGTCGGCATATGTCTCGCAGGCTGTGTAGACTGGGCCCCGGAACGCAGTGACTTTCTCAAGGTCTCGGGCTCACGGTCTGAGGGGAGTGTTAGCGGTATATCTTATCTTTTACTTCACGTTCATTAATCCTTTTATTCATCCCGTCATCCCTCTACTATACAGTTTACGAGAGTCGCTAGTGAACCTCAGTTACCACTTTGTAACTGAGGTGTACATCCGTTCATTTGATCCTTTATTCCATTTCTAATTATCCTGTAGGCTACGCTAACAGGTAGATTATAATACCGGAGTTCCCACTTTGTAACTGAGACGCTACGCTAACACTAGGCCTGAGTCTGATCCATGATCGGCTCGCCGGGCTCGGGCGCTTTGGACCTAAATCTACATTTGCTCAAATTGCTCCCAAGCAACACCTCTCTTACAGCATCTTTACCCTCCGAACCGTGTGTGACAGAGGCTAACAATAGATGTACCTGCTTTTCGTTGTTCGATGACAGCAGGATTTCGCTATGGGACTCGCATGAATTTCCTAAAAGTACGATACGTATCGAATCGTTATGAGACCGACAGTGCATGAACCCAGCTCGAGACGCACCTCCTGGGCTCTTGCCCACGAAGAAGGAGAGGATCGCAGTCATTAGGCCCCATGTGCCCAAGAACATGGACAGTGTCGCGGATAAAACGCTGATGGCGAAGCTCCCGATGGGCTTTCTTTGCAGAATATTGCATATGTAGGGTATCTGAACAACGGCGTGTGGTGTCGGCACGTCTGGTGGTGGGGGGTCTGCGGAGTTGGCATAAGCCATGCTCTGGGTGGTAGCAACGGCACGAAAGGCAGGGTCAGCTGAGCTTGTAACCCGGACCAATCGTTCGAAAGACGTGGTATTGGTGAATAGCTTGAAGGTGGATGAGACAGAGATCCGTATAGAGGTAGGAAGAAAATGATATAACATACATTGTCCGCGGTCCAGTGTCCTAAATCCAATCTCACGCCGGCATAGAATACATTTACCACGTTGTACAAATTCCCCTCATCTGCTGCAATGTCCGAGGCACCCAGAATGTTGAGATCTATGTTGCCGATTGCGTTGTAGCTCGTGAACGGCGGGACGACACACTGGAACGGCGGAGACGGATCGCAATTGGGTTTCCCTTGGGCTATAACTTTGTAAATTTGTTGGGAAGGTTGAGTCTTCCCATTTGTAGCGTATAGTCCGGTGGAGATATCCCTGTAGGCTTCACCTGTATAAGTCAAATTCAACACGCATGCCGCACAGCGGTGTCAGCGACGGGAAAGTACCCATGATATTCCTCACTCCGTCCGTTATCGCTCGAGAGAGGCTGTTGACTGGGAATGCGGCCACCGCTCGGCTCCCAATCATGACGTGATTCGAATAACTAGGTTGAAGATATGCAATGGAAAAAGATGTGCCGAGAAAAAGAGGCATTTCCCTTACCTCCATGTAACAAGAGCCCGAAAGGTAAGAGGTGGCGGGCATACTATGGTGGCCTGCGCGATTCGTGTCAGTGAGCTGTTTGGAATTGTCAAGGGCATTTTAACGAATTGACCGTGACTGTGATGAGGCGATCTCCAGGGTTGACCATTATCTCAAAATGGTCAACATCACAAGCGGCAAGATCCTGGTTGGCATATAAAAGCCCGCTCCGGCAGGGAGCCCGCCAGCAACGGATTGACCGGATTCAGAGGATCCCATATCGACGATTCTGTAGGAAAACGCAGATATATTGGTGCGGAACTGGTCTCCCAGCTGAAACTGATGTGAAAAACAACCGAATGTCTGACTTCCGGTGTACCACATTGGCAGGTCTGATACAGGTGCGGAGTTGAAATGGGTACTGGTAATGGTGATCACGTCGTGCCCTGTTTTGGATATGAAACGAGCTATGCGGGAGAGAACTGGCAGGACCGAATAGAGCGCCTACCGACGAGAAATATGTTGATGGTCGCGAAAGCGGCCGTGCTGAGTATGCCGAACGCCAGTAAAAAGTAGTGATGTTTCGGCGGGAATGGTTTGCTTAGTGAATATGACTGTGTTAGATGTCGATTGATCATCAGTTTTCCCAAGCAACGAAAATTTTCGACGCACAAATGCCAGTGGGAGCTTCATAGTGGGATGCTGATTCGAAGCAGCGGGGGAGCCCTTATATATATGTACGTAGGCTCAAGTATTTTAGGAAGGCTTCGATTCGATCCTAGTGGTATGACAGATCAGCTCTTAAGGAAGCTAATCCATTTTGGACGAGCGGCTGTTCAGCTGCTTCGCGGCCCCTGATTGGTTCCAGTGCCCAGTTAGCCGATCGAGTCAGGAGCTGTGGTGAGCTGTCGGCTAGCTGTTGGCAGTTGAAGCTATGCCTCGGCTAACTCATGACTAGCCCACGGCTTTACGTATAGCCGCCCCAAATTTTCTCCCTTCTCGAGCTGCAAGAGATCCACGGAACGCCGCGGCTCTGCCATATCGTGTTCATCTTCCGCAAGGGCAACTCACGGCTGGCTGTCTTCCCGAACGCGACGGTGCATTACAACATGTCCGCGCGCCGCTGTCGACACGCTGGGATGGCGGCGCCATCCGCTCGAGGACGCTTTGGCATTTCGACAGCTGTACCCGCTAGGGCCGCTGCGCGATCACGGCATCTACGTCGATGCATCGACATCGAGGAGAGGGTGCATTCGTCTAGCCGTGATGGCTTCTCAGAAGCCGAAGCCTCTCGGATCGATTCGGTCCTGTCAGTATTATGACATCTTCTTCCCAACTTCTTCTATGAATCCTTCCCAAGCGCGTCTCGATTCCCCCTCCCGCAATTCTGCGTGAACGAACCTCCTGGGCCTCTGTTTTATACAGAATTCCAATAATATCTCATTTCCAGGAACTTGTTCACCACTCCTGCGAACATGCTTCACGGACATTTGGGTGCTGTAACTGACTGACGGCGGATATTACTCTATCCTGTCTTTGCAATGAAATTTTTTGCTCTCCTCTGCACCAATGCAGCGCGCTTTGAGAGTTGATGAGCTCCTCAACTCCTTAACTCCTCCTCCCGTACCACCGCCTCCGCCGACATCTTCCGGAGGACATTCAGCTCATGTCGACATTCGCCCGCAACTTGTGGGATTAGCAGGCTTTTCAAGAGATTCTGGCGCCCTTCATGCTCCCCAGTCCATTCAGGACCACTTGAATGAAGTTCTCGATTATTTGCGCACTGAACAGCATCCCCATGTCCCTGAAAAAGCCACACCTCCGCGCACCCCTGCCGTTTCCGAGGCCCCAATAAAACGCCCTCATGTCCAAATTAACCGTCAAACAACTCTTGAGATTCTGTACGAATATTCACCGAACTATGTCCTTGAATATCCTGAAACATCATCAACTGGGTCTATCGGCCACTTGTTTCCTATGGACCCAGACAATTGGCAGGATCCTGCCTTGAATATTGCGTATTCAAGAGGCGGGCGTATGGGCCAAACTGTCTCCGGAGCATCGGTCAAGTGCCAGCTACTGCTCGATACCAAAGGGGAGCCAGTTCTGTGCGCAGAGCGCCATACTACATGTGCGTGAATGTTTATAAGCAAAATTCTGATGATATTAATGACATCAAAGGGCGAGGGTGCTAAGATATGCCCGAACAGCAACGAGGAAGAGCTGGCAATTCCCCATACCAAAGCATCCAGAGATGATGTGCGGGATCGATTGCGGAAAGATCGCGAAGACAGGCTGCAATATGTTTCGCCATCCCGAGACATTTTTCTTAGAACATCAGCGTATCTGGCGGCGCTTCAAAAGCTGGGATGCAGCAGGTCTCTCGCTGAGGTGACCAACCTCTCTACTACGGAAGAAGAACAAAGGGAGGCGAGGGATCTATATTTATTTCAGACGCAGAGAGGGTACCGAATGAAGGAAGGTCTGTGCGAAGGAAGAATTGTGTTTGACTACGGTGATAATGGCCATCCATATATCAGGTGATTGCTTATCTCAGGAGTCATCCAGACAGTCTTTTGACAGTCATTTTTACAGTTGCGAGCATTATAATGCAAGAACGAACAAGGATCATTTAAACGATCACAGTATCGATGATGGATCATATCATCTTGGGTATATCGAGGCCGTCATCTCTGGCGATGAAAGCGAGGCTGCAAAAATAGAGGATGCTGTTCTGAGCTTCGGCTACGGTCCACTCGCAGACTGCTCCACCGTTTCGAATTGTTCCCAACAGAAGGCATATTGTCGTAAGTCCAATCAGCCGGAGCGAACAGTTTGCTTAGAGCTACGTCCCTCCAGCATTTCCGCATCGAGACGAGACAAAGAATCTCATCCAGCCATTAATGAAGCGCCTCAAATGCTTAAGCAAATTTCGGATCTTTGAGCCCAAGGAGGAGTATCGCCGGGAGTGCCCTTTTGTGCTGATTGTTACCAGCGGTGCACACCCCCATCCCGTACCACTGCCCACGAAAACCCCGCCAAAAATATGCGCCAAATTAATGGAGATTCTGGGAACACTTGCAGAGGACCTTCCCGACATCACCCCTCGGAGATTTATTCGCCACCCGATCGTTCAGTCATTTCTGACCTCGAAATTCCCCTTCCTCGTCTGCCCAACTCTGGCTGACTGGCATGTATCTCTTTCAAATCGTTCGCACCTCAAAGCATACATTAAACAGGCAATTGAAAGTCATTGTCCATTCGGGACCGGTTGGGCCGGTTAGATCTTCCCTTTAAAAAGTTTGACGCACTCATGTCATCTGCTTTCAACTAGGTGTTATAAATCTCAAGGCCCAGCAGGATAGAAACCTTGCGAAGGAACAGAGATACATTCGACGGATTATTGCGATCCCGCTTCAGACGTTAAACTCCCATGAAGAAGACGAACCAGAAAAAGACAACAAGGATGATATGGTTCGAATTGTCATCTGTATGACCCCGGAGGCCAGTCGACGTCTACTTTCAGCGGGGCGATATCTCCAAAGCGATATTGCATTCAGGAGGATAGTCAGATTCTTGGAGTTTGAACTTGCGTGCATGGATCGGGATGCAAACACAAGTACGTCTCAATGTTTCTCACAATAATCTCAACCCTTATCCCTGTGAAGGCTTAATCTTTTGCCGAGTCTACATAAACCGCCAAACTGCTGCCGCCCATCAGCGCGTTTTTGAAGAAATCGAGGCAATCGTGAAAGAGGACACGGGCAAGTCTCTCCGCTGGAGACATCTTCATGCGACAAGCATCAATGGCTCCGAGGGCTACGACGGTTTCATTCTTTCTTGGACAGCTGATCAGCACCGCGGTCAGGCAAAAGGTCATAATCTTCCTTGCCGACTTTTAGAAATTCTGTTAGGTACTGACCGCTGCCTCCGCCCCAGGTCTAGGGCTACACCTGCAAAAGCTGGCCTCAAATATGCCAGTCAAGGCCGACCTTCATCAGGCGGAACGCACCATTCAGGAGCTTGACTTCTATGATCACCTTCGACGCATCCTTCGCATCTGCGTTGTTCACGATTTTCGTAACATCAATAAATGTCCTGTCGCTGAGGATGTTCGTTGGCTCATGCGTAGTCTCGTGTGTATAGAACATGATGATTGGGAAGGGACTTTATTGAAAATACGGGACAAAGGAGGGAAAGCGGGTAATGGTCAGTGATTGGACACTCCAAGTTATCGTAATATATTGCTGAAATCCTCGCAGACTGGGTGAATGACAAACAGTCCAGCAAGTTTTTCTTCCCGGGGATCTGCTGGGAACAAAGTTTTATCCCTCTCGACATATGGAACGCCGGGGATCCGAACTCAAATCTCATAGAATCGGTGCATCGCGATGTTAACGGAAGGTGTTCACTGCACGCTGCTTGGCGGCCTCAAGAAGGGCCAACTCTTCGACGCTCTGAAAATGAAAACTCTTATTGTGAGTCCACTATACATCCTCTGCTTGATCTTGGTTACAGACGTATGAGAACTACGGAATTACCCCTTCCTACAAAACCGGCCACATATCAGAAAATGCACATCACAATCTCAAACGAAAATGTATGGCTCATTGTCCACAATATTGTCCCTCCTCAATTTTCATCTTTTAAAGCTAATGCCCAACATCATGTCTTGGCCGGAGAAGACGACAAAATCGAGCGGTACAATGAAAAGGTCCTCAAATGCCTCGATAGTCTCGTGAAGGCCGAGAAGGGCTTGCGGGCCAAAGAGCGGGAGTTATTAGATGAAAGCCGCCCTGAAAAACGCCAGAAGATCGAAGATGAGCTGGAAAAGAAACGAAGGGCGGAGGAGCGGGCTAGAAAAACATTTGAAAAGCAGCAGGCCGAAAGGGATTCACTCAAGAAAGGATCAGGGAAGGTTGCGTTGGTCGAGTCAAATATGCTGGAATAGCAAGTATTTTTAAAGGAGTCTATCAGATACATGCGGCCTAAAAATGTTCTCCGTTACTTACTAAGCACCCTCCATTTGAAATCCATCTGCGCGAGTTCCAAGCAGTTCGAGTGGATCGAACATCACAGTGCAGCAGTACATCCAGACCGTCTAACTAACGTAGGCGTCTAGTTCCCGCTCTTCAAGTCGCTGTGTGCCTGCGGCGGGGCTGGGAAATCACCATAAAACGGTTTATCTGTTGAGCCCCGAGTCAGTATCGTTCTTAACTGAATGCAGACGAGCGGCGCACCCCTCACAGGTTCCGCCTCTCCTTTTTCTTCACACGCATGTCCTCGCGGTTGGGCACGTCGTCCAGGATGTTCGGCACGGTGGGGAAGTCGAAAGGATTGCCCTCCTCGCTCTCACCCTCGCCCTCGGTCGCGACTTGCCATTTCTTCTTCTTGGAACGACGATGGTCGAGTCGTCCGCGACTTCAATGATCTTCCTTGCCCGCTGCGCAGCGGTGGAAAATGGCACCTCACCGCCTGACCGGCGGCACGGACTGCAGCATCTGCAGCAGCGCCGAAATGTCCATGGGCGGGCGCTCCGCCGGCTGGAGCAAATAGTGGTTCGGCAACACGTCTGTGAAAACCACCCGTTAATTGTTAGCATCAAGAAAGAAAAGGCACATTGTGTGCTCTCCTCGTCTGCGCGCGAGACGGTATCACGCCATGCATGCACGCAGCGGTAGACCGCGCGCTGGAAAGTCCCGGTTTCGCGTGCAGCGCATCTGAGCAGCTGCGACGAGCGCACCTTTATTCACACACGATCGTGTCCCAGCCCCAGCCCCCGCCCCCGCGCTCCGCGTTGTACGCAAGGTGGTGTCTTCCGAGCGCGCAAGCGCATCGTGATGAACGAGAGGGAAAAACTAAGCAATCACCATTCCCGATGTTCGCGCACGCGTCCCGGCACCTGAGCGGGGTTTGACAACGAAGAAGAGCTGGGTGGGCCGCGCGGAGATGACGAGTGTCCATGCGCTGGCAAAAGTTGCTGTGGTTAGAAGAACTTCTCCAGGGTCTATATCAACATATTCTCTCGCACAGCAGCCTGAGTTCGATGCGACTGGAGACTGGAGTAGATGCGGCTTTGACATTTAGTACGGGGATATCATCCAGTGGTTTAACGAAGACGCGTCGGAGGAGCCCTGACTGAGTGAATCGCGTGAGAAGCAGGGGAATGGATGGATTGCATGAAAAGAGTCACAAAGGAGTGGCTCTCCACGGGACTTCGTCACAGCGCGGACGGTCCAGCGGACTGTCCACGGTGTGACAAAGCGGGTGGCCTTTGTGACGAGACACTCAGTTCCTAGTATCGCCGACCCGTTCCGAGCAGTCCCCGCTGTCCCTTGTCCGCCGCTGTCTCTGCACCTCTTCTTTGATCCCATCACACCTAGACTAGTGCACTCTGTACTCCATCGACATCTTGGGGACTCGGTATAGTCATCGGTCGGAAGTGGTATTCGCTCAAGCTCCGCGGCGGTTGGAAGCAAACCGGCCGTGACATCTGCTGGCTCGAGGCTATCGTAATCGAGATCCTTTATCACTTCCTCGTCCAACTTGAGTATCGAGATATTTACCTCCTCGTCCATTCCAAAAACAAGGCCGTGATCGGCGCTCTCTTCAAAGGCCGCAGTCCCAATGTCCACTTGAACCTCTGCGCGACGCGCCTACGCGCTGGCGGCCGATCATATGATCGTGCCGAAGTTGACGTATGTGGACACTCTCCTAAATCCGGCCGATCACCTGACCGTGCCTCTGTCTTCCCATTCACGACGTTCGCAGCGGGTCTGCACATAGACGCCGTCGCTCCGCACCCCAAATCTGCCTCCACCACACCATCGAGCCCGCGTGGGCTGAGCCCTGAGGACACCTGCCCCAACCTGTCGCAATATTAATGCCCTCCATTCGCCCGCCGACGATTTCCGAGCTCGCCAACGCCGCGCAAGCCGAACCCGATATCTCGCCCTCGCCCTCGAGCAAATTTGAATTCAAGCATTACCTCCGCAACGCAAAGCACTCGCCCAGTCCAACTGTCCCTTAAAGCTTTCCCATCGATAGCATGCCCTCTTGTCCGCCACCGCAGCGCGCCTCGAGTCAAGCGCACATACAGGCGCAGCGTGCGGTCGCCGATAAGGCCGCAAGATGAAGGGCGCAGCGCGAGTAAGCCACGACGCGTGATGCTGCGCAGGCTGCGGCGTCGACGTACAGCTACAGATCCTCCTCGGCCCCTCGCGCGCGCGCACGGAGGTTGCGACTGTGGAGTCTGCCGGGAATTACTCTGAATGTCGGCCCGAGTGCGCTACACTTTCTACCTATGCTTCAGATATACCCGTCTGCGATCCCCCGCGATACTGATCCACACACGCAGCCTTCCCTACGCCCAACTGCCGCGTGTCTTCCTCTTCGCATCCAGGAAATCGCCACTCACCGTGCTCCTCCTCGGCCCCGGCGTCGACAACACCAAGCTAAACTACATACATCGGTCCGTCGCATCTCTCTGCTTCCCATCCCAACCCCCCGAAAAAGTCCCACCCCACTCTTTCTTCCGCGCCTCCTTCACTTCCTCGCGCCTTTCTCGTCCACACCCCCTACTTCATCCTGCCAATCTCCTGATTCAGCCAGGAACTGACAAACGATTCACAGATAGGCCGGGCGCGTGCTCTTCCTCGGCGCCATTGTGCACGGCGCGCTGTGGATTAGCAACCACATCGTGCGTCCTTTCTGCTTTCCCCTGTCCGAACTCCTCCCTTCTCCTCATCTTTCGCTTCAGGTACTTGTGATCCTTGCCTCCGCCGTGTGCGTAGACTGCGGCGCTTATTCGGCGCTTGATGCGTACCTTTCCCTTCCACTTGCGCCCCATCCTTTCCCGAGCACCCCTTTCTTCGCATCTCTCCCCCACCCTTCCCTCCGTCCTTCCCGCCCCTCCCGTTGTCCTGCCGCGGAGCCTCAGCGCAGTGTCGAATGCCGCCTTCTGAACGCTCGCTCGCTCGCCCATGCCATACCCACCTCCTACGCCATACCCCCGCCTTGTATCCTCCTCACCTATACTCCCTCCCCCTTCTTCCGATTCCGCCAGTATCACTAACCCCCGCCCGCAGGTATATCCTCACGTAGCAGAAGCAGAGCTCCAGCGTTGTCGCGCTCGGGTGCCTCTGCGCCATCGTATTCAGCAGCCTCGCGCCGCTGCGCCGGCGGTGCTACAGCGCTTTTTTGGTGAGTTTTTTCTTCTTTGGGCCGCGGGGAATGGCATATGGGCGATTCGTCCGAACTCTCCACTCCCTTTTCCTTCCCTCTTGTATCCGAATCGCTGACTCTCCCTTCAGCTTCCTTACCTTCCCGGCGTTCTTTACAACAATCTGCTACCGCACAGCCTACGCAATGCCGTGGCTCTTACCGCACCTCCCATACCCTCTCATCTTCCTTCCTCCTCGTGCGGAAACGCCCTCTTCTCCCATCGAGTTATCCGTTGTACCTCATTCTCTTCCGCCCCGTTACTCCTCGCCTGCGTTCCGACGGTCCATACCTTCGCGTCCCCATCCTGCTCTCCTCGTTCACACCTTCTCCCGCACCTTCCATACCTACTCATCTTCCTTCCTCCCTCTTCTCCCCATCCTCCCCTCAATCTTCACGGTACCCAACACTAGGGATCCCCACCGTAACCGTAATTACGGTGTACGGTTACGGTCTAACGGTCACCGTATCCGTCCCGTAAGGCCCTCTGGCCGACATTTTACGGTTACGGTCTTCACCGGCCGTAACCGTAAAAATCCGTAAGAATACGGCCGTATACGGTAATTTTACGGCCGTAAATTCAGCACCCAAACTTTGCGGTTTTGAAGGAGGATAAGGTCAGAATGGCCCTCTCTCTCTGTCGGAGAATCTATGATAAAGTGGCAGCGACTATGGAGACTATCGGACTAGGTGATTCTCAACAAAAGGGGGCTCGGACACCGCATAGATAGTCGGTTGAATTTTGGGCTCAACTGACCTGGGCCTCGAAATTGGCCACACAGTGTCTCCCAATGGATCAAAACATGGCTGAGCCAACCTGTATTTAAACCTTCTCTCTTAGCTGTCCCATTAAGAGTTGTCGGGGCTGAGCTGAATTCGTTCACCGATTTACGGCCGTAAATACGGTTACGGACCGTAAAAATGACGTACCGTAACCGTAAGAGCCTCTGAGAGCTCTTTACGGTTACGGTTAAGGCCGGTTGGACCACATTTACGGCCGTAAAGTTTACGGTCGTAACCGTATACTGTACGGTGGGGATCCCTACCCAACACTAACGCACTCCTCCGTAGATCCATACCCCCTTCGGGCTGACGCGCAGGCCAGCACCTCCAAGTCCACGCGCTCATCGGCGGCCGCACGTACGAGGGCCAACCTCTCAGCGTGTGCTGAAACGCGCTGGAGGTGACGTGTCTGCCAGGCAAGTCGTGCGTCATATCCCATACTCTGTCTGGGCTCTGGCTTCTCGCCGCGCGCGCGCGCGGCAACTGAAGCCCTCTGCATAACTTGCGTTCACGCCGCAGTACTACGACGACCAGCTCAGCTTCGAGGCGGACGCGAAAGTCGTGGATGCCACACACACCGCAGAGCATAACGGCGCTGCCTTGGCTCGTGGTGCCGATATGTTCCCTGAGCGCGACGCTCACCTCATTCTCGAGCGGCCGTACGGCAGGCTTGCGCTGCGCCCGACGGGTTACGAGATGCTCTGCTCCTCGCCGATGGCAGTGGCGCGATGTTCACTTTCGGGGTGCTCGACGAATAGGCGGTGCGGTTTTGGTTTGTGCTCAGGCGCTCAGGGGCTCGCGTGTCTAGATCTCCGGAAGCCTATCTTTAGCAGAAATCGACCCGTGTGTCCTTCTTAGATTGGAGGCTGTACAAATTACCAGGCGTGCTTGTGTACTGACTGTATCAGTGTATGGAATACTGTACGGCCTAATGGCTTGTTTCCCTTAGCGGAGTTTGAATTGGTGAGGCGGGCAGCCGCGGGCTTGTGTGGCTTGGGCTTGAGTGGCTTGGCTTGTCCTCAACCACACCGAGCATCCATACCACAGGTATCCCGTCCACCACTCGTGCCCGGTTGCCACTACCTCCGTTGCCCATAACACGTATACCTCGCCCATCACTCGGTCTCGAAGTAAGATATACACTATGGATGCGGACCATCCGCTACCGGGCCTCTCAAGCGGAATGGATTCCTATGTAAGGTGTGCTAGGATTTAGGTCAGACGGCTATTGAAATGACAACGAAGTGGAAAAGAAAAGTTTCCCACCGCGGCATGGCCCAGTCCCGAATCGAACGGGGATCCCTTTGAAACTGAGACAACCGACTGCTTTTTCATTCGTTGTGGGTGCGGACCATCCGCTACCAGGCCTTCGAAAGCTTGTGTGAGCACTGGGTGAGGTCTGGTTGATTTACCAGTGCTTGAGAATTCTTGGTTGATGATTTATTGATCCAACAGCTGTGATCACGGACCAACCACGAGTAGGACACACCGAGATCAGATAGATGTGAGTCCGGGATCGATAGGCATGATGGTCAAGCGATATGAAGAGAAAAAAGTGGACCAGGCTGCCATATAATAGCCCAGTCGCAAATCGAACGGGGTGCCCACTGAAATGACGCAGTGACCGCTTATTCATGGTAGGTGCGGACCATGCGCTACCAGGCCTTCCTAAGCGGAGTTGATTCCTAGAAAAAATCGAGGTGCGATGCATTTACCAGTGGTTGAGATGGCCAAACCCGGGCCGACGACTTTGGCGGTTTAGCAATGGTTGAGAATGTGCCGGGCCGCCTTGGTGATCATAAAGGCGTCGATATGAAGAGAACCAACCAAAACAAAATCCTGAAAGGCTTCTCGAGCATAGCCCAGTCCCGAATCGAACGGGCTACCCACTGAAACCGAGTTACATACAAGCATTCCACGTATGTACTGTGGGTGCGGACTATCCGCTACCGAGCCTTCTCGAGCAATAATATAGCTTTGATCATGAGGTGCCGCAATGCATTTAGCAGTTGGGAATTTTTCGGCCAGGTCCTGGCTTGATCATGTAATTTCAAGAGTTGAGTCTACGGGAAGATACTTAGGCACTGGCATGATTGATAGGGGTGGATATGAAGAGAACCCTATCAAAAGGACGCCTCAATCCTTCCATGGCCCAGTCCCGAATCGAACGGGTGCCCACTGAACCAAATGATGCAGATTATTGATTGTGGGTGCGGATCATCTCCTACTAGGCCTTTGCAAGGAAAATTGAGCTCTGGAGCGATAGATTCAGCGCGGATGGCAATTGAGATGACAACGAAGTGGAAAAGAAAAGATCACACCACTTCATGGCTTAGTCCCGAATCGAACGAGGTGCCCATTGAACCTAGAGGTAATCTGTGAAACATTGTGGGTGCGGACCATCCGCTACCAGGCCGTCCTAACCATAATTGAGTCTTGTGTCAGGTGTGCCAACATTTAGGTCGGACTGCTATTGAGATGACAACGCAGTGGAAAAGAAAGCTTTTCACCATCTCACGGCCCAGTCCCGAATCGAACGGGGTGCCCACTGAACCGAATGATCGCGTGCATATTTATCGTGGGTGCGGATCATCCGCTACCAGGCCTTCTAGAGTAACTTGAAGACTGCTTGAGGTGCGGTGGATTTAACTTTGGCGATCATTTTGATCGTCCGTGCGGACCATCGACTACCAGGTGCTACCCAGATCTGAAGAATTTGATTTCACGGAAGGATAGGTACGGGAATGAACGAGAGGGGTGGATATGGAGAATACAACCCGCAAAAAAAAGAGAGAGGATTCTTTAGCATAGCCCAGTCCCGAATCGAACGGGGTGCCCACTGCAACGACGGAGCACATTTATTCATTATGGGTGCGGACCGTCCGCTACCGGGCCTCTCTCAGCATAATTGAGTCCTGTGAGGTGCGATAGGATTCCGGAGTTGAAGGTCGGTCAAGTAAGATGGCTAATGACATGGAAAACACAAATTCTTCACCACCTCATGGCCCAGTCCCGAATCCCCACTGAAACTGACGGCGCGATTATTTTAATTTCTGTGGGTGCGGGCCATCCGCTCCGCCTTCGAAAGGAATGCGAAGACCCATATAAATAGTTGTCGTCCCCGGGCCAGCGGATCCACAAGATGTCCGGATGGGGCGGACGGACGACTTGAACTATTGCTGGCAAGAGGCGATTCAGAGTTTCGTTGCGCGGGCGATCGTGGGGTTGTGAGTCCAAGTTGCGATACTACACTACAAGTACAATGAATAGAGTCCATGCCATACGTCTCTTCCTAGTGAATCAAATGTCGTTGCGTCGAGGGTCGTATGCGTCGGATGTGTGTGTCGCGTTCGTCGCGTTCGTTCTCCTCGCGTTCCGAGTCGGCGCCGTGTCGTTTGGACTGGATCCAACACCATCAACACCATCAACACCACGCAAAGGGAGTTAGACGCGAGACGCACCTCCCACCATCTCCCGAATCGCGCACCACACCGCGCACCACATCTCACATCTCACCCATCCCCTCGCACCTCACATGAAATCACTCCACGCCGGCTCCTCGTCCCCCCTCCCACGCCCCGCGCCTGGCCAGTTGATCGGCGGCGCGAACTTGGGCGGCGGGAGGACGAAGCGGACGGTGCGATCTTCCTGGGGAGGCGGGCTCTCCCGTATTGCGCAGGAACGGCGGCGCACCTCCCCGTCGTCAACTTTCTGTGACGCCGGCATCGGCACGTCCGGTAAAACCCGCCACTTGCGTTTTTGGTGCGTGGTGGGGATGGGACGGGCGGGACGGGCGGGGCGGGCGGGGAGGGAGGGAAGGCTGAACCGCCTTGCGCGGGCGCGCGGGGGGATGGAATCCGTGGCACCCGTGGCGGAAGGAGGAGGGGGAGAGGAGCCACGCTTGAGGAAGGGCATGGGTATGATGAGGAGGGATGAGACGCCGCTCTGCCAACCTATATCAGTACTGCATCGAACGAGCAAGGGGGGGAAGGGACGCACGATGATCATGTCGACGGCGTGCGTCTTCCGGCTCTTGCTCTTCGGTGCGCCCGAGTCCGAGGAGAAGGACGCCGAACTCGACGACGTTCCGGAAGAGGTGGACGACGTGGACGACGTAGAAGATGTGGAGGATGTGGACGAGGCACGGCGGGCGCGCGGGCGCGGCCACAGGGAGACGAGTTCTGCCTCTGCGTCCATCGCCGTCGTGTGTTTGGGCGTGCGAGCGAGAGTGGATAGCCTCTTCGCGGCGGCGGGGCGCGGGGTCGCTTGTCGGCGTGGTGCTAGTGGTAGTGGGAGCCATGGTGCGATGAAGGTGGAGCGGAAGTCCCTTTATACAGCGCGCGGATCCGCAGGGACTGATCGGGTAGGGCCAAGACATTCCAGTAACTAATCTGAGTCCCTTGGCAAAGGCAAAGGCGACTAGGCCTTCGGCAATATCTTATCTTGTAATTACCGTCATAATAATCGCGACCGCAAGGCTGGAGTAGGCTTGCGCAGGACAACGGGAGAGAGGCTTGCGAGCGTGGCCAAGTGCAAGAGTCACAGGCGCATCAGCACCGCCACCGCACCATGATCGCCGTGATCGCCAAACCCCTAAGTCGCTCCATGGCGCTATTAATTATCTGGGAGGCCCTGCATCCCGCCCCCAGTCTCTGCCCTCGACCTCGCGCGCGCATTCATCTCTGGGCAGAGATCTAATCGTCGCGAGGGCGGAGTCTACATGCAGCCTACAGCATTTCAAACACTCGTGACCTTCCCCTCCGCTAGCCGCGTCGATCTGCTTTCCTAGGCATTGCGTTGGAGTTGTGCTGACTTGAGCTACAGCTCTGTGGAGCACTGTAGATGATTATAGTAGATCTATAGCGCTGCGGCGCCTTGAGATCAGCTGCGGCGCGGGGCTACAAGATTAACGTGATTAACGCTATGGCGGGACTTGTTAATTATGGGACAGAGAGAGAAGAAGAAGAGGGAATGGATTGCGCGGGTCAGTGGCGTTAAATCTCAGTGTGCGTGTGAGTACCACGAGTGTTTGCTCGATGTTGGACGCGTGGATCGTGTGGCTGGCTTCGCTCTTATCACGGATTGTATTTCATTCTCCTGGGTGTCAACGGGGACAAAAACGAAAAATAAAGCGAGAAGGGAAGGAAGAAGAGAAAGCCCGGGTTTCTGCTCAGTGTGCCTTCAAAAATATCCCATTGGATGTTCGTTGGTGCGCGCGATGCACAGGGTTCGGCCAAGGTTCGGTGGGACGGATGAATTGATGGTGACATGCTGAGGAGTTTCAGATCCTGTTGAGGGTAATGATACAAACCGCTCCGGAGCTGAAACGGCGAGCTGCACCTCTCTGCGCGTTTAAATTCCAGCCATGTGGTAACTGGTTCACCAGAGTTTCCTGTTTGGAGCGTTGAATATTGTTGTAGTCAGGGTTCTTGACATTACAGCCAGAAAAGCCGGCAGTCTGTGGGCCGAGAGGATGAATGCGTGGCCATCTTATAATCCAGAGATGTTGTGGACGTCCGACGGATGGACAATGTTGGAAGTTGTACGTGGAGGGCAGATAATACGTGATGTCACGATGTGACGGTTATCTGCCATCAGCTCAGTATATTACACTCTGCATCGTTTGCAACATTTTGAAAAGTGGGATCGACTCCAATTTCTTTACTGTGCACTCCTGATTATTTGTGTGATTTAAGGAGACCGAGAACGAAGTGAAATGGCGAAGGTGGCAGATAACTTCACAGCCACTGGCAGATAACTACCCAGCTGATCCGGACATCAACCCCTACAATATTACGAGGTACGAGCGAATATTATTGTACCGTCTGTTCATAAGAGACTATGTACTTTGCTTCTTCCGCATATGTCTGTCTCAGTGACTCGATCCCGGCATCCACTGGCAGACGGCGAGAAAAAAATAGCAAACAAGTAGCGACTGGGACGGAATGGATGGAGCAATTATTATGCATGTGCTACGCGTCGCGGAGGTTCAGTGCATGTGAGCGTGAGCGGGACCGTGTACCTATCGTACCATATTTGGCGTTGCGATCTGATGGATCGGCGACGCGTCGGCCGCGTGACCACTGACCTCACGTTTCTTCCTTGCCAAGGATACGGCCTGCGCTATTCGCAAAATTTAAAATAGCACCCTTGCCACTTCCGCTCTCGCCTCTAGATCCGCGCCTCGAAAACGTTCACGTCCACGGATCACCACTTTATGTTCGAGTCGGTTCACGTCGCCGCGCCCGGCGCCGATTCGGATCTAGTCTCTCTACACAGGCAGGTACCGCGAGGGGACGGTGGGCGGGTCGAGCGCGGGCCCTTGCGAGCCGGAGGCGAGCAAGTCTCCCCTGCACGCGCCGCAGGCGTTCTTTCTTCGGGCGCCGCAGGCAATCTATGAAATGCGTTGCTCGTTGGAATTCAGTGGACCTTCCCGCCTTCCCGCTCATCAGGCCCACCGGTGCTCCTCGCGCGGACCAGTGGCACTAAAGCTTGGGCGATACAGTGTATATGAATTTTCCTGGATCGGATGGGGAATGGCAAATGAATGAAATTGTAAACGGGATGGCGGGCCTACTAATGTATTACGCCAAACCTAAACGTACTGGATTGGCGTGGACTCGCAGACCGTGCTGTCATCTATTTGGGGCTGGGATCTGATGGGCATTCGAGTCGCTAAGGATGGACACGGGTACATTCGGGCTTACCCGTACCCGTACCCGCAAAAACCGTAACCGCGTACGGGTCGGGTCTAAAACCCGTACGGGTTACCCGCGGGTCTTCAATGCACCCGCGGGTCCCCAAACCCGTTGGGTATACCCGCAGAATTCCCAGCATCGAGAACATCTTATTGTCCAGCACGGTCAAGCACGGTGCAGTAAAATGTAGACTATTTAATAATTAATTAGATTTGGGTTTGTTCTCTGCTGTGTGCTCTCGATAGAGGTTGAACCGGGTGCGAAGCTGCTTCTCAACAGTTGAAATTGCTGTTTTGCTGAATTTGTTGATGTGGAAATACTCCAGCTTGGAGCTGGGGTGAGGTACTATTATACAGCATGAAAATTTGAAGGAAACTACTACATAATGAGGGACAAATAGTAGATGCGCAAAACCCGCGGGTACACGGGTCGGATATGCGGGTTGAGCGCGGGTCTGAAATCACGACCCGTACCCGTACCTGCCCTCACCCGCGGGTACAAACCCACGGGTGTACCCGCGATCCGTGTCTATCCTTACATTCGACGCGTCGGTCGCGTGACGCGCGTTTCTTCGTCTTCCACTGTTCCAGTGCCACTTTGTTCCACTTTGCTTCCACTGCCACCACCGCACCCACATCGACGCAGAGTCGCAGACAGCGCATCCGACGCAGTGCACCCAGACCGATGTGTTCCGACTCTTGTTCATGGTTATCTGGAAACTCCACTTTGGGCACCCCGGGAAGCTCAAGACGTGGAGCTACGTCGGGACGGTGCCCTTCCTGCGCCATCTCAAACCCGCACGGCCGAGCTCGCTGGTCAGTGTAGATGGAAGGTGGACAGACAGGTCGGATACAAGGTGACCTTTTAATTCAGGCCGCGGTTCATCGCGGAGATCAACGGGAAATTGAACGCGTTGAACGTTGAAGGCACGGTGGAATGAATTGATGCTAACTGAGTTAGAAGGCCTCGTCTGATGCATCGCTGTAGATACGAATCCCGTTCGCAACGGTCTGGTTGACTCGGCACGGCATTCATCGTTGGATTGTGTGGGTCACCGGTTAATTTCCGCGATCCATCATATCCCGCCCGATTTCTTCGCTGTATAACGCAAACACTTAGTCGGGCGCAGGGAATTGAGCCCCGTCCTGCGGCTGAATGGTATCCGGAGTCAGCCAGTATTTGCAGCGGTGCGGCTAACACCACGCCCGAGTCCTTCCCTGTGGTTTGAACGTCTCCAAGTAAGCTCAATTGCCTTACGCGTCGGAATGGAAATGAAAAGAGAGGCTCGTTTCTGGCTGTCAAATTCGGCCTCCTCTGCAGCTGAGTTGTCTGCGCTTAGATAAATATTCACAGTAGTGTGCAGTACACTACACCCCACCCGCTGAAATGCATGGTTGTAATGGAGGGAATCCTTTGACGACAGCCTGCTTCTTGGACTTTGTGAAGGCTGGAGCGGACATGATACATGCTGTGCACACCACACGACATGTACACCTCTCAACTTAGCGGCCGGGAAAGACTCTAGAGTTCGTGAAGTAAACCGACACAAAGAACAGCCAGAACGGTAACGAGATAGCGGTGGCACTCCAAGGAAATACTATGCGGCTGACATGATATGATTATCGGTAAGGCTTGGGCCGAAGAAGGAAACAAACCAACGCAGTCGAAGGCTCAGGCAGACCGAGTGCGATCTAGCAAATTACTGAGATCCAGAGGAATATCTTGCAGGTGAAAATACGGACCTGGGTGGGTGGTCACTGCGAGCAAGCCTCTGGCCAGCAGTTGGGGGCAATATGATGTGATTGCCTTCAACTCGGATTTTTCACCACCAAAGCGCACCTCCACTTCCTGGAGGCTCGGCATTGTGGAATTTGCAACGAACGCATCCATTTCTGAGAGCGATTCCGGGTGGGTTTGGAATGCATAGGATGGGAAATAGAGAACGAGGCTCTCTAAGCAGTTATCGAGCCCGAGACTATGGAGCGGTTGCCAATTTGAATGGCGCAGCTCTAGGCAGGTCAAGGCGGGAAACTCGGACAGATTGACCTGCGAGGTGATCGCTAAAGGGACCATCAGTGTGAGAGGGATTTATCCGGAAAGAGAAATCTCACCGCCAAAAAGTGCGAGGTGTGTTATGGTCAAGCGTGCGGAGGTCAGGACCTGGAGCAGGGCGAGACTTTCCTTAGCCTCGATCACGACATGAACCAGACGGCTGAAATCGAATGGGCACTGGGGGGAAATGAGCCAGGGGTCTAGGTCATCCGCCAAAACCAGCTTCAGCCGTTTGATCTGTGCACGCTGTTCTCGGGAACGAGGTACGCATGCGGCCGGAAGTGATGGGCGAGTGAAGATAGCCACAAAGGTGACTGAGTTGAGATGTGGAACGGACGCGTCAAATATGGCTACAAGACGCTCCGGCTCTGGGTTGTAGTACAAGCTGTGGAGTCCCACATCACAGATCGAGGGTAATCCAACGAAGTCCCGAGCCAGATGGAATGCATCGGAATCAGACGTGGCCGTCCAGGAGAAATTGAGACGGAGTTTCTGCAGGGCTGGGAACCGTATACTCGAAAGAGGGAAAAGGACCTTCGACTGTGCGATTATGCTGAGACGATGAGTGGATCGCAGTAGGCGCGGTGACGCTGAGAGGATGGCAGCTAGCCGAATGGATGCTGATACAACCGATTGAAGCGCTAAATGCAGAGCTTGTCTCCCTCGAGGGACTAGCTCCCATGGCTCGAGGCTGATGTGGCGAAAGATTCGAGATTGGGCGGAGATAGACAGTGTGTGGCAAACGAGTGCAGTGGATCTAAGATCGTCGTAGGAGGATGCAAGGAGCGCAATGTCGTCGCAGATATGGTCGCAAAGCTCTTGGACATCGAAGACTGTCTGGGCCATTGTCGAGGCAGGCGTAGAAGAGCGTGGGAAGGTGTGGACAGGCGTGGCAGGAAGATGTAGATAAGATCCAGATAAGATCTTCTGAGAATACACAAGGTGAAATGCGACTCACCGAGACAACTTCGGATTCAAACTCGAGCACTTAGCCTTGCGTGCGATCGAGATAATTTGAGAAAACCGGTGCCGCGCAGCGGGAAACAAAATTGAAAAGAGCGGTGAACAGGAAATTCAGTAAGACTTAAAAGGGCGTTAATGGATGGATATGCCATCCAAGGATGTATGCACCGTCCTTGAGAGCGCCACGCAGCGGAGGAAAAAAAATTAAAGGCGCTGGGTTCACCGCGAGAAGTCAGCATACGAATGTGCTGAATACCACCACCTCACCTCAAGCCCGCGCGGCGGGATTTTGGAGATTTTGATGTGGTTGGGCGGATACTTCACAGCTACATGTATTATTATTCAGGAAGCGCACTTGCCTCGCACCTTCATTTAGATTTTAGCTTTCGATTGATTCTGCCTTGCTTCCCTTGCGCCGCGCGCGGGCGGCGGAGTTCTCCTCTCCAGGAGTTGGGATTTAGAATGATTCTGAGACATACGATCAGCCCGGCGCAGAACCACGGCGAAACTTAGCCTCAGAAGAAAGCGGCAGTTTCGTCGAGAAGGCCAGTCAGCTAAAAATAACTACAAACCTCCTTGAAATGCGAGAATAATTAGAAGCTCAGAACGTCAGTGTGTTCTCTGATGGTCCGAAGAAGTCCGCGAGGGCGGGAAATCGAAGTCAGGGGGAGCCACGACCGCAGCAGTGGCTGGAAGTGCGTGCAGCGCTAACATGTCTGCGCGAAGAATTGACTTCGTTCCCGAGCAATAATTAGAAGCACGCACAGCGCTAAAGATGCCATCCCCGTGAAAATTGGGAAAGAGATTGAGATAGATGCAGACTGCGATGAGGGCCAGAACAGGCCAGCCAGACAGGATAGTCAGCCACGTTCAGGAGGAGTCCAGGCACCAGTGCTCCGAAACGGAAGGTGGGCAAAGCCAACCACCTTGAAACGCCGGAGCCTCGGAACGTGAAGAGGTTCTTGGACGCAAGAAGTGCATCGTGCGCGAGAATTAGACGACCGGGGATCAGAAGCGGAACAAAAATAGAGCTAGCTTCTGCCGGCGAATTAGACTGCGAGCCAGTTTGAAGGGTATCGAAAGCGCGCGGAAGTGCATCCAGAAATCTGCCACATACAGCGGGTTGACGCGATGGCAGAAACCAGAGTATTGAAACAGGAAAGCCTCAGGTGAATTTGGCACCAAGAAACGGAAAAAATCCGCGGAATCGCGCTTCACGTCAACGCGACATGAGCGCGAGGAGAAGAAGGCGCTGATCACATGACCAGCCTGGCGATTGCCGCTCGGCTGAATTCGCCGCCAGGACTTCAACATCCCAATTCGGAAGGCGCCTTCCTTACTTAGAACCGCCATGTCGATTTCTGCGGTCTGCGAGCTGCGGCCGGTAGCACCCAACCTCCTACATAATACATTCCTGGCCACATCTCTTCACATTTCTGGCCCATTTCCCGCCTCACGCGCTCTCCATCGCTCGGACCGCAATTCATTCGAAAAACAGCTTTCTGCGGATCAGCGAGGTTCTCGGGTGGTCCAACGGTCTCATTACGTGCGACGTCGTTCCACATAGGATCTTGTAGGCTCCCTGTATCGCCGCACGCTGTCCGAACAGCTCAGAACTCTTTTTGTTTTTTTTGTTTTTTGTTTTTGTTTTTGAGTGTTTGGGATAATGATACTCACTCTGCAGAAGTATTCAAAGCTCATCCGCTTGTGTTGCTCGTTTTTAGCCAGTCAAAGCCGGGGAAAGTTGCTCAGGAGGAAATCCCGTTACGCACAAATATACAACCAGTGTGGGACCCCGGCCCGAAACATTATCCTATACCAATTTTATCATCCATAGGCCGCATACCCACTAAAACCCCCTCTGTGTAGGTCCAATCATCCGGCAGTGAGTCCTCATCCATAAGTAAGCCACTCCACGTGTTTAAAACAAGTTTATTTTTTAATGCTAGTGATCCAAATTTAATCTTGTCAGTCAAAACACAGTCGCGCCGCAATGCTGTATTGACAGCTTTCAACCATTTGTTATGGATCTTGTGTCTTGGCTTCATCACGCATCTGAGAGGTGCTTGACCCTCGAGACAGCCGTATATTTTCTGGGATGGAGAGATCGGTGGTGGACTGATCCGCGGACCGCTGAGCTCCAGGTCGTAGGGCAATGGGAATGGGCGAGAATGAACCCAAGAGAGAGACGCCAGGCGAGAGCATTCCCAGAAGGCCCACGACTATGGCAACAGGGACTAGGTGGCTCCGGTTTTCAAGAAGATACCGGTGATTGGCTATCCAGGACCCCTGGGACACCCTTCTGACCAACGGCGAGGTACACTAAGCCCAAGGCCACAGTCACCACACGACTCTTCTCACAACCACCACGAAGCATTCACGGCATAAGTAGATTGTATTCGAATGAACAGGTTTTTCTGAATAAGTAAGTACGCGTAAATGTGAAGTTGGACCCTATCAGTGTGCGGGCGGTAAATAAAGGTAGAAACGAAAATGGGACGGTGAAAGAGTGTTGTCGGCAAGGTAAATGGGCTTGTTGAGTCGGTAACTAGAGCAAGCACCGAACATGAGTGTATCATAAAAGATGTGTATCTGGGAGGTAAACGGGCTAAGGTGGGGGCTAAAGTGGATGGAAGGGCGGTGAATGGAAGTGAGGGGCGCTTAACTGATGGCGGAGATGTCCATGTCCGATTGCAAAGTATTTAAGAATGGTCCGTCCGATGCCTCGATGCCCCCATCGTTCCGCTGAGATCTGTCGGGTGGTGACTCTGGAGACTTAGATAAGGGGGATTCCGAGTCGGTGGGCCAATCTTGATAGTCTATACGGAGCTGGAAGAACGTGCAAAACTCGTTGCATATATGGTCCTGCTCCAGGCTGGCAAAACCCGAAGAGATGTTTCCCTCCGCAAAAATTGCCCCGAGCTCGCTGGTGAAACTGTTAACTCTATATTGATCTAGTACATCATGAGCTCCTCACCTGGTGGACAATACTTGGGGATCTGTCAAAAGCCCCTTGCCACCTGCAGATCTTGGTCTTAGCCCATAAAACTAGGATATCTGCCGACGCACCTTGGTAATTAGACAGGAAAAAGAGCTTGAGCGTCATCCAGTACCGCAAATGTTGAGTGAACGCGAGGAACCGTCCTCGGGTGGCATCGTCGGCGTCCTTGAGAGGGATAGGCTTAACATTCCTATTGTGCATGAACTTGTGGAATGGACCATGCTCTATGACGCGAATAGCCTCCTCTATGAGAAAGATCTTGCTGCCATCCTCGGAGATAGCTAGCCCGCCTTGGACAAATCGCATGAGCGGGATCTCAAAGTCAGGTTTACCGTGGATTTTTATGAAATTGGTCATCCACGCATGACAACCGCTGAGAACACCACTCCCAAAGGATAGGAGACACATCTCCATCTCGAGCAACTTGGCCTGCATGGGTGCATCGTGGACAAAGGTTTGCTTGAAAGTGAGGCCGCCGCTCTTCCGAGGTTGCGTGTAGATGGCTTGTTTGATGCAAATTTCGAAGTTGGTCTTGTCGTCGAAGAGGGGTGTAACAGATTCTCCAAACATGGCTTGTTTGAAAGCTCCCTTCTTCGCGTGATTTGGATCATAGTCGACAATGATCTCCACCGGCTGAGGGGGCAGGCAGAAGCTCATCCAGCCGTTGGTCTTCATGAGCGCCTGAATAGTGGTGAAGTCCCTGATGCGGTAGAAAAGGACGCGGCTGGAGCGAGTTTTCACTGTAGAAAAATTGAATATGCAAAGTCGCAAAGTCGCAAAGTCAAATAGCACAATAAAGGGAACGCACTGAGCCACTGATGTCCTGTTTTCCTGCAAGCTTCTGATTTAAGAGCATAGCTTCCAGCGCATCACGCACCACCTCTGGAGACCCCGGCTGCAGGTGCATCCGTTTGGGGGGTGGTGTTGTTGGTGGACTGAGCGTAGGGGCTCTACGCAAAGAAAATGACTGAAAGAATTAAGTAAGAAAATTTGCACATAGCATAACATGAAAGACCAGTTTCTCACCGCTGCTCCTAGCTTTGTTGACAGTGCCATACTGGACAGGCCGGCAGCAAGACTGTCCTCACGACGACTAAAACTCTCTTGGGAGACGGTAATCTCAGTCTTGTTTCTGTCGTCGGATCCATGGTGCAGTCATGTTGTTGTTGGTCGTAGCAGACAGCTATGGTGTGCTGTATTGAACCTGTCATTTATTCTTATCAACAAAAGACGATCAAGATATTGATATGATGTAAAAGCTCACCGAAAAACCACTTTCATCAGACTCTTGCGCAGCGTCCATATACGATTGCCACGCAATGTAAACTTCATTTTGGAGTTCCAGGCGGATTTTTTCTTGCTACGGAACTGGACGGCGGCATTGGCTGACGATGAGGCTTTCGTGGACGATGGAGCCTTGAAGAACCGTGATGCTATTACATCAATATCTGGGTTTTTGGCCCGAAGAAGGGCCCAGTTCTCGTCGCGAGGTATAACATTATTGAGAGTTATCTCAAAACCCCTGGCAGATTTCTCCCACAAAGGCTTGATAGTGTCGAAGGAAATACGCTTCAGCTCAACAGCTCCCACATGAACTGGAACATCTGAAGCGATCTCCATCTAATAAGCATAGATCAGAAGAATCTCACAATGTGTATGAAAAACTCACACAAATGACACGCTTCGCTTTTTCGGCGAAGTATGCACTGTGGCTTGGTGTGTATCCCATAGCAGGAGCCACCGGTGCATGCATGGGATAGGAAGACGGAGGAGGACGCATGGGATATGATGGTGCATAACTTTGTGCGTAACTTCGCTGTGACACATAATTTCCGCCGGGGAGATGAACTGTTGGGCCTGGCATTGAATTTTGCTGGCCATAATGACTGAAGCCTATCGGAACCACAGGCAAACATCCTTGTTCTTGAATATGTCGGCAGTGGTTCATTCAAGCAACAAGTCAAGCACACCTCCGTGTCGGAAAAATCTTTGTTGGAATATATCACCATATATTGCCGGATACTGTGATATAAGGCTATCAGGCCCGAGGGCCCCATAAAAGTTTTAGTAATGTACTTTATGTCGCTACAGCGCGATATCATGTCTGACTGACCTTATCTGATTGATAGCGCAGTATTCACAATATCCTTCCTTATTTCGCCGGATACGGACGGCTGGCCGAAGGAATGAAAAATGGTAACACGCACCCCGGGCCCTTTCCAAGGGTAAGGGCTTTGTTGCGCTCATTCAATTCAAGGCACTGGTCTGTTAGTCAGTAAGTAAGTAACAAAGCATTAGGAACCTAGAAGTAAGCGGGTAAGTAAGTTAGTGCTGGGCCAAACAGTTGTGAGTCGCGTATGTGACTGACTGTAAAAAGTTGGGACGAAATGACCTGAGTTATGTACCTTGCTCCGGCTGCGGGGTGGGGCTCCACCGGGCTCCACGAGCCAAAAATAAATTGCTTCAGGCCGTTTTGAATGGAAAATTTGAGTTCTTCGGCGCATGTATAATGCCAGTCAATGTACAAATAATGTGTAAACTACGGGCTATCAGCCTGAGTGTCGGCGGGTGCTTCCTCTGCATCTGCATCCAATAGATCCATCACATCTTTCATCGCATGCTCCGCCCGATCATCATCGGCATTTTTGCCAGCGAGACTCGTCTCCGACTCGGGGAAAAAGAGCTCGTCCCACTCACGAAAGAGGTGCAGAACGGATGCCTTGCGCTTGTCGAGCCCACTTTGAAGATATTGGATGTATTTCTCGAGGTCGCTATGCCAATTGATGCCGGTCTGCGCCCCACGCGCGCTCAGATTCGCATCGGCAGAAGCGGCTCAACGAGCCTGTTGGCATTCAGGACAACAGGGATAACTGGAACGAGCGACACTTACAAATATAGCCGTGCCAGCGATGGAGCCAGGAGTGCAATGCTGATCACCTCAACTCCAACCTAATAGATCAAACGTTATCGCTGCATTCGTCTACGGTATCATTCCTTTGAAAATTGGACTGAGGCTGTTGACATTTTGCGATGCAATCCGAAATGGTTCAACAACCCTCGTTATGATCACGTTCTCGTGAACGACACTCCGGACGACCTCACCTTTGTGCACCTGGTTGAATTGTTCCGGTGCAAATTACCGGATGAATCCTTTCATGACGTCGCCCTTGTCGGAAAAATCCTATTCGGCTTTAAACGGCGTTGAACGTGTTCCAAGCCGTTGCATGGTCACATGCCTCAGCTGGCTTGCAACTCACAGTCCAGAATCACGCAACCTCTCCCAAGCCACGTCGGTGGTTCTAACGCCTTCAAAGATGAGTTCCATAAAAGTCACAAAACTTCCGCACTCCCATTCTTCTCTATGAATGGGAGCTCTTTGCAGTCACGGTTAATGTAGTAGTCATTGTCAGTCAGTACGCAACCAAGTAAGTAAGTGAGTTAGTTATCTGTTAATAACTAAGATTACTGAAGTAAGTAAAGTTGAGACAATGCTCAACTTATTCGAGGTGAAGTGCTTAACACACACACACAGGTGTATGAAAATATTCAGAGGTCATCAACAGAGTTATGTACCTTGGTCGGAGTCCCGGGTGGAGCTAGGTGGGGCTCTGCTGAAGGCTTTTCACACGGGCCCCACAGCTGGTCGGACGTCGAGAACGAGAGTGGCTGAAAAAATACAACCACCTCAATGCATCTATCTACTCCTCTGCGGCACCGAGAATTGACCTAAAATATTTTTCTGGCCCTCAAAAATATATGCGTCCCTTGGGATGACTTGGGACAGCTTGCAACTCAGACCAGACCTTTAAACGGCTTCAGACTGGTTCTAAGCCTCTCTGCCAGACGTTTGAAGTACTCCCATGCCGTTCCAAGGTCACATGCTGTAACAAGCCGTTGCATGCTGACTGCCTTTTTTCCGACACTCGTACACATGCTAAAGTGGAGCAAATGGGTACCGAAAACTAAATGGGATGGCTGCAGAGTGTACGAAGAAAAGAAGGCAACACAGTTCGTCCTGCTTAAGTACCTGGTACATGGGGCGCATGTGATTCCGGTGTTCGACGCAAACAACGCCAGATTGACATTCCTGGACGACCTCATTGATGGGGACATGTTCCTGCACGCTGCTAACTAATACTCTTATGCACACAATACCTACATACAGATTTAACTAGATTTGGCATGTATACGTAGGTTCATGCTTGTGGGAACGAATGATGAGTTGTGCGGTCTCGTTTGTGATAGTCGCCTCCGCAGCCAGCACATCTGGCTCGATAGTCTGGAATTCTCCATTAAACTTTTGCCAAGTGAGAACCGGATCCCAAACCTGGAGTTTATTCAGCACCCACACGTGAATTTCTGTAGCCTGATGAACTTGATGTGAGGAACCAAATACACGACGAGAAAAGGTAATCTGACGAACTCTTTCAGCATTATCAAATGCACCGAGAAGTTGAAGATATGTAGAGGCCATCTCGGCCAGCGTTGTCACCCCAAACGCAGGCCAGACACGCATAGGATCCATCCACTCGGGCATCATGCGGACTTGGGATCGGGCGTGTGGGAAATCCCACCGATTGATGCAAAGAACCGGGCCTGCGTCAAGATCATTGGCTTTGCCGCAAGGTGAAATCATGAGGCGGTATTCATGATAGTCGGCGCCCACGGCTGGCTAGAATAACGAAAGGTGATGAATAATGACTGAAAGAATATCAATAACGGAACTTACATCCACCCATGAATCATCGCAATCAATCTTGAGCAACACCTGGTTTGGTAATAGTGTACGTTTGAGTCTCTGGTGTCCGTGCTGTGATCATATAAATTCTTCGGAAATTGCTGTTCTCAGCCGTGGAGATTGATGGACAAACTGGGAACCTACCCGATACTTCGCATGCGACGGTCACGGTGAATCGGGAAACTCGATGAAGCTCAACCCCAACTTTTGGAACAAATCCAGGGTTTCGGTTTCAGGGGCATGGATGGACGCCTTTACATTCGATTGGGAAGGAAGCGACAGAGGCCATCGCCAATAATATCCCCTCGGAGACGGCATATTGAGAGGCGAGGGGTCAGGCGGAGGTGACGGCGTGCCCTGCTGAAACCTCTGTATCTCAGATATATTCCAGAGATGTACTGAGATGAACCTACCTCGCTGTCTGGAATTACCTCGTATTTCATCTCGTGCTCTAGCCGGGACATTTAGCGACGCATCAAATATTCCTCCTCGGTAAAAAAATTGATCTCGACTTCTGCTGCCGGGAGTCGCTTCGTACCTCCCGCTATGCGAGCCGGGGAGCCTTGAGTCATTTTGGCCTTTTTTCGACGCGGGGATGTCTCATGCCCGGCCGCATCTTCTGGTGCCGGAGCCTGGCCAGTATCGGAGTCATCCTCCGTGGCTGAGCTATCCGGAGAACTCTTGTGGGCGTGTGGAGGCATGGAGGGAGAGAACGGCAAGCACGGTGATGTCATTATATTTTGCCGAACATCAACAACACTTACATAACTCTGTCGGGACCACGTACTATCCTTAGCCCACATCTGCAAAAATATTTTGATGGCGCTCCCGGCCTGCCTGCCTCTTGCCAGATACGCTTCGGGTTTGGGATATAGGATCCTCCAAGTGGTTACTTGGTTGCTGAGAGGTGGTATAAGGTTCCGAGCAGAATCGAGCTCGCAATGAAGTTGCCGAGCCATGCGATCAAAACCACCTACATATGCAAAATAAAGTTTTGATTGGGGGCTCGCCCAGTCTAGCCCGTTTCCCTCCAATTTGTTCTGGGTCAGATTCGCAGGAAGCAGGTCTATCCTTCCGTATTTTTTCGAAATAAATTGGAGCAAAATTGACTTGTGAAAATGATTTAACTTTCTTTTGCAGATGGGGGCTGTTTTGCAGATGTAGGCTATGGATAGTATGGGCTGAGGCATCCTTATTTGATCTGAGTTCGCCATTCCAGACCGGATATGGGTCGCCCGCCGATCATATCAGATCATATATGGCTATCAGACGGTCTCAGATCATATATTCCAACAAAGATTTTTCCGACACGCGTTGGCTTCGTGCAATCTCTTTACGGATAACTTCTACGCCTGCATCGGAGGTAGGCTGTGGCAAATAACCCTGCCTATGAACTCAACCAGAACTCGCCGGAGCTTGAAGGTTTTCGACAGGTGCTTAATTACCACGTCTAACAGTACTAGTTTTGTTGCGATAGTATTCAATGCAGTCTGCACAAGTAAATTGTCCCACCCTGGCAGGGTCATTGCTAGACAATAACTGGAGTACCGTTCCAGGGGGAATACCTGTTTACAGCGAAAACCGGTAGGAGGACGTCCAGTTGGCGTGATGTCGGCAGACAGACCAGAGTCCATCGATAGCCAATTGAGGAAGGGGAAAAAAGAGAAGTAGACGCCGATTCTTGACGAAGGGGAAAAGGGGAAGAACACACTGTTTGTGTTTGTGTAGTGTATTGACCCTGACGAAATCCAGGGGATCCGAAATCTAGCGTAATTTGCAAAAAGAAATTGATGACCATGTATTTCAAGGTCTTAGTGCACCGATAACTGAATGTAACATGCATTGAATATTCTAAGGTTAAAGGCCAACAAATAACTAGATAAACCCCTGGAATCCACGTAGTATTAGTATAGCAGCAAGCGGACAAGAAATAAACCTCGCCTCTAGTCATCTTCCTCAGCCGAAGTGAAGTCAACGTACATCTCATGATCTGCAGCAGCGACAGCGAGTCCAGTCGAAGTCTCCCCTGAAAAAACGGACAGGTGGGTGCATTAACCAAGCCACCAGCATTACTCAAACCCTGCAACAACATTTGCGCCGTTGCGCAGTTCAGCTTGATCTGCCAACAATTCCATCTCAAACTCGAAGGAGGCGTCAGCAGCTTCCATCTGGGCTTGAAGGTTCATCGTTAATGGCATGCATCAGAAACGGGCGGCCTTCAATTCAATGTAGACCTCCCAAAATGTTGACAATGTAACCGGCGGTGAATTCAAGCCTAAATAAAGAGTTGAAGCCTCAGAAAGAGGAATCAGCTACACAATGCGTGAACGACAGGTAGTGTTTCTTACAAGCTCATGAAAAGCGGGGGTGGCACCAGCTCCAAAGACTTGGTCAGTCGGGGGAGCCCAGTTCTCTTCCATCTCGCCGAACAACTCTGGAGGTACAAGAACCTAGCAATTTATCAGAGTTTATAATCTCGATCAACACGCTAAGGCTAAGACGCACCTTGTAGTCATGCGTCCCAAAAAGATGAGGTTTGGCGGCTAT
>JARGYA010001049.1:0-25570 GCA_029204335.1 Mycena vulgaris | reverse complement strand
AATGGTGAGGTCCGTCTGCTAGCAATGTGCATTATGCTGCGCAGTACCCATCAAAATACTCCTCAACTCAACATCTGTTTTCATGGGCCAGGAGAAAAATAGCAAAAACTGGCAGCACTTCTAAGAGGTAAAATATGTATTGGCTAACCCACAAAGTCAGAAGAATGCGTGGAAAACAACATCCGGGGAGTTGGAAAATATTTAAGACAAGTGTGTGCAATGTTCTCAACTTGGCTCAGAGGGGGAGCAACCAAATTAACAACAGATTCAACTTTCTCTTCAAAGTGTTGCACTGAATTGTGGCGAAAGAGTTTGAAAGGTGAGCGTCGGCTTGGTTTCGGCAAAATTTAAACTCCGCTCAGTATCTGAATTTTGTTTACTCTTTTATTGGTGCATCACTTCCCCCTCAGTAATCAGATAAAAATTGAGGCAGACATTTCTATACTATGGAATCATCCCAGAGTTCTCTATACTGCATTATGAGCTGACTAGAATATGTTCGTCGACTTTCTTCAGTGACCAATATTGTGTCTGGGCAAAGAGTCTACCTGTTTGGTGATCTCGGAAAGTTCCCTCTTTTCACGTGCAATATTTTATTGTCTTTATTCTTTATTTTCTTATTTCCGCCCACCTCCACCAGTATTGAGCCAAAATTGCCAGCATAGCTCGCCTGCTTGTCTCTAACCCCCATGTCACCCTTCGCTACTTTTTGCAATGTACCACTCTCCTTGTCTGTGGATCCTAGCTCTGAAGCCTCGCTCTGTCTCTTGACTGGGTTCTTTTGTCTGGGGTCTCAGCTTCTCAGTCTGTTGCTTCTGGCGTCCTTAGCCTTCCACCACGTGACTCAAGTCTGTCTGTTCTATGCATATCAAGCTACATGTATGCTCGGAGCTCCCTTATGACCTGGTTTTCGGTTGTGACTGTTGTTGTCGACTAACTCTCTGCATGCATCGTTTGTCCTTTCTTCGGGCACTATAGCGCCCGGAACGCCACAAAGTAAATATGATATACAGGATGATCCTGAATATCATTGACATATTGTAACTATAGATGAATCTGTCTCTGTGGATTCTGGCGCCAGCGCTCCGGGTTCCATGTGTGGTCCCAATGATGCTCCACATGTGCAAGATCTTAGATCATACATCGTGTAGGTGCCCCATTACACTTCATTTGCCCAAAATTAATCTCTTAAACAGCTCTGCCACAATCCTGTGCATGCGGCACCATTGTCCGTCTACCTCTGCTTCCATACCGTGCCCAATGACTGCCTTGTCTGTGACATTTATGAATATTATTTGTGATATTTTAGGTCGACATCGTACTACCCATTCACGTATCTCTGCATTCCATTCAGATTTGGTGACAATATAAAAATCTCTTCAAATTACATGCTATTCCAACTGAAGGTTTCAGCTTGCCACAGTGTCAATGTGTTCTACTGCACCACATTGTGACTGGTGCATGTGTTGATTATGCAGTGGATGCTTCGGCCACTCCGTGTCCAGATCCCTCGGCTTGTCGAGCTCTGTGTTGTGATTTTGACCGTGTGGCAGAGATATTGAATGCTGCTTTGAATGTTAGTCTTGACACTGATCACAAGCAAATGTTGACCGAAAGCCTTTCTCATGTTGCTGCTGCTCTGAATATATCTGTCCCTGGAGTGCGAAATCTGTGATTCAAACTGCGTGCTGCGTTGAGAACCCATATTTCTACCCTTGCAGCCTCCAACCCGGATCTTCATGCTTCTACATCTGTCACTGATCTTTTCAATTCGTTCGAAAGTCATCGGAAGTCTGTCCTTCTTGCCATTAGTCTCTGCTAGAAAGACACTTCAGTACTGGAATCTCATACCTGATTGTATTGGTCAACGACAAGCCTTCTGTAGAATCTCTTCGCAGTAAGATCACGGAACACTTTATATCTGAGCACTGTACTCAATTGTCCCGAACACATCCCTCAATCTCTCTCCCAATGGTGTATCTCTACTGGACTGTGCCGATGTGCAGAATGAATGGCAAGGGAATAATATTGACCCCGACATCCAACCCCACATACTGACTGGTTTATGGGAGTAAGATTTCTTCCAGTCCTCTACACCGTGTGTTGTCAAATATTAACATTGAGCATGAAGACCATGACAGTCTTGGACAGCTTCGTTGGAAACTCAAAAGAGGTACAATAATTACAGCCGTTTGCAGTACCGAAGGCGCGAACGGAAAATTACCGTTTTGGGCAGATTTTGATCCTCACGACAGAATTGCCCATAACTCTCTGAATTCTGCACGGATTGAGCTGAAACATAGCTAGATAATTCATACTAATTCATACGCAATTAGTGATAGAGAAGGAATTTCAAAAATATCATATTTTGTGTCTTCTGGCAGTTGAGGCTCGCATCGGCGTAAATTGACGCTAGGTGGTTCAGTTATTGTCCGAATGAGCTGATTTATTAATGCTAGGTACTTGAACATGTAAGGAGCAATGTGATAGAGCCGAAATTACGGATAATTCTCACCTGCCTTGTCCCTGCCCTGGGACAGTGTTTTGTACTGCCAAGACAGATTTCGTTGTAATTACCCGATTTCGAAGAGGATAAAGTGGTTCCAGCGTCTCCAACTACTACAGATCCACTTCAAGTGTGGTCTCACTCGCTCTAACTCCTCCCTGTGGCTGATTCAAGTTCTGATTCTGTAGGCCGATGAAATCACGGGAAGCCGTGACTTGATGGTGACTGTAAATAGACGCGACGCGACCCAATTACCTGGGTATAACACGCGTTTTCGGGGACTGGACGGGGGGGGATTAGTATGCAAGGGTGCCATCCAACACTGTAACCACTCTGTCCTCTTTGAAAATCGGGTTGGTAATTACAACGAAATCTGTCTTGGCAGTACAAAACATTATCCAACGGGGCAGGGACAAGGCAGGTGGGAATTATCCGTACTTTTGGCTCTATCACATACTCCTTACATGTTCAAGTACCTAGCATTAATAAATCAGCTCATTCGGACAATAACTGAACCACCTAGCGTCAATTTACGCCGATGCGAGCCTCAACTGCCAGAAGACACAAATATGATATTTTTGAAATTCCCTCTCTATCACTAATTGCGTATGAATTAGTAAAATTATTTAGCTATGTTTCAGCTCAATCCGTGCAGAACTCAGAGAGTTATGGGCAATTTTGTCGCGAGAATCAAAATCTGCCCAAAACAGTAATTTTCCGTTCGCGCCTTCGGTACTGCAAACGGCTGTAACTGGGAAGCGAAACACTACACAGAAGCGAAACACCGGCTTTTTCCCGGATCCCAGGCATCCGACAGGCCCCAGTTTTTGTGAGAGCATAGTTAGCCATGAGTTAACCTCCGGAGGCACGGTATTTCGGGCGCGCAATTCCTCCTGCACATGCGTGAACTAGGGGTTTTCAAGGTCGTAGAACACGAATATAAACACCCCTGGGGCTGGATTGCAACGATCGGCGGCCCACCGGTTATTTTGCAGTGTTTTGCTTCCACGTGATTCTGCAAAATCGGATGTTTGAAGAAGAATGGCCTCATTCTCAATCAAAACACAACATTTCCCTACAAAGCTATATATTGCCAGGTAGCCCTGAGACATCTCTATCGATCTGTGAAGAGATCCTCACCGACTTTATCCAATCTCGGCCTAGGAATTGCGAGTTCGCTTGAGCGTTTCGCTTCCCGGTTAAATACTGTATATCCTTCAATTGCCCAAGGGCAAAGATACTGAATGGAAACAGCGTGAAAAGCATGAAAAGGTGGTCCAACACAGGGAACAGCTGGAGTCGATCCGTCAATCCTGACCACAACTTGTACTGCAATCCTTGAAGAATAAAATCCTCCGTCTCTTTCGCAACGGTGCATTATTTAAGAACTCAATTACAGTAAGTTTCCGCTTCTGGTCAGAATCTGTTGTCATGCCCGCTATCTTTAGTAGTGGGTTTTGGGGGCCTCAAATGACTTTCAGAAAAAAAATTGGCACGGTTTCATACACCCTCTTTGGGCCATCCCATATTTTTTATATATTGATTTTTATTTCCTTTTAAAGTAATTCTTTGTCATAATTATCAGTATTCGTCATCAAATCTTGCCTTTTGCGCTCCGTCTTTCCCACGCCCCTCTATGTCCCATCATCCCTTGATGCGCTCCTTTCCGCCACCCGCCTAATTGTATACCCCTTGTCCTTTATGAAGTCACGTCGAGCGCTCCCCTGCCTGCCAGTTGCCCCATGTCTCTCCTCATCCAAGGCCTTCCCACCCAGTCGGTAACCTTCGCCGCCATTCCTAGGACCCTTCTGTCTGGCTCTCTCATCTCTCGCCTCCCCACTCTTCGCGCTTCTGCGTATTTGTTCACTTCGACCACCGGCACCTGGGGCCCGTTCTCGTTCCCCCCTCGTCTGCTCCCAATCTTTTGGTTCTACGCACGACGTCATCCTTGGCTATCACTGAGCGGCGTCCTTTAGAGATTGCCTTCTTCATAGCGGTCTGCGTCTGCCTGCGTCCTTCGACTCATGGGCTTTTTTCTCGTCACGTACGTTCCTTCGGCTCGTCGCCCTTAATCCTTTTCCTCATCTATGTCGTCGTAGCATCGCCACATTTGACCTCGGTTCTACGTTAGTGTCTCCTTTTATTGTGTACACCGGCCGCTTGCTGACTTCCTCAGGCTTTAACTCCCAAGCCCCATTCGCTCCTGGTCCGTTTCGTATGACCCACCTCTGCTTACTGTCTGATTACGATTGCAGTTACACCAGCGCCTACTCCCGCGGTCGACCGCAGCTATGATCTCACATATGGCATTCCAGGTGCGTATTCACCCAAACCTCCCTCCCTTTCGCTAACGCTGCCCCCGACTCTCCTCTTCCTCTCGCAGGCCGCCCTTTGGCACTTAGGGCGTCACGTACCCTTCCCGCTCCCGATGCGCAGCATTCAGTCGGTACGTCACCCGGTCCAATTATTCCCGTTGCTGTTTGTCTGAATTCTTACTTAGATATTATAAACCCCCTCTATAAACCTGATGCATCTGAAACTGAAATTGAAACTGAAACTGAGCCTGATACCCGTCGTGATACTACCGTACCGCGTCGCATTATTCCTCCCCTTTCCCTCCAGTACCGCGGGCGACCGACCCCTCCTGTTGTGGCCACCTCCTCCACCTCCTTCATTCCTATTCGCATCGTTGTGCCCAATCCTCCCCTCGATCCCCTCTCTACGGCCTCTTCGTCTACACCACGATTCAATCCCAGTCCCACCTATGTTGATCCCTCCGACACCTTATCTACCTTGCTTTTCTCCCCCTCTGCCGAAATGAATTTGTTCACAGCCGGTTCAACCTCTCTGTCCGCCCTCCTTAAGCTCCACCATGTAAGTTATGACGCCGCACTTCCAGTGTTGTCTCGTAGACATGCTCTCCTGACGCACTTGCTCGCCGGCTCGTGTGTTTCCTCCTGCGCTGAGATTCATGTTTCTGAAAAATGCGCCTGCCAAGCCCTTTCATCTTGCTTTGACTCGTCACAGCACATGGCCTTCACCTCGCTTAGTCTGCTCATTTCTGCCTCTGAAGTGGCCCTTCCCGATACGTTTGTCAACGTCATCGCTACTTCTCTTGGCTTATCATCCGATGAGTCTGCTTCGCGCGTCAACTCGTATTGGGCTCTCTGTCCGCCCGCCGTGCTTCGCTCCTTTCTGCGTACTCTGATCGTGTTCCGTCTCTCTCCGTGTTCAACCGAATCGAAGATTTGCCCCGCGGTACTCTCATAGCCCTTGCGCGATCTCACGGCCTCCCTGTGGACCCTCGGCCTGGACGCTCCACTCGACCAGTTTTGAAAGACCTAATCTTGTGTCACCTTAGCTCTGGCAATTGCTTACGACGAGAGGGCCTCGTCTCTCACCTCTCTTGTGCTTCCCTTGTATCACAGTTTGCCGGTGACCGCCCGAACGACAACTCTGAGAATTCTTCGACCGCTCTTCAAATCCATATCCTCACGCAGGTCTGTCCATTATTGAATTTAAAGCCATTGCGTCGTCTGCTGGAGCTGCACGATGTTCCTTACGTCGAATCAGACAACGTTAAACGCCTGCATTCACGGCTCAAAGGATTCCTTACGCGGCTCAAAACGGTAAACAACCTGTTGACGGCAGACGGTCTGAAAACGGGAAGACACAACGGTCTCGCAAAAACGAGCGCCTCCGTGCTGAATGGCCTCAGCTAGTCCCAGATCATTTAAAACACCGATTACTTGATAACTTCGGTCTTCGGATCTCCTCGAGCAAACTCTCCACGTTTACCTGTGGCAGCTGCGCTGTAGCTTACCCTGCTACAGAAAGAAGCTCTTGACTATGTCTGATTTCAGTTCAATCTGCTCCGCCGACCAGATCGCATCCGCGAGCCTGATGCTGATGAGTCCGGTTATGGCTCCGACAGTTGCAGCACCACCGCTTGCGAATCTGACGCGGAAGATGTCTTTCCGACTGATGTCCATACGGCGCTTGCGGAACCGATCGTTGTGGTTCATCAGAGGTAGCCGCGCGTCGGGATCGCTGCCGTCCCGCGAACCCTGGCGATGCAAAGACACCGTGCCCCTCATGCCAGGCGTATAAATCTTCATGAGAGAGAGGGGGCAGTCATTGAAAAAAATGTGCCCCCTCAGCGATTTCCAGTTCGGCCATACCTTGACCAGCCATCTCTCTGTGCTGATGGTGTAAGCCGCTCGTACGAATACAAGCCAACAGCCCAATATACGTGGCTGGAAGGGTGTCCAGGGTACAGGCGTGGTCAACTCCGGCCAACGGCGATGTAAGGTCGATATTTGCATCTCCATACTTGGCTAATACACACATAGGTCATCCGCCAATCTTCCTCAAAGACGCAGGCCGCAACATCTTCGACCCCGTATTATTCATCTACAGTGTCACGTCCTCAACAGTATATTGGCATTCGATCAGGCCGAGGCTAAGGTGCGCTGCGTCCCGCCGTGGCAGTCTTGTGGACTGACGTCCTCCTGTTAGTTGTGTCGAGAGGCCTTTTATGTGCTTGACAAATGGACAACAAATGTGCCCTGGTCCCCTAGCGCACTACGCGGCGACGACGCTCCGAATTGCACCAACTATATTGTGTTGCAACATACACAACTGTGTATGGTGAGTAATCTTGGCCGTCCACCGCAGACTAATCCGGGCCACTGACGGTTGACAGACCCCCATCGCCGCCATTCGGCCAGGGGACGTTGTGCTAATCAAGTGCGCGCTATACAGGCGGGATGGCTTTGAGTACGGCCGAACAGCAAAGGTGTACGGACTGCTGGCCGGGTCAATAAAGACGTTGTCCAGCGCGTCGTAGTGAAAAAATTGAATGATGATGTTTGAGGCTGCACAGGATGGTTCGAAGCGATAGGTAGATAGCGGGCCATGCCGCGCAGCGGGCTACCCAACTTATATTTGGTAGCGGGCCTTGCCGCTCGTCGGCCTTACCCGCTTTATTACATGTCTCGGGGGGTTTTTTTTTTTCAATATCCCTGGTAACCAACCCTAACCCCTAACCCTAACAACTAACCGTAACCACGAACCTTAACCAGGCCCCTAAGGCGGGTACACACACTATTATTTCCATTATTCATAATACCCTTCTTAGCTTAGGTGGTTAATGCTCTTCCTTTCTTAGGTAATTTTGTTTGCCCCATATTTGAGTTCGAGACGCCCTGGGGTCGTTATTTTGCTGCGCTCTTCTCGGACACGCGTGCCGCATTCTGCTAAGACGTGGTCTGATACATCAAATCACATCGCTAATTAGCGGCATTGATACATCACGACACTTCGCTGATTAGAGGACGCTGATACATCACTCCCCCAGGCTGTGGTGATCGTCGTGACCAGTGAACCGAGCGCTCCACCGTGAGCACATCGCCAGGGAAGCCCTTCCACCTCTAGCCCAGATTTCCTCCTCCATCGAGCCTTTTCGAGCTGCACGCTCACTCCACGCCCACACAGCACTTCCCACACTTTTCATTTGATTTCTATTCCACGCCTTCGCGACATTCCGGGACCTTCTCATCTATTTTTTCCCTTCACTCGTACACCCCGTATCCCGGACGACCGACCCATTGTTCTGTCTACCAGCCTCGAACTCCGTTCTTCGACACCGGATTGAGAAAGCGGAAAGCAGAACGAATCCTTACAGCAGGAGGAGCCCGAGGAACCCGACAGGCATCGAATTGACAGATGATAGTAGCCTCCTAGATAGGATCTTGAAATTCATCAGCTCGAGGTCTTGCAGGATCTTGATAGATGATTGCTTCGAAGCCGCAGAACTCTAGGTCTTGTGTTGTGTCTTGAGAATTACTTGGGGTATAGGGCCATGGCTTTGCCTGGCAGAACTTCGTACTTATGTAACTTTTAGCATACACACAATATTTGTACTGCACTCACTTCACGTTTGCCGGCTCCGGCAACCGCATCCTTTCGTTTCCTGACCTTTTAGTTCTTACCCCGAATCGTGCACAAATAAAACAGGTGTTTATTGGTCTGACCGAGGAGACTACCAATATCGTACGAATTATACATTTGGTATGAGCGAGGAAAGGACGTGCGTACTGCGGAAAACTAAAGATTTAGGATCCAACCATTTCCCGACTGGAATATCGGGCGAAATTTTTGAGTGCGGAGTACGTGGTCGCCTCCTGTTCACCGGGCGGAGTGGCCCAGAGCCGGAGCGCTGAGCCACAGACCAGGGTCACGCCTACGATCCCGGCTGGGCCCATGAGAACACCAGCGGGACTCATGTAAGTGACAACCATATTGCCCACCGCACGGGCCACGAAATGAGCGCCCGTTACCAGCGGCTTGAGTTTCTGCTCGCTGATGGACCGATGCGCAATGTCCCCCAAGAAATACATCACAAAGTTATGACAGTTGTTGAGAATGGCCCTGTACTTCTGTGGCATTTGGGAGATTATAGATTGAGCTAACGCCTCGTCAACCCAGTAAAACAAGGTTTTTAACTGGAAAGACCATACCTGTCGCCAGAAGTTGCTCGTCTGTGAGGATGGTCTCGCCGATGTGGTACTGGGTCGACCACTGGCCCTCCACGAACCGGACTATCTCATAATGGACGACACCGTGGCCACCGCTGTCGACCCTCACAAGTTGGTGTACGAAGTCTCCGACAAGGACAGCCCAATGGGAGCTCGTCGGTGGCGGGGTTTGTGAAGGTACGTCCCCGGTTCCACCCGTGGTATTAGGCCCTTTCGAGTGTAAAGGGCGAGAAATCACGTAGATCTCTCTAGATTTGTCATCGAGGCTCCCAGAGCTGTCCCTCGCATCGGAGGCGGCGGGAGTCAACGGCTGGAGCTGGATTTGCTCCCCACAAGCCCATGCACGACACGATCAGCCCAATCGGAGCCAGTGGCTGGCAAGGTCGAGGAATCTGTCGTGGTATTGCGGCATTCCGAGTCTACGCTCCCAGACTTGTCATCGAGGCCCACAGAGCTGTCTGCCTCATCGGAGGTGATGGGACTAGTGCTCGAGCTGCTGGTGCCGGTGGATACGGAATTTCCCATTGATGGTGGGTGGAATGGTGCGACTGAGAGTGTGCTGAAGGCCACGAGGCCGGTAGGGAGTTATTAGTGACTGACAGACGCCCTTGCTAAATTTATCAAAGGAACCTGAGTAAGTCGAAGGCCATCGATTTGGCGCGTTGAGGGCGCCTCCAGAGTTCTGGGTTCAAAAGTCCAAAGGTAGGACTTAAAAAGGCACCGAGATAAGAACGAGATACGCCGCCGCTTCGCGGTAACGCAGAGACTGGACAGTGATATTTCGGGTGCACGCTGCGGAAATACAATGCGGCAAAAAAATTATGATGCTGTTACTGTAGACATCTGTATGACTGAAACGGCTTTCAGAGTGTTACTGAAACGGCGACATTGAAACGAGAAACGGGCCTACCGTTGTGCGTTACAGTTGAAACCAAACCATTCTTTTCTCGTGTTTTGGGACGTTTTAAGGGAAATTTTCTCATCGTAACGTAAAATTTGCTGCAACGGGATCCCCGTTATGCGTTACGTGGGTCAAAACTTGAAACGAAACGAGGTCAGCGTTATGCATTACGTTTCAATCATACAGATGTCTACAGTCTTTCCCTTCGAGAGCTCATCTCGAGTTTGGCGAGGTTCGTAGACCCGAAGTCAGAGTACTCATAAATACCTTGCGGCGATCGATTAGACGATCTGCTATCTTGGTGCACCAGCCGATGTGCCTCTCGACTCGACGTTGATCCAGCAAGCTTTACGATTCCGCGTTCGAATTTCTTGATCCGAGTCTCATACATGCAACTGCGGGAACGGTGAATACACGATTTGAAGGGTATATTAAGGTTAAATAAATACTAAATCCCACCATTCACACAAACAATGTAGCCAATAGCGCCCCGACAACTGCCGTCAACGCCGAGGTTTGATGGAGGAGACCGTCACCGTGGTTCGGTTTGCCGCTGGGGGATGAGGACGGGGCCTCGGTTGCAGTTGAGGTAGCAGTTGCGGAAGCCTGAGGGCTGCCCGTGGCCGAAGCAGCCCCGGACGCCGACTGAACGAGGACCTGTACCGAGAGGCTCGGGGTGCTGACCGGCATGCTCGCAGCATTACACACGCTCGCCCATTCTGCAGTTTCAGAGTCAGCATCCCGCCCGACAGAGGATTGGAGAAAGAAAGAAAGGAAACAGACTAACGGGCTAGCACAATCTGCCCTGTCGTCGCCGCCTGCGTCGTGTTGGCTACTCCCGCAAGACACGAGAAGCATCCGCCGAGAGCGGCGCCGACCTTGTCGGTGCAGCTGCATTTGAGGTCCCCGGTGCACGTTGACTGGTCCCCGTAATCAGTGCGATTCGGGTGGAAAGGAAATCAGGGGAGACGCACGTCGAATTGCTCGGTGAAGCCCGAACATGTGCTCTGGCACGTCTTCGGCGTCGATGATAAATCCAAGTTCCCGAAATCAATCAAGCCGCTCGACGGAGCGTCTGCCGGTGCGGGGAGGGCTGGTGGGGCGGGGATTCAGAGAGAGCAAGAACTATGTACGAAGGGACAAGATTGACCTGCGCTGAAGGGGATGATAACCCATGCGAGGCATACGATGAGTGGATAAAGCATGGCGGAATTAGTAGAATGTTTGTGAATGGGGAGTTGCTGAGAATGGCGGGGGATCCAAGACCTGCAAGGACGCCTGCAGACAGGCCCCCCGCATGCTGCTCTTATGTGTACTCGCCGTCGTGATGGAAACTCGCGGCCCCGCTGGCGGCTGTCGCCCGACCATCAACAAAGTAACTGGGATACGCGCCGAGCAAATGATGTGGACGTATCGGCTTTAAAGCAGTGCAGCTCCTCGTGAAACTGCCAGTGGATAGTAGATAATTCAGAATGAATTCACGGTTTCGTACAATCCGAAGTCGTAGCAGATCAAGCCATTGCCAAGACGACCATAATAGCCAGTACAGCGTAACTTGGCCGTAGGGAGAACAGCGTGCCCTGGCGGACAGTGAAACCACGGCTCGGAGTTGCGGACGGAGCGGCCGATGTCGACGGGCTAGCAAGTGATGGATTGGTCGAGGAACCAGGGAGCGAGGGACTGGTTGCCGAGGCCGATGAAGACGTCGCCGAAGAAGTCGGAGGAGGGTTAAGATTCGAGGTGGTTATACCGGTTACAGTAGCGACGCCGGAGGCACTCAAGGAGGACACCGACGCGTTATTGAGATTGCATTCGGACGCGAATTCTGATCGACGAAAATGAGCAGTCAAATAAATTAATCGGCGAGCACCTACGATTAAGGATATCTTGTCCGTCGATGATGGCGGGACTGCTGTGGTTAAAGGATATTACACAGTTGACGCATGATAGAACGGCTGCGTCGTTCTTGGGCGTGCAGAGGCACTGAAACGTCGTGCAAGTCTGCGACAAATATAATATGGGTGCTCGGGTGTATATATTTTGAATCCACGAAATACGCACGTTTGCGTTGTCAACAACAGAGCTGCACGCATCCTGGCATGCAGAGGGTATCTGGCTTGGGTCAAAGGTCGACGTTTGGCGTGGAATCAGCGAGGCCGCGGCAGCGTGGCTGGCTGTGGATTTGAATCAGCTTGCGAGGCGCTCGAGCGTCAAGGGGATCTAACTTCGCGCCGTGCAGAGTATGATTCCGCCCAGAGCAGCCAGTTCATACAAGAGAGACGCCAGCATGAGGGTCAGGAGCAAGATGTGTTGCTGGTCATATTCAGTGTCATTCACAGGGTCTGAATCTGTCACCGAGTTGTGATCCGAGGCTCGAGCTCACTCGAAGAAGGCTTGAAGTACGAAAGCAGCTTAATTTGATTGCCGAATGAGTCACGCGAACCTCAGGCTCAAACTCGATTTAAACCGGCGATGAAACGGAGATTACGCGTCGGTCTTCATGATCGCGGGCAATTTCGGTGTAGACGCCGCGTTGGCTGGGGACCATCCCCCGACGTTCCGATTCAAGCCGCTGGACGTGTATCGACTACTGGTGGCGCTCATGCCCATGCCGCAGTATGACTGGGATTGGCTCCAAGATTTGAAGGATCAGGTCCACAGCAACCATCCAATGAAGCATGTGCTATCGACACAAGACTGATTCCTACCTCCCCTTACCTCGTGCCTTTCACAATTACGTTTGTTAGTTTATAGACTTTTGTTCTAGATCCTGGCCTTGCGTTTCGTCAGCGTGTCATCACCAACCTACACCGATTAACTTTGCCATTCGGATTCGCTAGGATGGCCCAGGAGCGAACTTTATTGGTCCGAAGAATGTTTAGACGAGGTGCTTGCAGATCTCTTCACGGGTTGACCTTCAGTCGGACAAAACAACCAGGATTCATCTAAGAAGTGCAATTAAGCACTCCACAGTTGAACTATATTCACAAAGTAGTACATACAGCAAGACTAATTGGAAGAATCCCCAAAGCCACACAAGTAAGGGACAGCAAGTTCGCCTTGCAGTCCCTTAGTAGCGGGTCTTCGGCAAAGGAAATGGTACCCGAGTTGAATCGGCAAGGCGTAACAAGATTCTCAAGCTACAAATAATGTAACTTGGTGACCGAGTTGAATCGGTGAGTGTGGTACGAGATCACAGATCGGCGTCGTCTTCGTCGGGAATGGGAAGCATTGCTGCCTACAAAAACACAGAAATTTAGCTGAAAAATGAAGGGCAACGGATTGAACTATGAAGGCGTACCGCTTCCAACTCCCTGTCGTAACGCGCCAAGGTCTCGGCGTCAATGTGGGCCTCCGGAGGGTAAAGACTGCACTCTGCAACGAAATCGAGGGTGGGGTTCCTGGACCTTAGTGAGCATGAGCTGACGGCCTCTGCAGAAGGATACTTGCCCGATGAGTTTGCGCCCGAGATAGAGGAACGGCTTCTCGAAATTGTAGTTGGACTTGGCTGAAATTTCGTAGTATTGCAGATTTTTCTTCCTGTGGAAGGTCACGCCACTAGGCTTGACCTTGCGTTCCTAGGACTTGATGAGAGTTTTGGATCCAAGAGAAAAGCAGCGAAGCAGACCTTGATGTCGACTTTGTTCCCACAAAGCACAATAGGGATGTTTTCACAAACGCGCTCGAGATCACGGTGCCAGTTTGGCACATTCTGGTATGTGATTCTGGAGGTAACGTCGAACATAACGATACCGCATTGGCTTTGGATATAATATCCATCGCGGAGACCGCCGAATTTCTCCTGCCCAGCGGTGTCCCAGACGTTGAAGCAGATGCGGCCAAAGTTGGTCATGAAACTAATGGGGTGAACCTCGACGCCAAGAGTGGCTGAACGAGAACGCCGGGAGACCGTCGATTAGGAGATGAAGGCGAAGTTATGGCGGCCGGGCGGTGTACCGATGTATTTTTTCTCGAATTCGCCCGTCAAATGACGCTGCGAGAGGTCAGTATATGCTACACAACCTGGGTAGAAGACGAGCAACCCACCTTGACGAATGTAGTTTTTCCGGTTCCACCATCTCCAACTGAGTACGACCGCAGCAAGGGAAGGGAAGTAGAGTAAAAGATGTCAGAATGAGAATTCAAAAGAATTCAAAACAGACGCACCAAGAACGAGTTTGAATTCAGCAGTTTGGTTTTCTGACATAGTAGGTGATATATAACTTGAAGGTAGTAACGGTCTACACTTACTTATAGCAATTCCGGTGCGCGGGCCCGTCGTTCGAGTCACTACACGAGGCGGACAAAAAGAGAAAAATGACTGGTTCGGTCCCGCAGACAGCGACTGTGGCAGTGTCGTAGCATTTGTGCATGTGTGCGCGTCACGTCGTGATCACTTGATCACGAACCTGGAACTGTGCAAGCGACTCGAGAGCACGGGGAAATTGGTCGACATTTCTAGTAGCTACCACCTACCTCACGAAGGACATCGGCGCCATTAATAAGTATTGTTTTCGATCGGCTTTCCCACCCTACTACTGTACTAATCCGACACAGTAGGGTCGTTCACAGTTCCCTTTTTCCTCCCCTTTTTTGTTCCCTTTTTTGTTCCCTTTTTCCATCTACCCCCTTTTTCTCAATCTAATATAATCGACACCAAGCAACTTGAGATGTTATCATGAGAGATAGTCACGTCCCGGCCCCCATAATGTGTTTCATGGGGTTACGGGCTACACTAGCAATGTAAAGCTCCCATACAGCGAAAAAGGAGCGAAAAAAGGGACAGAAAAAGGAAGCTGCCGACCAGGGCGTTCACAGTTCACTTTTTCCGGCCCTTTTTCTTCCCTTTTTCGCGCCCTCTTTTCTGCCGTTTCGGCCCTGGTACACCTGGGCACTTGGTTTTTTCCCTTTTCAACCCTTTTTACACCTCTTAGTTGAAAAGGGAAAAAATCCCGGGCAAAATCCGAGCCAAATCAAAGATCCAGCGAAAAAGGGAGAGAAAAAGGGGAGAAAAAAGGGAACTGTGAACGACCCTAGTGTTCAGGGGACAGGTGACGGTACCCTACTAGTTTGTCGCTCCGTTTTGACCCCAGTCACCGGTGGCTATCCACCAGCACAGCCACCCGTTCAGCGTTCAGAGGGTCAGAATGGAGCGGCAAACTAGTAGGACTGTTGAATGGATTAGATGAGTTTTGATGTCATCTGCCTACGCCGCCGGAGCGAAGCGAAGGCACTTCTTGTGTAGAATCAATAGGGGAAGTCAAAGCTGGCTGACGACAGGATTGAGACCTCGATTCAGACGTTGATTCTTGTTAGATTCAACCGACAGAATCCATCATGAATCCAAGTCAGGTTTGACCTCCCAATTTTGAGGTGGATCCAAAAAAGTGGGTTCGTGGTATGGATTCTTGACGGATTCCGCTGACTTGAGTCTCGAAGCGATTCGGAAGAGGATTCTGATGTTGTTGCTACTCCGTAGCAACAGCGATTCAAGTCGAATCCTGGATTTGATGGATTCTGGGTCGATTCTGCTTCTCAAATCGACCCAGAATCGACTTATGAATCCACCTCAGAATTCCCGCCCTCAAACAGCTTTGACTTCCCCTAATGAATGTTGTGATGGTTTCTCCATATCAACAACACGTGCTTGATCGCGGACCTTGATTCCTCCAGTGACAATATCAAGCCACGCTTACGACGAAGTCCGGATCCTTCTCCTGCTGCTAAATCTGAGCTTTTTTGTGATGAAATCTATTTCTGCACACGGTTTTAGTGTAAAGCGGTAAGATACGGTGAAATATCAAATCTGGCAATTCTGGCAAGAGCTGGCGAGTGTTGCCAGACTGGTCAGGTGCGCAAGACAATGTCAGCTCCCGCGGGACAGAAAATATTTTCCTGGCCTATCTCTCATGGCCATCGATATATTTTTGAGCACGATCAACGTCGACGTCAGTCCCACAGCTAAGGCCGAGAAAGATCAAAGGAATGCGAAGCATTAGGGTCCGCGTTAGTCGGCTTTTCGATAATCCCTGTACGAGAGAGATCCCAAGAAGCGACAGTGTCAATGAAGATGACCAAGGGGGTCCAAGGATAAGCATTGCCCATATGGGGTTGGGTAGGTTAGTTGGGCGGCCGCCAGAAAAAAAAATTGTATGTACTTTTATTTTGCCCTAATATGAGGCCTCGAACCTTTGTCGCGACTTCCCAAGCATACTGTATGCAATTCAGACGAGATATTACTGTCGTCAATAGCTTGGTTGGCTGTAAATATGGCCAACATCACTTTTGAACCGCCTCCCGATCAGGCAAGTCATCAGGTGATCCCCGAAATGGTCTGGACCCAACGCCGAAGTCTTTTCCTTCATCTGGCACCAATTTCGTGAGTAAACACCGGGATGGACTCCGATATGCCATCTGAACGTCCCCTAGGGCTCAAAAAATTCTAGCGGCAAATTTGAGGCTTATATAAGCAAGCTCCCACGGTAGGTTGGTGGGTTGAAGCCCGACAGGCCGTTTCAAAAAAAAATGTAGGTGATATCATATTTTCTTATCGTTGGACCCCCTTGACCATCAGTAGAAGTCATTCGCCGATTTCAGCCTTTCTGTTCGTTCAGAATTAGACTGATGTGCATGATAGTTTTGGATAGCTTCTCAACGGATATCAGCGTGTTACGGAGGTTTCCAGGGCTGATTAGTGGCGAGACGGTTTTCTTGCTATTAAAATCGCACAAAACATGATCGATGCAGTCCGCGATTGAGCGACTTTCGGAAGTCTTCGGGGCAGAACATTATGGACAGGGCCAGGACAGTTTATGTACATGGTACGGGCCAAAAACTCCCTGGTTGCCGAGTCGGCCCAAGACTTTGAGATGAATTGTATAAATAAACAGCTGCCAGCAGCGTCCCTGTATCACGAACCTCAGGGGCATCTCTCGCTCTTCTGAGGAGCATGTCAGAGTCGTATTTGCGTACATGTGTCTGTCTCGGATCAGGGATACTGTCAGGGATTTGGATCCGAAATGTTTGGCTTTCTATGGACCCCGCAACGTAGAAAGCGAGAGAAATTTGCCGGTGTTAACCACGTTGGCTAACCGAAGGCTTTCATCGCCCCGGGAGAGCCAGATCAAGACATTGACGATATTGGCAAGAACTAAGGAGAGCTTTGGACCTTGTCAAGACTGTGCCTTGGAGTTGGGGGAGAAGGATGGAAGTCTTTGGCCGAAATGCGCATCCATCATCTGGCACTGTGGTACTTGTACCGGTGTTTGATTTCTCCTCCTCAGGCTCCACACCAGGAACGGTCGCCATGCCGGATATAATAGCGCCAGATTGACATGTCGTCCAGTCATGTCTACATCATCGCCCATTCCTACGGCCTTAGTAGCCCCCATTATCGAGGCCTACGCCGAGGGCATACGCCCTGCCTTTGCCTTCATCCTCATCCTGACAATATTCGGTACATTGCTCGTGCCACTGTTGTTTTTACTGTTGGCATTGTCATCCCCATATATGCGGCGCAGACCAATCTTCATACTCAACGTGGTGTCTGTGAGCCTAGGAATCGTCTCTTCCGCATTGGGGACGCACATCGCGGTAAGAATCTGCGGTGTTGGGTCCCAGATGTCACTTAGACCCTGCAGATACGGGACATATTGTCACCATTCACAAGCTTCAACCTCACGGAAGGTAAATTTGAATATAGTTTGGGTGTGCGGCTAACACAGTGGCAGACCGGATTTATAGCTGTCTAGAAATATGGAAGGCATGGGGAGCAGAGGCCGTCCTATTACTACGCATCGCTGCTGTCTTCCCCCATTCAAGGTTGCCTTTACTCCTGGCGTTGCCCATCACGCTCAAGGTCGCGCGTGCCGGCTTCAACATCGTGTTCTCCGTGAAATGGATACAGCTACTGGCCGAGACTCGCAGCGAGTACAGTGTGCTCCCAAGCTTGCCCACGTACATCCTGAAGGTCATCCTTGTTCTGGAGCTCCTTGATAATAGGTACGTGGAATTGCTTCGCGTGATATTCCGTTTCGTCTCACGTCGGCTCGAGCTATGTGTCATGTCTCTTCTTGTGGCGACTCCATCAGCAGCGTCGAACAAGGTTATTGGGGTGTCCCCCCGATGACCGTAATCCTTCAACGCGTGAGTGAGTCCATGGTCGTTCGGATATATTGAATTGAGCTGCCCTCCCAGAATCTTTTAATAAAAAGCTGCAGAGCATATTCTGGATTACAAGCACTAATTTTATATTTCCTTGTGCGGATTTTCTCGGTCTTTCGGGGTAGGTCCAGCTAACGGATTCCAAGTGATCTTCCTCCTCGCTGAGCTCATCGCTGTTTTCGACGGCCGGGCCGCCACATTGATTGCGAGCCTTCACGAGGTGAATATGTGTATTGTGATTATTTGCACTGTCTTTGCCATTGGTATGTCTCCATCGGTAATTCATGTCTCACCTTCGACTGAACACGACCACTCCAGTTTGGTCTTCGACCACTTCGTTCACGGAAGCCATTTCTAAGGGCGATACAATAGTCTCATTGAAACCCGTGATCTTCCGCGCGGAGCGGACTATGGATGCAACGTCAGTGCCGCCACACCCCGACGGGCCTGGGGAGAATTCGAAGTCTGCCAGTTGGGGAGAAGCGATATGAGAGAATCTTGAAGTTGCTGGCTGACCTGTGGCATTGTCAATCAACACTATCTTTCAGTACGAGTACAGTTGTGGTCTGCTATGCTGTGTTCAGTAATTCCAGATAAATTAATCGCCGACCATGCTCACCTCTTGGTCAATCCACCGCAAGTTTGGGGGCCCGTTTCGTAGGTCCAAGCAGAAGGAACTTGAAACCGGGCATGTGGCGTGTACGTATATATGATTTGAGGAAATAGATCAGCGACACATTTTTCAGTTTAGTGCACACCACGAGACGCAGTGATGTCTTTCATTTCGAGTCCGCATCGGCCTTTTAACAACTTACCTGCCGGCGCTTGTACAAGCTTGTACAAGCCCGAAAAGCAGAAAAGCAGATAAGCCGACAAGCTATGTCAAAAATCTTTTAGAGCTCATCGGTGAACACTCTGGGGAAAATATGGCGGATCTCATATGGAACAGCCTTGACAATTATGGCTTAACGGGTCGCGTAAGTTTCCAATAACGACACCCTTGTTGAAGCCTTCGAGGGGATGTGCGCTGCAAAAAACATTCAATTCTCGGCCAGCCATTTTCCGTGTTCCTGCGTTCGGTGCTTGCCTCACACAATTCATCTTGCCGTTCTTCAGGTACATGTACTGTATGTGTCATAAATTTGCTGATTCTGCACGGTTTTGATATCTGGCTATAGCTTCTGGAGGCAATCGGTGCTGTCGAGAAGAGTGCCAAGAACAAGAAGGCACACATTTATCAAGACTCTGTTAATTCTGCGTGCGACTCCCTTGAGCTTGACGAAGACACTGTAAATAAAGCGAGTAAGGCCGACGAGCGGCACGGCCCGCTACCTCCGAGATGGTGTCATAACTGTACCTTTATTCACAAACAGAAACGTAAGTTTCGGTTTTGTGCTCTGTGTATCAAGAATGTCGCCAAAATGAACACGTGAACTGCTGCGGCATGTGACTTGCACTTCTCGTGATTGCTGTCATTTTTGCTTACGAGACTGCTTCCGCGTCTGTTGAATTCAGATTTTGGGCGGTCGACTACGTATCAGGCCGGCACCGGAGCTTTTTACATTGAAAAGTATCACACCCAGAAGACCTTACCTGACATCAATTGTGATTTAAGCACTCTGAGCAGCTTCGCAGCCAATTCACAGCTGCTTCAAAATTGTAATGGGCTGGAATCAAGCTGGACTCGATAAATCTTAACTCCCTCATTCTCATTGAGGAGCCATCAAACTACGCCAAAAGTTCCGTCACACAGCCTCGCTAATGCCAGCTCAGGCCTCGGCGCTTGCTGCGACGACACAAGTTTACAAATTTTACCGACAACAACATGACAGTGGGGGCATTCATGCAAGTTTTGGAGCTAAAAGGCTCTGAGCTCTAAATCTATTTGTACCCCGTCGTTTGCCGGCCATGCAATTTTATTCACAAACAGAAACATTATTTTTGGTTTTGTGCTCTGTGTATATTACCAAAAATGTCGCCAAAAAGTAGCATGTGCCTCGGACATTTGTCATTTCTGCTTATGGTCCCAGGCCTTTCCGTCCTTTTCTCGCTGAACTCAGTTGAATTCCTTCCAATTCACAGTGCTCATCAACCGTGGTTCCATATATCTTTGGTTGCCTTACACTCTTTGAGGATTATCCTCAATAAAATCCACACACATTTTGCCTCCACTTCACAAGTTTAATTCAGGTTTACACAATCCACGCCGCCACGAGTCGCCGACCGAAGGTTGGCGACGAGCGGCGCCTGTAAGTCCCAAAATTTGAAAAGGTGGGACATTTCTTAGGACCTCAATATGCACGCAGATTAAAGTGAATCATCGCAACGAACTACAAATGCATTTGAATTCAGCTTACTAGTAGCACGGGCACCACAAAAAGCGGCTATTATTTCTTCTTCTACCTCATTTTTTTGCAGCTCCGGAATCTGTTTGTGCCCGCCGCTCGCCGGCCGTTCACTATCATTGCAATACACCTCGTACTGACTGGACACCGATCTTTTGAACAGCTGGCACGTGCCACTCGGAGACCGCCGCTGGCCATCACCCCCGGTTTGGGCAGGCTCGGAGCGAACGCTGGAGGTGATGAGAAAAAGAGAGCAAATCGAGGTGATGACAAACATGTACATACTGATTCGAGGCATCTGCTTACTACACGAGGTACTGCCTCCCGCCGCAAATCTGAAGAGTCAATTCTACCCTGAACACCCTCCCGCAACTCGGAATCTAGTATTGACGCACAATTGAAAATGGCTGCTCCGCACGAAACAGACCCAAACTCCAGCTTCCTCCCGCCAGCCCTCCGCGCAATCGCCAACGAGGTCGGCGAGCTCCTCAAATCCCGCCAAGAAACCATTTCCGTCGCCGAAACCGTGCGCACCTCCTCTCCATCCAAAGCAAAGCTAACCTAACTCCTCCAGGCCGCCGGAGGCCTCATCTCTGCCGCGCTCCTCTCCGTCCCTGGCGCAAGCCAGTATTACCTCGGCGGCCTCACCGTAACCTCACCATACCCCTCTTCCACTCCCCAGCTCAACTAACGCCCCCAACCACAGCTCTACACCCTCCCCTCCCGCATCGCCTTCTCCCACTGGACGCCAGACACCGTCAAAGGCTACTCCGGGCCCACCACGTCCATCGTCGCCGGCCTAGCTGAGCACGTGCGGACCACGCTTAAGAGCACGTACGCCATCAGCGAGAGCGGGAGCGCGGGGCCGACGGGCGGGAGTACGCGGAACAGGACGCCGGGGTATGTCGCGCTGGCGGTGGCGGGCGAGGGCGGGACAGTGACGAAGGAGGTGGAGACAGGGAAGACGGAGCGGGAGGGGAATATGGTGGCGTTTGCGGTGGCGGGGTTAGAGTTGGTGAGGGATGTTGTGAAGGGGGATGCGAAGCTTTAGTTAGAATGCCGAGTAGAGATCAGGGACGCTGGAGGGCTGTGTTTATTGTAGGATTGTATTGGATTCAAAGAAGTGGGCGTGTCTATCCGACTCTCAAGCATGAACAAGCAACAAAATCAAGCACGTCTTTTCGACACCCCGTACGCTGCCGTACGCCCGACTTTCTCCAGAGTCTTTGTCCTCCGAACCACCATCCGCGAACGCCTTTGGAGCTGTCATACCCCAATAATCGTCAATATCTTTTATCAATCAATTTGCCCTCAACGTCGTAAGCTGAAGTCGCGTGGCTCAAATCGGATCTCGATAACCTGAAGACCTCATCAAGCTCTGAGGTCAGCTGCCCCAGAAGGTGTCGTATGTACTCTCGCCTCCCCTACGTCTACGCCTCCGCGTCACGGCCGCTCCTCTCTCTGCTTGGCTCATCAACAAACCGCAATTCAAGCTGTTCCGCCTTCAAGGCTTCACGCTGGGTCGAGCGGTCTTCAAACTTCAAGCTTAAATCTTAAGCAACATTCTCTGAGCATAACATTGTCTTTGCCGCAATTCTTCTCTCCCCATCCCTTTGCTGTCTCCAGCTGCAATCTTCAACCGTTCAAGGCCGCAAGTTGGAATCTCCTCAATTCTCACTGTTATTTTGGCCTCCTCTGCTCTCAGCTCGATGTCAGAAGTGCTCTGTTCTCGGAGGGCTTTAAACCTATTGTTTTGTGTCCTGTGTCTCGCTCAAAGCGATATTTTCCATTCGTCGCAACCTAGAATTTGTCCGGTGAGTGCAACACTTGGTCGTCTTATCCGCTTGACTGAAGTTTTTCAGGCCCAAGTGAAGTGGACTTCGACGCCTTCAATCAAGTATTTACTAGTACAACTGTAAGATTTGGTCAATCATTCTCTAAGTATGTTTAGCCACTTCACGATGTATTTATCCATTCAATCATCCATTTTACTGCAATGCACGAAGCAAAAGCAAAATAATAATACTGCCTAGGGAGAAATGTGATCCCTGGCCGCACAGCTGTGGGCCACCCTTGAACCCCGGGTAGCTGCCAGCTAAAGCTGGTGGCAGGGTGGACCCATTGGCTCATGAACCTGGCCAGCAGCTGCGATATAAGTCACGGCCACCTTCCGGAAACATCTCGCATACATGTTGCCCGCAGCTTTCCACCACATGTCGGGCCCGTGCCGGTGTATTGACTCAATAGTGTGCGGCTTTTGCCCCCCGTGACAATGCCGACCATCAGACCCATTGCATCCGCGTTCAACCTTCCCAGCGCTCAATCTACACTGAGAACCTCGTTAAGCTCCTCTCCTGCGCATAACATTATTTTGGCCTCAACTCCCCTCTTCTTGTGTTCGCTCCGGCGCTCCCTCACCCCAGTCGTAAGTGGCCACGTCTCCGTCTTCCTCTATTCCTTGAACGCGAAGCCCACAACAGAGAAAACACCCGCAGCTCCTACTAGGCCCCCGGCCACTCACCCTTACGTCGGCCCAAAATCTTCCTTGATTTACCTTACGATTTTGACACTCCAGGACGTTGATTTACCTTACGTCGGACCTGGTTCTGGGGCGCCAAAAGTGCTGAAATCGGCTGCGACCCACTTTTTCTCTGCTGCCACCGGCCTGCTGCCCGGAGGCTTTGTGATGTCCCTTCGCGCAGGCCCGGCGCTAGAATAGGCTCACCACTGGTAAAATCACGATCTTGAGCCAGCCTCCGCCAGCCCTTTGCTCCAAAAGAATTTCTCGGGCTCCACCCAATTTACCTTACGGCGGACCTGATTCAAGGCCCTCGCCGTTGATTACCTTACAAAGCGGACGCGTGAGCACCTCATTTTGAGTGTTGATTTACCTTACAGCGGACCGTCTCAGGCGTGAGTGGCCGGGGCCTCTCCTACTCTCACCCTTCGTCTTCGATCTGAAAGCCTGACAAAACGGCCGCCGTGTGGGAAAAGGGGGCAGCATGAAACAAAACCGGGCCTGCTACGAGGTGCCTGCCCGTATGAGGCCCTTCACGATCTATTCACAACTCGATAAGCGAGAGTGAAACGAAACATGGACAAGCCGCGCCTCGAACGCCCGGTGGTTGAGACGATCGACCACGTCACACCGTCCCTCCTCGGGGCCATGCTCGGCAATCCCGCGGTGGCCGACTTCGAGGCAGAGCGAGTCGGCACTGGACAAGTCGGCGAGGTTTACCGGCTCCGCGTGTGCTACTCGGACGAGAAAGAAAAACAACACCCGCGACGTGCACCACCAAAAAAAAACCCACCCGCGATCCTCAAGAGTCGCGTCGCGCGACCCGCGCAGCCGCGCGAGCGGTCTCTCGCTGGGCATCTACAATGTCGAGACGCGCTTCTACGACGAGCTCGCGCCCGCCGTGGCCGCCCAAAACAGCGTGCGTTCCCGGCTACTACTACTCCGCATACGACAAGGACTCAGGCTCCTTCGCGCTGCTGCTCGAGGACGTGGGAGCCGACGCGTTGGTCGGCAACGACCTGCACGGGGCCACCCTTGCGCAGGCGTGGCTGGCCATGACCGAGCTCGGCCGTCTGCACGGCGCGCTGCTGCCGCTTGCGCAGCAGGCGGGGAACCAGTGGCTTGTGCAGGAGGCACGGCTGAATGCGGCAATGTTTGAGGAGTTGTTCCGCGCCTTCAAGGAGCGCTACCGCGGGCGCGTGACACCCGAGCACCTCGCCATCTGCGAGCGTTGGGTGCAGAGCTTTGCGTGGTTCATGGACGCGACACGGCAGCCCGATGCGATGGCGCTTCTGGGCGTGACCCATGGCGACTACCGCATGGACAACATGCTCTTCCCGGCCGGGGGCGACCAAGCTAAGGTCGTCGACTGGCAACTTGTTAACGTCGGCCCTCTGGCCTCGGACCTCGCCTACTTCCTCGGCGGGTGTCTGGACCCGGCCGACCGTCGTGGTTGGCTGCGGGACCTGCTGCAGACGTATCTTGACGCGCTCACCGCCGCAACCGGGGGGCAGCCGCTCGTGACGCCCGAGCAGTTGGAGCACGACCTGCGGGATGAACGCATTCTACGGAGTCACAATGGCCATCGTGAGCAGCATCTTGGTGCGCAAGACGGATCGCGGCGACGACATGTTCATCACGCTACTCTCGCGCCACTGCGAGCTGGTGCGCGACCTCGACGCTCTCGCCATTCTGCCCGGCGCACCAGCCACCGGGGTCCAGGACTGGACGCCGCTGCAGCCGGAGCCACAAGATGAGCTGCCTCACCCGGCGCAGGAGGACAAGTACTGGAGCGAGAGCTGGTACTTTGACTTTGTCGATGAATCTCAGGAAATCGCCGGCTGGGTGCGCCTGGGGCTGACGCCCAACTTGAAAGGGAACTGGTACACGGCACTGGTGTCCCGCCCCGGCAAGCCGCTCCTGCTGCTCGAGGATTACGTCATGCCCGCCTCTTCTGGGAGCGGCCACACACTGCACATCCAGGCGGAGCACTACGAGGTCATGCACGAGGTCGCGCCCGGCGAGGAGCTGAAGACATACCGGATCCGCTTCTCCGGCAAGGCGGCTGCCTACGACACGCCAGACTGCGTTCTGCGCGGAGACCCAGCCAGCTCAGCCGATGAGCATCTGGCGTTGGACCTGACTTACCACTCTGCGGGAACGCCGTACCAGTACCGTATCAGCACGCGGTACGAAATCCCCTGCGCTGTGTCCGGGGTTGTCACCATTGACAGCGAAGAGACCAGGCTGTACAAGGTCCCCGGCCAGCGCGATCACAGCTGGGCGCCGCGCGACTTCTGGGCCATGGACTGGGTGTGGAGCTCGTTCCATTTCGGCTCTCAACACTACCACGCGACCGAGCTGCGCTTCTTTGGCGGCGCCCGCATGCCCATCGGGTACGTACAGCAGACAGGCGGCGAGGTGCGCGAGCTGGAGGGCGTGGTGTGCAGGGAGACACACGACAACATCGCGGGAGATGAGGGAAGGCTGGTTAACAAGATGGACATGACGATCACGCTGCGCGGCGGGGAGGCCGTGAGAGTGAGCGTCGAGCCTGTGGGCCATGCGCCGTTGCGGCTGGTGAGCGACGACGGGCGG
>JARGYA010001048.1:0-25573 GCA_029204335.1 Mycena vulgaris | reverse complement strand
TCGACGGTGTTCTTGCGATTCGTGCGCGCGCAGAAGAAGCGCTCGTCGCTGCCAAAGATCGGGCAGCGGTAAAACGCCGGCTGCGAGGGATCCTGCGCGGATTGAAAGCTGTGGAACCAGTTCGCGTCCTGCAGCACGGGCAGGAGGTCCGGGCGGAGCTCCCGTACGCGCTCGCGCACGGCGATGGAACTCACGACCTTGGACGTCCCTCCGGACTTGGCGGTGCGCCGGCACAGCAGCGCGACGACGTCGCACGAGTCCTGGTGGAAATCGAGCCCGGCGTTCGTGTTGTAGCCCCGCCCGCCCTTCACCTTGTAGCTCCCGCCGGCATCGCGCACGTCGTTGATCACCTCGCTCGCGCGGTTCTGCGTCCGCGCGACGCCCATATACAAGCCCGTACCCCAGTACGCGCGCGCATGTCGGGCCCTCGCTCCCACTCGCCCGTCGGGAAGCCCTGGACGAGGCACATGCCCCACCGGCTTTTGGGGTGGTCCGCAATCGCGCGTTCGAGCGCGAGGCGGGATGCTGCTGGGAGCGGGAAGTCCGCCGGCTGCATATCGAGCAGCGGCTTGTTCGCCTGGCGCGCGTGCGCAAGGGCGGTGCGAAAACCCGTCAACCTCGTCTGGCGTGAGGCGCTGGATCCATGACCTGTCGCGAGCGACATCTGCCGCTTTCCAGGCCCGGGGCCTCGATGCGGTGGTCATGCCTTCCGGCGTTGTATTTTAAAGTTGCAGAGCTGAGATCGCGGCGGTGGATGGCCTATAATAAAGCTTTTTCAATGGTTATCTGGACGTGCTCGCCTGACAGTGAATATGTAGCAGGAGGACGACCGAATTAGAATGTTTTCATCATATGACCAACAAGACGGCCCCCGGCATCATCGACGCCTTCTGCGGACATCCACCTCCGTATGCTAACCCGCATGCTTACCACTTGTGCTCGTCTTCGGTCTTGCCCTGTGATATAATTGTCTTGCTTTTCGAAGTTTTGATATATGGCTGTGGCTGTGTCACGGTTCTTTTCTGTTAACGCACCGCGCGAAACTCTATCTCGCCCGATGAGCGCGATTGCCTTTGTAATTCGTTCTGGGAATCCGAAATCCATGGTCTTGGACACCGATCTGTGTTTTTTTTTTACATCGTGTCCCTGCAATATTCTCGGCGAAGACATCTGCGCAACACGCAGTCAACCCTCGAGCGCAGCCTGGGCCGCCGCGTCGTCCACAAAGAACTTCATCACAGCCGCAGAGTCGACGAAGTCCTTCACTGATGCGATTTTAGGGAGCCCGCCCTCTATCGGTTCGGTAAAATGGATGATGAGGATGTATTCGTCGGCCCACGGTGTCCCGGACACCGACTCGCCCACGGAAGAGGCATGCACGGTGAATGTAGAGCCGGCTTCGATAACCTCGTGGAGCGTTATCTGCGCCGGCGCCCCTCAGCCACGCCGCACATTCAAATTGAACGAAACACCGCGACGCACATTCAGGGACTTGAAGTTCGCTAGCCCTTTGGCGGAGAAATCCGAGTATGTGGCCCGGTCCATCTAGCCCATCCCAATTAGCTCGACGATAAATTCAGCTGGGTGGGCTGGCTGACTTTCGGCTGGCCCATGGATGCGAGGAGGAGCTGGACGCTTACGTCCGGCGAGTCGGTGTAGCACGCCATGATGCCTGCATGGTCGTTCGCCTTGAGAGCATCCACAAACTTCAGGAAGGCCTGATAGGTTGGGCTAGGATTCACGGGAGAGGTGTAGGGCATTGGGTTTAGACTTTCCCGTGTGCATGAGCGAAGTATTTAATGGGCCGCAAACGACTGTTCACTTGGGGTAGCGTGGACTCTACAGGCATCAAAATCAAAGGACTGATCTCAGACTCGCGGGGGTAGTGTAGCATGCGCTGGTCCTGCAAACCGCCCATTTTCTGGTGGCCGTCTGAAATAAATTCGAGATTCTGCCCGCAACGGCCGCAGACCAACCAGTCAATGTGGGAATTGGATATACGGACTTGTGGGATCGGAATTTCAAGGGAATTTTATTTTGATTCTAAAGTCCAGGCATAATGCCAGCTGATCCTGTCACGAAATTTCCTGTCATCTAACTTGCATCTAACACCAGCTTTTCAACCTTGGTTTAATTTTTAACTTTGAACCATGTGCCGAACTGTCAACATCTCCAAACAACCGCCGCTCTCTGAAAAAACGCTCTTACCTTATCCGGAGTCTTTATCCTTTCTTGCACCTTTCTGTCTCTCCTCTTCCGGCGAAAATCAGTGCACGTGCAAGATTCGTCTTGAGGCTCTTGACGGGCGAATCTCTGATTCCTCATGATATATGACCGTCCGGCGGCGTCTGACGTCAGTTCGAGAATCAAGTTTTTGTCGCCCCCTTGGCACGTTTCTCTCCGCAGCAACGGGGTGCCTTGTCGTGGGAGTCGCTGGGAGGCTTTACCTAGAGCACGACGACTCCAAAAGCCACCGATGTTGGGCAATCTCCGATTGGAGGTGCCGGCCGAGCCAGTAACCCAGCCGTGGCCAATTTCCAAACCGCGGTCCCATGGGCAGCGAGCACCGCCAAACTCCCATCAAGACCATTTCATTCCCAGCCAGCCTTGCGGCCACCATCAGGCTCTACTCCACCTCTCGGCATCCCTTGGTCTCCCGTGGGCTCTCCCTCTATGAATGCCTGGACGTTGCGCCGAGGTCGCTTTAGCGGGCCTAATGCTTTCATATGGGCTTTACAGCGGAACTAAAACACATGATTGGATCCGTCGTCCTGTGACCGCCGCGTTTTCTTTTTTTGTCGCGGTGGATTCAACTGTATTTTCTGATGCACTAATCGCAACGGTTACCGTCAGATAACCATGACGCGATGGTCCTACGTCAGTGGGACACTGAGAAGAAGAATAAAATTGTCGAGACTCCTGCGGAAGCGTCAACTGTTACGACCCCTTACTTTCCCTCTTGATCGATCCTCGCCACCCACTTCTATATTCTCGTTATGCGCTCGTTAATAGTCCTGTCTCTCGCGTTCTTCGTCCCTCCCATCGCCTCCCAGCAAATCTGGGACATTGTGAGCGCATTCCTGCACCCGATTTCCCCTAGTCATGACGTTCGGCTCTGCAGTGGCAAACGACATGGGATCGCTCGAAGCTTTTCACGTCTCTGCAGCCCTCGACGCCTATCAACTTCGTCTCGCCCAGTGTCATTGGGTCCGCTGACATTGTCGTCGATGATACGCAAACGTTCCAGGTTCGTCTCGCCCAATGCCATTGGGTCCACTGACATTCGTGATTCCAGACAGTCTTGGGCGTGGGGGGTACCCTGAGTGAGTTTTACGCGACTCGCCCGTGTCAATAATCTCATCCCTGCCTTAGCGGACTCGTCCGCTCTCATTTTGTCCAATATGAAGGTATCCATCCACGCCTGCAGGAGGCCAGACGTCTTAATGACCTCTAGGCCAAAAACTCCGCCAACTACTTCGCGTTGCTCAACTACATGTTCTCGCCGACTGACGGGGCCAATGCAGCTGGAATCGGGTGCGTAATTTGTATCCATTGCTCCGTTTCCATCCCTTGGCTAACGCTAGCTCTCATTAAGCTATCTTCGGGTTTCATTGGGCGCGTCGGATTTCTCTGCGAATCGTAAGTCTGATGCTTTGGCAATCTGAACCTGCCGTAATTCCCTACAGTCTACAGCTTCGACGACACCAGCGGGGATACCTCGTTCAACAGCTTCAATATCGGAAAAGCCCCTTCCTATTTGTACACGGTTATTAAAGACATTCAGTCGATCAACCCCGGTGCGTCTTTTCATACACCGCAGCCTACTCCTCCTGATGCCCCGCTCTGGCGTGTAGTTTTGAAAGGTGCATTCATTCATTGAGGGGCATGTATTCTGGCTGACCTTCCATCAGTTCATGTTTTGCCTTGGTCGCCGGTAAGCCAGCTTTAGCACCTCCCGTTCTATCTATCTCATGCTTCGCAGCCCGGGTGGATGAAAACGACCGGATCTATGAACGGCGGCTCGCTCCAATCTCAATACGTGTCGATCTGTCAGTAATCTGCCTATCCGCGCTCGCCGCAGCTGATAGACGGTTCCAGATGCGAGCTACCTTCTCAAGTGCCTCCAAGGCTTCAAGACGGAGGGAATCACGTCCCTGTACGCTATCTCTATACAGAATGAGCCGCAGGTAGGTATTAGTGTCACACGACCACGGCACAACTCACGAACGCCGGTTTCGCAGAACTCGCAGACTTCGTACCCTAGTGAGTGCTCCGAGATCCGTCCGCGAGGGAGAAGCTGATGACCTCCAGCGACATCGATGACTGTCGCTGTACACGCACAGGTCGGAATCGCATTGCGCGCGCTCATGAACAGCAACGGGTTCTCGTCAGTCAAGCTGATCGGTCAGTCCGTGTGCGAGCGGCGGCCGTTGAGCCTGGTTGACTTTGGGTTATTTCAGGATATGAACATAATTGGGACAACGCGGGCACCTATCCGATCCAGCTGATGAACGCCGCGCCCAACGCGTTCGACGGGGTCGCTTTTCACTGCTATGCGGTACGCTTCAGCGGGAGAGGACTCTTCTTGCAGTCACTTATTGAATCACAGGGCAGCGTATCTCAGCAGGACACGTTCCACGCGGCCTTGTGAGTACCGGTTATTTTTGGGCAGGGATTCACTGATGCTCAGATCTGATCAGTCCATCGAAAGCAGTGCGTCTTTCTGCTTTAATGTTCGATTTTAGCTCATTGTAGTGGACAGATATACTTCACCGGTGAGATTTCCGGCTCTAGTCGACGAAGATGAGCTAAACTAATCGTGCAGAATGCGCTGGAACCATCGGCAGCGATTGGGTAAAGTCCATGTTGAATTTTGTCAGCAAGGATCTAATCTAATCATAAATTATCATCGTGTTCCAGTGGAGCGACATCAAGGTGAACTGTTCCTTGCCTTCATTCTGAATACGCAGCTAACAGCACGTAGTGGTACATGGACAATCTCTTTATCGGTGCCATTACGCATAACGCGCAATCGGTACTGATGTGGAACATCGCGCTCAACAACGGCGCGCCCAAGTTGCCGGGCACGACCAGTTGCGGCGGCGCCGGCTGTCGCTCGATTGCGCAGATTAACACCGACGGCTCGTATAGCCTGAACCAAGAGTTTTACTCGATGGCGCAAGCGTCGAAAGCCATCATCCCGAAGGACGTAGGTGGCGCCTTTGGAAAGCGGATCGGTGTCACGGTCGGCGGGACACTCAACTGGGCGCTCGTCGTCGGCGCGTACGTGACGACCCGTGTCAAGTCCTCCGACTGGCCGCGGTACTCTCTGGTGGTGTTGAACTGTGAGCGTCTTCTTATTTAGTCGGCTCGAGGCTGACGGAAGAAAATTAGGGGACGATAACTCGGATGGGTCATGGGATCCGACTCCAGTGCAGACGACCATAGAGTTCCGTGGGATGCAGGCGAGTATTCCCTCCATCGCCTGAATTTCGTTGTATTAATAAACTTTCAGGCGACCTATACGTTCGTTGCAGTCTGATTTCTTCGTTGAGAGTTGACTAATAGTTTCCACAGCTTCCCTGTCGGAGTCACGACCTTGTGGTGGGTTGCATATCGCATGTGTAATATTTTCGCTCACGCATGGTATTCAAGGTGGTTCGCACCCGCGACTTCTTTGAAGAATGCGACGCAGGAAGGGCCCACGGAAATCTACGCGGAAACCGACGGAAAGCAGCAGCCCCTGGGCGTGTTTGCGTGAAGTTGAACCACGGGGCGCGGTCATGAAGACAGATATAGACATTATTTTACGACCTTTCACGACCATGTGGTAACTAAATATTGTACCACAGCTCATGATGTATGCGTTCAATTAGATATTCTCCATTAGGATTACGATTATTCATGATAGACACACCTTGGTCGACAGTCAACTTCTCAATTCGCACTTTAATGTATATGTGATGTACTCACGAGCTTGTTATATATCGGGATCCGCATCCACTGGCAGCTGACTTGCTTCAGCAAATGCTAGACCGGATCGTATTGTTGAAAGCTCCAGGATGTCATTCGCCGCAACTGTGCGGACATGAGTCACCAACCGGCAGCACAGGATCGAGTGCATGACTCTCAGAGGTCTAGTAAATACGTCTGGTGAGAACTGGGAGATGACAACTTGGAAAATAGCTCACGTATCGGCGAGAAGGTCAAGGCCAGGCTAAATGACTATGGATGAGTGATATTCCAGTTCCAAGGAATTGCAAGCACCGGCGCAAGTAATAAAACGACAATCCCCGATATTGTAATGGCTGCAAGGCTCGTCAGGATTTTGCAACGACATTAGGAACAAAACCTACGAAGAATGGATAGATAGAATAGTATCCCTGTGCAAATGTGAGTGCCTACGCCTTAGGTTCGGCCCGTGCATACCACCGCGGTAGAAACTGGTTAGAAGTTGAGTGTGTCCGCGAACACGTCGGGAACCGGAAACTGTGGAGACGAATTAGTTTGCAACCACTCGTGCGACCGGAGTTACACACAAGTTTGAATTCCTTTTACTACCGTCAATGCAACGACGACTGTGGGTTCAAGGTAGGAAGGTCTTTTCGATGGACAGCCCAGGCCCACTTACCAGTTTCCGTGGTCAGAAGAGAGACATAACCCACGAGCCCGACTCCGACTCCGCTCGATTTTTGTAAATAGCAGGCTGAGCTGGTGGATGGTGCAGATTGCACTAACGCAAGAGGTTCGACCAAAAAATCAACATGGCCCGCAATAAGTAGGTATGTTCTACCTTGATACGAAGCGGAAAATTTAGTCACAGCCCAAGCGTTTACGGCGACAAGGACCTGAATGAAGTACGTGAGCATATTTTTCTTTTGCCAGCGAAATCCTGACTATCCACATAGTCGTATACAAGACGACCAAATGTTTTGGGCGGCCATACAGCGCGTATGTTCGAATCATTAATATAACTGAGCGAGTCAGCTTGATTTCCAGACACAGCTTATGACAACTTTACTTTCGCTTAGTGCAATTCCAAGGCTGGAGAAAACTGGCGCAGGTGTGAGGGTTAGTTAGATCATCCTCGTTCCTCATCGCGCGCTTACTAGTATCAAATGACATAACGCGCTTGCAGGTTGCCGGGTCTGCAAAGACGTCCAATCTCTCTGAGAAAACTTGAAATCAAGATTTTATGGGGGAAGATTATAAAACACGGACCAATGAAAGCAAGCACGGTGTCAATGAAGGTGCTATACCTCGTCCAGAGGTATAAACACTTTATGAAGGTCCATTTCGATGCCCAGACATGGGTATACTTGGAAACCGCACATCAGATTGATTCCAGGAAGACTCTCGCCTCGACATACCTCTTGGTCCAGATGTATGACGGTGTCGTACGTCTTAAGCCCTTGTCAATCCAAAGGTGAAAGCTTTACAAAACGTCAAAAGTACCAGTAGAGTTAATGAGGAAGCTGCAAGATGGTTAAAAATCAGTACAGTATTCTTGAAACAATATGGGTGAACGCTACCTTTGACATACTGCGAGAGAAAACATCGGTGAGGAATCCTGAGGATGCGATCACGGTGCAGGTAACTCACGGCAACAATTTGGAGATCGGAAATGAGAACGAGAGTGTCTGAGTCCATAGCGAGGAAGATATGTAAGTAGTCATCACGATTATTTCACGGGCAGCTTAATTTAAAGGCCCGACCCGCAACCGACCCGCCATTGAATGGTGTGCGAAAACTTGATTCTTTCCGGACCAAGTTCGGAACAAGGCCATCAGATTGATTAGCTTGAAAGCCGCTTTCAAAGCCATGAGATGACACTTTGCGCATCGTAACCTATTGAAGTGGGCAAGAGGCAGAGTGTCACTACCTCGACGTGGGCCTCCGTCGGATTCAAGGTGAATTTCAACCTAATAAGACTCGGAACGTGCCAGTCCGGGTTGATCCGGTAGCAGCGTTACGTGGACCTTTGTAGTAATCTTAAGCGGCAACTAGCCGTACGTAGCCGTTTTTTTCGGGCTGCTCGAACGTTGCAACGTTATCCTCTTTCATCGCTGATTCTTACTATCAACCGGCAGCAAATGGCCACTGGCAACGAGTCCACGGCAGATTCTGCGCCGACTTATTCGGCTCCTCGAGATCAACTATTGCTGACTGAAGCAGCCTCTGAAGCTGAGCTCCCTCAGCTATTACAGACTGGGGGGCCTGCGGTGAAACTGGAGGATCTAGGGCCGATGGTCGTGAACAGTGATGGGGTAAGGCACCGAGTCCTGATAACTTGAAGCGTGTACACTTACTGAAATAGACGTTGTCTCGGATTTCGAACTGGTCCAACTTGACAGACCCCGAGAAAGAAAGGACACTGCGTGTGCTCTCAGCGAGAAACAAGTGCGTCTCGCACTCTCAGGGACTTGCATGCTTATCAGAGTTGATCTGTAGAATTCGCCTAGCCAACGAGGAGCAAAAGCTAAAGGATTCAACTGAACGCCAAGAATCCTCGTAACAGCTTTGAACTTGCACGACGATGCGCCTATGTACGGTTTTAATGCGACAATCCAATTGTACTATACTTTCGACCCGGAATACTTATCGGACATAATCGTGTCTGCTTCGTTCGGTGAGCCCTCAGGGTGTCTAGAATTCTCCGGCCAACCAGAGAAACTAAAGGATTCAACTGGAAACCAACAATCCTCACAGCAACTTTGAATCCCTGTACCATCTTAATGCGACAATCCAATCGCACTTTATGCTTTCTACCCTAAAATTCTTATCACTGGATGTAAGTCACCTCATGCCCGAGTTGCTGTTTATTTGCTCCATCGAGAACCGAAGTCCCGGCGAATATGCGGCAATCGGTGCCAGGGATTTACGTAATGACCTCGAGGACTGCTACAACGACTCAAGGTACGCGAAATCCCCCAATATTAAGCTCCTCTCACGAAATACTAGATGTCCGACGGCGATATACTGAATTCCCACGGGCTAGCGAGAGTCCTGGCAGAACAGGATTTTCAAACCGTTCGTGCTGGATGGCTCAATTCTCTATCCCACTTCGGATCCTTTCCGTTCGACAGGCTGCCTATTGAAATCGCCATCATGATCCTCAAGCTAGCTACGACCAAGTCGAGTGCTTACTCCGCGCTCATGCGGACCTCCCGCACAATCGCCGCCCTGGCGCGCCTGGAATGTGTCCCCGAAGTCGTTATTCTTTCCCATCGCGAGTCCGCCATCTCCTTCTACACGTGCGTGTCTGTGCACCCGGGAGTCGGTGCCGGTGTCAAGCAGCTCTGGTTCTTCCCTGGGCTCACGCGCACCCAGGCAGAATCCATCAATCCCGCCATCATGAACGCCTGCTGTAATGTGGAAAGACTGGCATGTTTTCCGAACGTCGTCGTCGCCATGTGTATGGGCAGCACCTTCAAGCACACGTCTCTCGTAGATGTGACCCTGATGGACCTGATTATTCCATGGGAGCGTCTTCTCGGTGCACGCCATGGCTCGAGGCTGTTCACCCAAGTTCAGACGCTGCGCCTTATAGGCAATGGTGGGACTCTTCCGCCCGCTATCCCGCCCCACGGAAAAGAATTCCCCAGCTTGACGGAGCTTACTGTCACGGCAAGGACGGTGACCTGCGTCCAGACGTACATGCTGGACCGTGCGAGATTCCCCAGCCTTGCGCGCATCGTTGTCTCCGTGCCTTACCTGCAGTGGCGGAGCATCGGGACGGGCTTCCTCATGTCGGAGCCAGAGCTGGCGGACGACCGCCTGTGTATCGTTCATTGCACGAAGAAGTGGAAGGAACTTGAGGTGTGGAAGCAGGGTGCGTTCAGCATCTGGAACATGGGCGTAACGAGTGGAATGTCCGGGCGGGCAATAACGGAAGGTTGGGCTTCATTTGACAAAACATGATTCAGATTGTTGAAATCCCCACAGAGCATGGAAGTGAACGCTAGGGTTGAAAATTGCCAAATATGTTCGTTCTTGTAATCCAATGCAAGCCTCGTTAATTACTCCGATATGTATCTGTACTAAAGAACTTCAATCTTCCTCCAATATCACATCCATCGAAGGCGGATGCTGAGATTCTGCGGGAGTATTCATGGGGAGTTCCTCAATGGATGCGTGAGCCTGCAATTCTCGGACCACGAAATGCACGCCTTCGCCCTGCGAAACCCAGGATCCCTACATGCGACATAAAGCTCCGGCGAATAGGACGAGCAAATTTCTGCGCACCTCCGTGCTGAGTTCATTTACAGTGAGCCTCCTCAGCGCGTAGCTGCTTTGCATGATCCGCGCCGCATGTTCTGCAGACACAGAGAACGCCTGGTACACCTGTAGCACGGCCGTGTGCAGGTGCTTCATCGTGGGCACAATGCTCGCAAACATTTCCTGTTAGAATTAGTTAGAAGATCGTCGAAGCGCTCGTATCACATACAAATCCGGCAATGTCAAGCGCAGCGGCGAACTCTTCCAGCGCAATGCACGTCCCGAAAAGAAGCGAGACAGATGAATCACTAATGAGCCAGCCGCCTAGATCGAGTGTGCGTAGCGTCCCGGAATGCATGTGCGAGAGGTCCTCGATCAGCGCGTCAAAAGATCTGGGCGCAAAAGACGAGTCGTCGAACTCTTCGCAGCACAGTTGGATGCGCTCAATAGGCGATTCTGATATTGCGCGGCTCACCCAAGCACATATCCGGTCGCTTATATCAGGGTCGTCCGAGGAGTGGTGCAGTACAGTTAAAGAACGCAAACGCTTCATCGGGCTGCCGCTCTCTGACGACTTGAATTGCAGGTAGTGTTGGAGTTGGACCGTTTCGAGGCAGGGTAGCTGACCAAGAAAATCGAACAGATCGTCATCTGTGATGGAGTATGAGAGCCCCAAAGAAAACGCGGTGATGTTCGTCAGAAGGGGCACAAATGAGCGCAACACCCCCGGCGTCACAGATCCGCAATTGCTCTTTAGAACCCTGTCAGAGCGCCCAGTAAAGGATCTGAGACAAACGCACAGTCAGGTGAAGCTCACTAAGCAAAGTCAGTCGTCCAAGCCAGTCAGGGAGAAGTTGCAGGATCGCCCTACTGGGGCTTTTGAGCTCCAGCCTCCGTAGACCAACATTGTTTGCCAAAATCGGTGCCGTTACTTCGTCCGTGCAGGATGAGTTGACTCGTAAGGTAACGAGAGAGGTTCGATTCTGGATTTCAGCAAGGATTGCGGTGAAGAGATCACTGTGGTACGTCTCGGGGAATATTTCCACAGTGCGAAGGTTCCCGAACGTCTTGACTGCTGTCAATAGCGTCTCAGGGAAGGGATCCGAGGCCGGAGCGCGGATTGAGAGATAACCTGCGTAATATGGCTCGCACTGAGCACAATGGATCAGAAATGCCATGATGCCCACCTCCGATGCGCAGAACTTGTACATGAGGAGAATTGTGCGGTAGGGAGGCGGAGGAGAGCACTGTGCCTGATCTCTATTATAAAATTTAACCCCGGCTCTCGTTTAATTCGAAAAACACTTACTTCCAAAGGATATTGCTCAACACTCGAGGGTTTAAATGCGGGCCACAAGAGAACACGAGAATAAAGGACTCGCGACGCTGCACGATTGAAATCCCAGTTCACCAGAGCACATTGGTAGAGTGTAGCCCTTTCCTCGATGAGGATTTCGAGTATCAAACACAGCAAATCGTAAGGGAACGAGCCATTGCTGGGCATGATGAGTGCTCGCCAGGGCTTAAGTTTGCCGAGTTCGGCAGGTACACAGTGATCGCGTCGAGTGATATCAGTAAACACACATACACACATCGGCAGTGCCATTCCCTGAGTCTACACTTAATATTTATCCTCGACAAGGATCTCGACCAACCATCGACACCATAGAGCCTACGTAAACCGAGGGGGACCTTTCGGCAGTAGCATTAAGCCAACTCCAGTGCGTATCAACCTAATTCCAAAATACTCTGTGATTTATGGAAGGATTCCAAGTCGTGGCGATGGCCGCTTCAGTGACCTCGAAGTCCTTGGCACCCCTACTCCAGTCCAATGAAGCGCCGCTACCAACCCAGGCAGCTCTTGTGCAAGATATTTTGCGGACAGAGGAGGTCACGCTGTCTGCATTGGGAGCAGAAATCTCTGCGCTCCAATTTAAATTGCGGATTCTTCAAAAAAAAACACGACAACCTCACTTCGGAAATGAACCAGCTCACCAGAATTCTCTCCCCGATTCGCCGCCTGCCGTTGGAGATTATTGGAGAGATATTTCTATATTTCTCCCCCTCATCCCATGTCGATTGGCAAAACACTCGCAAACGCCATCGAGTGATACTCCCCTGGGAATTGGGACAGATTTGTCGCTTGTGGAGAACAGTCGCCCTTTCTCTCGGGCAATTGTGGTCTGTGCTAGATATATCGTTTGGACGCCGCACGCCGTCGAAATGCTGGGCTCCCCGACTTGTAGAAGACAACGAGGAGGAGGGATTGATGTTACCCCGCCTCATCGAGCCTGTTAATCACGACTATGAGCCGGAGTATGGATATGGTCATTGGCCATACCTGCGTTTTAACGAGTTCGAGGAGGGGCTCGAAATTGAAGCCAGGCTGGACTTCATCGCAGGATGTCTCCAGCGTTCTGGAAACCGACCGCTCTCTATCTGCCTCTGCCCCACAGATTTTGCAGTCTTCGCCCTCCTCGACAGACTGTTGAAGCATTCAGCGCGTTGGGGGGAGATTGTCTTGATCGATCCTTCACTGCTTCTCCTGGACCGTATCTCCCACTTCGAGGGGAATCTCCAACAACTTCAGAAGATTGTATTCGTTCGATCTTTCGAGCACAATTTTCGCTACCAATGTGTCCCCAATCTCACCGATCTCAGCTTGGTGGACGTTACCTTACCTCCGGGGTGTAGTTCCCACATTCCTTGGTCTCAGCTCACAAGATACCGTGAAATCAATTGTTGGTGGGATGAGTCGGAACCAACCGACAGATTAGCGTCCTATCGACAACTCGAAAACTTGATCATTTTGCGCCTGGATGTTCTCCATCAGTGGCTGCTACCAGAAACCATGGTCTCCGGAGTCAGCTTGTCTTTCCCGAAGCTCCGGGTCGCATCCTTCCGTTTCCACTGCATTACCAACATCGATGTTTTACAATCCTTCGATATGCCGGTGCTGGAAGTTGTCAGCGTAGACGGCTTTGGCACGAGCCTCTCCATATCCGGTCCTTTGCCGTGTTTAAAGATTTTACGAGCGCGCATACCTCTACGCGAGTGCGAAGACGCTGCGGAGCACATACTGGAAATGTGTCCAGCTCTTACAGAACTCGCCCTTGACGGTCCCGATCTCATATCAAACCATCTCATCTCCAGACTCACCTCCAACTCCGACGAGCCACCCATCTGCCCCAAATTGCAGACAATTAGATTTTCGAATAGGGCGTTCCTTCACAACGAGTGCAAGTGGACGACGTTTTTGGAGATGCTCCGAGCTCGATTTAAGCCTACGATGGAAACTATATCCCCCCTTCGAGCATTCGAATTCTATGTAGGTAGGCATGCCGACGAGACGGTAGTCACGAGCTTGAAGCTGTTGAGAAGGCGAACACAGTGGGATATCAAGGTCGGCGACGAGTGCAAATGGCCTGAATGGGACAATCTGCATTTGCTGACCACCTGACTCGTGCGCGGATGGGAGGAAGGCGGACTGTTGAACGAAAGGAACTGCATACAGACAACTAGTACAGGGATGTCGGGGCAATCAATATATCATCAACCCACTTGATTAAATATACGCTCATCGACATCCACGATCTGCGCAGTGATTTATTCCTTCGTCCACTTTTCGCCCTTCAGAGTGAATCTAGCAAAGGGTAAACGCAGCCCATAGTACAGGAAGTGCACACTGACTTATAGTCCCAATCGGTCTGGTCTTCTCGAGTCACCAGGTCCAAATACACTTGCGCATGCTGGGGCCCACTCGCGAAAAAATCTGAAAGGGGATTTAGCACACCTCCTGTCTCGCTAACAAGGGTTGCATAGTAGAACCTAAGATACTAATCAGACATTTCGCTCGAAACTTGTGAATCAACACCCACCGAATATTTTCTTTCGAGTACGCTGAGGCAAAGATCTCCATCAAACGCCACTCCATGAGCTTCTGAATATTCGAACCAATGAGATCAATGAACGCGGGGTGTTCGGCGGCGGGTAGCCAGGGGAGAGGATTTCCCGTCACAATGAACGTCGTCTGGGCGGCTTTGTGGATTTCCGAGCGGAAGCCATGCAAAGCCTCCTGCGCAGCTGCAAAAACGACCAGGCCTACCCCCGTTTCTTTCGCGAGAGACTCGAGAGGAAGAGTCAGTGGGTCTCCGGGAACAATGGGAGGTGCAAAGGTCGCAGCTACAGCAGAGACATCAGTCCAGGTGTCAGTGGATTAATTCAACGAAGATACCATTGAAGATCACAACGTTCGGGGGACCAAGTTCCTTGTTGATCGTCGCAAATGCTGTTTTGACACTTTCTATGCTCTGAGCATCCACTGCCACAGGAAAGTATCCGTCTTTCTTGACCTGATCGAACGCGGGTTTGCGCGACCCGAGAGCGACCTGGTAGCCTCTGGCTTTGAGTGCAGCAGCCGTATATTGACCGACGTTGGCTCCAGCTCCAATAATAAATGCAGTGAGAGGCGACATGGGAGGGATTTGATGCTACGTAAATTAGTTGGAGAATATTAAATAGGTCTAGATACTTAACGCCAAATGGACAAAGCTGGACGCGGATATCCGAGAGGGGCGAGAGATGAATAATGCTCATTGCTGACTGCTCATGCGCAGTTGCTGACTGAGTACTGACATATCTTGGTTCCAAGTAACCTAACATACACCACGAGGACTGCGCGATGTGTATGCATTAGGAGCAAGTTCTCCGGCGGTCGCGGTGTCCGGTCGCGGCACTATATGGATCCGAATGTTCTCGTGCCCGGTTACAGTGTCGCAAGGCCAGTTGGCTGTACCGTTGGGATGTAGCTCCAGAGCCATAGTGGAAACCGCAAGACAAGTATAGTAAATCCCGCCGGCGGAATCGATCCGCGAGTATTTGCCATGACAGTTAGCGATAAGCTGTGAAACCTTCGCTGGAAGGAAGGAAGGAAGATATATACCGCGGTGGTCCCGTTGAGGAACGTAGAGAAGTCGATCAATCGCAGATCAGTGGTCGAGGGGAGTTGGTTTAAAACAAGTTTAAAGCAGGTTCCGAGAGTTGTTTGGTCAAGAGGCTGCCGACCAAACACGTTGAGCCAAAACCAAACTAGAGACAGAACTCTAGCGCAATAGTAACCAATAGTTGCTGCATCGTCGCACGATGTGTTGCACCGAGCTGGAAATTTCTGAATCGAGCATCGAGCGTCAAGGTCCCAGGAATACGAATCCGAAGACAAAAACCGAAATCCAAGACCGAAAGTAATAATACACAAAGATCCAATTTAGAATAGCCCTAGCAGGTCCTCCTGCGGTTGTTGTGCAGGCGTCGATGACACAGGGGGCGGAGACATGGCGGCGGGCGCTCCGAAGCCGGCCCCGAACGCACTCACGGGATTAGGCGTGAGCCCCACGGCAGGCATGCTCGCCGAGCCGAAGATCGACACGAGGTCGTCGAGCGGGTTGCTCGACATGCCCGACATGAGGTTCGCCGCCGCCGGCGTCTGCGTAAGCACCTCCGTCGCCGCGAGCCCCGAAGGCTGCCCGTCCATCGACAGGTCGTCGCCAAAGTCCCTGCGCAGAATTAGCGTCGAGGACGATGAAATAATCAGACGCTCACAGGAGGTTCTCCGCCTGCTGGCCCGCGGCGACGGTCTGCAACGCCTTTTTCGCAGAGAACTGGTCGTCGTCGGAGAACCTAAGAACGTTTGAATAACATGACCTAAAGAAACAAAAATGGAGGATGCTTACTCAGCACCCTTGCGCTGGACGGAGTCCGCGCCAATGCGGCCCAGCCCAACGAACGTCTCTGCTGGCTTGTGGTACACACTGGAGAGGTTGGACACCTCGCCCAGCAGCTCCTCAAGTAGCGCAGGCGCGATCGTTGTCCGGGGGAGAGAAATTGGCGGGCGGTGCGAGAGGACCACCGCCTGATGGGGTCAGCCTTACTACGGAACCAGAGACAGAAAGCTCACCTTCGCGGCCCCGGGGTCGGTGGAGAGCAGTCGCCAGTAAATGTACGCGCGATCGCGCACATCAGGCGAGTCGCAGTCCTTCGTCGCCTTGTTGAGCACAAGCTGCACGATCGCCTGCGACGAGTCAGGCTTCTTGAGGAACAGTTTGACCACCGCGGTGAGCGTCTGTAATTGGACCTGCGAGGCACATCAGTATGGCCAACGATCATCGAAAGTGCGCTACGGACAGAATAGGATTCGTCTATGAAGCTCTCTACGAAAATGTTGAGCAGCTCGTCCGCGTTGTCGATTTTGTTAGCATATTCGCCGATGATCCAGATGAGTGACGCCTTTGCCTCCGGCTCGTCCAGCTCGTCGAGGTTGGAGCACAGAGTCGGGATAACGCCTTCATATGTCGAGGGATATTTCCGGAAGATATCCTGTCAAGGGCGGTAAGATAATGTCATCACGCCGGGGACCACTGAACCTTCATAACAACCACAGCCTCTTGCACAACGTAGCTGACCCGTGTAGCGATAAGCTCAAGGAGAACGTTCACACATCGCTCCGCAGCGGCATCGATCTTGACGGCCGTCTGGCCGATGGCTTTGATGCTCTTTCGAACGAAATCGACGTCGACCTCCGAGGCGTATCTGAGGAGGGTGAGGGAAGCCCAAATTGGTACAACGAAGACACCCACTCTTTGAGCTCGCTTAGCAGCGCGTCAACGTTATTCTCGCTTGCCAGCCGTACCATAATGTCAAGCTTCTCAATCTTGACATAGAGTGGGTCGTTATACTTGCAGAAGAACACCCGCATCTCGGTAGAGAGAATCTCGGGGCGCTTCTGCAGCAGCAGATTGATGTTCCGCAGCGCGACCCATTGGACCTCGGGTGGCGAGGAGAGCAGCGTCACCAGTGGAGGCGCCATTTTACGGATGAGTTGTTTAATGAGATCCTCTCGCCGCACACCGCGGATATGGATCATGATGACCTGGGCCAAGGGGAATCAGATACAGGGAACGATTTCTGAGGCAAGGTCGAACCTTGACGGCGGCGAGGACCACGCTGCCATTCGCATGTTGGAACTGTGGCACGACCCGTTCGCATATATGGTCGCTCTCCTTCTCGTCCTGCGGGACGTAGCGAGCGAGGGCATTCAGGATGGCGACACGGCCCCATTCGGAACATTCGTTGAGCGCGATCAAGAGCTTGTTCAGGATGGATGCAGAGATGACGAAGATGCCTGGATCTGAGGTGGAACTGGAGGGTTGCGATGAGGCGGCGATATGGATGTCCGTTAAAGCGGCGACTGTGTTGGCTACGACCTCAAATTTTGGTCAGCTGGCGGATCGAAAATAAAGAGTAAAGGTAGGGGAAGAGTTAAACTGAAGCCGGCTGCCCAGAGATATCCACAACGGAACCCTCCAGTTCCAGCACGATCTGATGACTGTATACAGCAAAGGTCGATGTACTCACCATTGGATTGCTATCTGCGATCATGTCACGCAACTGGTCCAAGAATCCGTTCTCTATGACGAGCTCCGGCTTGAGGTCGTATAGTTTGGCAACACAGAGGGCAGCGGTTTTCCGGACGTACGGGTTCTCGTCACGGAGGCATTTCTGCAAAGGGTCGCACAAGTAGTCGATAATCTTTTCGGCACGTAGAACCCCCATGGTGCGGATTGCAAGGGCTCGGACCAGAGGGTTTGGGTCGTCCGTGTCCTTCACGAAGGTGTTCACTGCCAGGATGACGAGTTCCGGCTGCGTCTTTGCATAGTTCATGAGGTATAGATACACAAGCTTTTTCTGTTCCAGATCGTCCGTTTGCATATTTTTGAGGACGTCGGGGAAAAGGCCGCTGACGTCTACGCATGTTATTGCTTGCATGCATTTAGGTGTCCCGGGCACGCACCTTTGCCAACGGTCATGGAGGCAATAACGCGCTTAATAGCATCCCTGCGTTTCTCGGGGTAGCCGCTGTTGAGGTCGACGCTGAGCTCGTAGTTCTCTCCCTTGCGCGGGGCTCGAATGCTCATCGTGGTCAGACTCTAAGCGCGGCGGATGGGCAGGTAAGATAGATTAGCACGTCAAGGACAGGCGTTAGATGACACGTGATCTGTCCGCTGCCAAACACGACTACACGCGTTCCTTCCCATCTTTTCCTCAAGAGTACTCGATCCTTCTCTTGAACCTATGGAACCCCCTAAACCACAGTTGAACTTGTGGAATAACCTACGCGCAGCGAATTCGGTGGTGTTTGCCGCGTCTGCTCAATTCCCGAGCTTTGGCAGTGCCACTGGCAGCTATAGTCCCAGTTGGAATGAACCAGCGAGTCGCAACAGTTAACGGGCGTAGCCAGCAGTGACAGTGCCCTAATAGCAATCGAGTGGCCCCGCAGCTTCGAAACGGTGCCGAGTCTCAGACTCATTCTGCGCCCCTCTGCACCCCTTATCAAGGAGGGATAAAGGAGCTCGGAGCCTTACTTCCACCCAACCCACCATGTCCCCAATTTTTGGACTATATTACTACTCCTCCGATAACCGTGTCATTTCACTCCCCTTGCAAAATGTCCGCGCAGAGGCCAACATCAAGGAACTGGCTGCCCAAGTGAAGCTCACGCAGGCCTATGTCAACGACGCAGCCTTCCCGATTGAAGCGACGTATTCGTTCCCGATACCCGCCCGCGCGGCGGTCTGCAGCTTTGTCATGGTCAAGCAGGACGGCACCAGGGTCGTTGGATCTGTTCTGGAAAAACAGGAGGCCAGAGAGACGTACAACACCGCAGTAGCGCAGGGACAACAGGCATCATTGTTGGAGCAACATACACCAGATGGTGAGCACACAGTATATCGGTAATTTTACAGACATTAACCGCATTGCAGTGTTCCAGGTGTCCGTCGGAAACATCCCGTCCAATGAGCAGGTGCAAATCGAGTTGATATACGCCACCGAACTTTCCGAGGATGAAGAAAACGATTCCATACGGTTCCATGTCCCGATTCACATTGGTGCTCGCTACGGACAAGCACCCCAATCGACATCGACGCCTGCCTTCAGCAACGTCTTCATTTCCTCGTCATCCAGCGCCCCCTTCTTGACCATTGACATCAGTGTCGAGGCCATCGCGCCCATTGCGAAGATCGGCTCCCCTTCGCATACGGTCTCCACCGAGTTGGGGCCCGATCCAAAGCTCCCCAATTTCAAGGAACTCCCGTTCTCCAACTACGCCCGCGTCTCCCTCTCCTCTGACTCTGTCCTCGACAAGGATTTTGTTCTCACTGTCAAATCCACGGGCCTCGATACCCCCCGCTGCGTCGCCGAGTTCCACCCCACGCATGACACCGTCGCGCTCGGCTTGACCCTCGTCCCGCGCTTCAAGCTCCCTGACCTCGCACGCCAGGAGTTCATCTGCCTCGTCGATCGCTCCGGCTCCATGGACGGCGCGCGCATCGCCGCCGCGCGCAAGGCCCTCGTCGTCATGCTGCGCTCCCTCCCGCACAAGGACTCCCTCTTCCAGATCACGTCCTTCGGCAGCCGCGCGCGCGCACTCTGGGCGGACGGCAGCCGCCCGTACAACCAGGAGACACTAGAGGCAGCAACACGCCACGTCGACGGGATGACCGCGGACTACGGCGGGACGGAGATCCGCGGCGCGCTAGAGCAGTGCTTCGCGGCGCGCAAGCGCCATCTTCCGACGAGCTTGTTCGTGCTGACGGACGGTGAAGCGTGGGACCTGGACGCGGTGTTCGACGCGGTAAAGAAGGCGGTGGCGGTTGCGCCGCCGAACGCCCCCTTGCGCGTGTCCGTACTGGGTATTGGCGACTCTGTGTCGACAGCGATGTGCGAGGGCATCGCGCGCGTGGGCCGCGGGACGTGCATGTTCGTGGGCGAGCAGGAGACGAGCTTCACCGGGAAGATCGCGCGCCTTCTCAAGGCCGCTAGGACTCCCCCCACTTCGAATATATCTGTCGATTGGGGGCGTCCGCTTGCTGAGGATGGAAAGGCAGCAACACAGCCCGAAGATGATTTCGAGATGGTCGAGAGGGATACTGTGACGCCGAAGAAGTCTCTGAACATATTTGACGAAGACGTTGACCCCCTGCACGTCGAGTACAAGCAGGCTCCCCCGCCTACTTCCGTTTCCTTGCCTCCTTTTCCCGCAGTCCAACAATCGCCCTTCACGATCCGCAACCTCTTCCCCGGTGTCCGGTTAAATATCTACGCCATCTTGCAAGGTATGTACATCCAATATTCCGTCTCTAATTATTCGATCCGAGCCCTCTATTTCCAGGTAAAACCATCCCCGAAACCGTCACCCTCCGAGGGTCCACGGCGGACGGCGCGGAAATCGAGCTCCCCATCCCGGTTACGCTGAGCCACCTCCAGCACGACTCCGCAGCTCCGCCTGCCCTCCACGCCCTGGCGGCCCGCAAAATTATCCAGGACCTCGAGGATGGACAGCACGGACTCGTCGTGGCGAATCCCGACGACGCCGACCTCCTGGCACGCACGGTCAAAGCGAGCGTGGTCCGGCTTGGGACGACATACTCCATCTCGAGCACCCACACGTCCTTCGTCGCCGTCGATGAGGGAGCGCCGCTGCCCCCGCACGTGGCTATCGTTATGCGTCAGAGAGAGCCAGTCCAGTTTTGCGTTCGCGCCGGTCCAATTTTTCGCTCGCGCCGGCCGTCGACGAGGGGCTCCGTTCCACCGCCTCCGCCGTCTGCCGGCGCGCCGCCGCCCCCACCGCCTGCACCAGGGCCACCTCCTTCTGGTGGAGCGCCCCCTCATGCACCGCGGTACCGTACTAGCGCGCATGACTACAGTGCGTATGACTACGGTGCCATATCATCCCTGGTCATGACCACACCCCGGGCCAGCATCGCACCTCCGAGCCCGGCTTCGGCGATGGTTCCTTCGGCATACCAGAGCCAAGCCCCATCTTCGCAGGCGTATACACGCTTCGCCGCCCAGGCTCCCGCTCCACAGGTGCATACACGTTTCGCCGATTCCGCTCCAGCTGCGCAAGCGTCTCCCATGCGAGCAAACGAAACGAGCTTCGGCAGTGTGGCGCGCTGCAAGAAGAGGGCCGTAGTCGATGACGACGACGAGGAAGAGGAAGAGGCGGACGAGCCCGAAGGGTCCCCCGCGCTTCCCACAGATCCCCTCGAAGCTCTCGCACGTATGCAGTCCTTCGATGGCCGTTTCTCCCTCGACGTCTTCGAGTTCGTGACGCTCTCAACCGACCTCGAAGCAGTGCGCGCGCTGTTCCCCGCGGGCGCCGATGACACAGTCGTGGCTACCGTGCTCGCCATGGCGTTTCTATCCACGAAACTGGGCGCAAACGTAGAACGCGACTCTTGGGAAGGCATGTATGAGAAAGCGAAGGACTATGTGCAGGAGGCCATGGGTGTAGATGCTTTCGCGGTGGAACGACTCGAGGGTGAAGCTGGGAACATGCTCGCTTGATTTCTGTACAAGTAACTCTATTCGACAAATCGGATGTAAAGCGAAGCTCTTGATATCAGGCAGTCGGCAAATACAGATCGTCCCAGTCAGGCCACTTGCACTCGTCGCCGACCTTGATATCCCACTGGGTCCGCTTTCTCAGCGCCGTCGAGCCCGCAGCTACGGTCTCGTCATTAGCCCGCGTATCTGGATAGAGTTTGAATGACCGAAGGGGCATATAGCTTCTATCGTAGGCTCAAATCGAGCCCGGAGCATCTCCACAAGTGTCGTCCACTTGCATTCCTCGTCAATGAACGCCCGATTAGAAAATCTGATTGTCTCCAATTTGGGGCAGAAGGGCGGACGGAGGCGGTGGGGGATGAGTCTGGAGACGAAATCGTCCGATATTAGATTGGGGGCATCAAGAGTGAGATCTGTGAGATCTGGAAACGTTTCCAGTATCCGCTCCGCCTCGCCTTGACGGACGTCCGCATTGGCTATGTGGAGCCGAAGAATTTTCAATCGCGGTGATGAGCGAGGAAGCCCAAGGCTCGCGTTTGGAGAGTGCACGGTCAAGAGCTCCAGCGCCGGCATCTCGAATAAGTGTAGGACGTCCGTGTTGGTAGTAAAAGCCGTGACAAATATCGACAAACGGAATGATGCGGCTCGCAGATTGGGGAAGAAGATGGTGTCAGGACCCAGACCTGGATCCTGAAATGAAGTGTACCAAAAGTGCAGGTGCAAAACAACTAGATTTTTGAGTTGTCTATAGGACGCGACCCTTTCGCCTGGAATCCATGAACAATTGATTTCACGGTATCTTGTGAGCTGAGACCACGGGATACGGGAAGCACTCCCCGGGGGCAAAACAAAATTCACCAAGCTAAGATCGGTGAGATTGGGGACACATGAGGGCTGAAAAACGAAGTTGGCGCGAATAAAACCATTGAATACAATCCTCTGGAGCTTCCGGAGATCCCCCTCAAAGAGGGAGAGACGGTGCACTAGAGGCTGTGAAGGATTGACCAGGATCAGCTCTTCCCAGCGCGCTGAATGCTTCAACAGGATGTCGAGGAGGACAGCAGCCGCAAATTGGGGGTGTGGAAACGAATAGACAGCGGTCGGGTTGCCGGACCGCTGGACACATCCGTTGATGAAAAACTATAGTGGCCTCGATTTCGAGTGCCTCCTCAAATTCCTGGTTACCAGCATCGGAGCGAGGTGGCCAATGCGTGAATTCATCCTCCTGAATATGCTCGCCATCTCCCACAAGCCGGGGCGCTCTGCACCTCGACAGGATAGATCTAGAGCTCTGAGGCGCTACATCTAGCACAGACCACAATTGCCCGAGTGAAAGTGCAATTGTTCTCCACAATCGGCAAATATGTCCCAATTTCCATGGGAATTTCACTCGACTATGGGCTTCTTGGATCCAAGTTTGAGCTTCTTGGATCCGGAAATCGGAATGGCACTGGAACGAGGGAACAAAATATAGGAATATCTCTCCGACAATCTCCAACGGTAGTCGGCGAATGGGGGAGAGGATGCTGGTATATTGATTCATTTCTGAAGCTAGGTCCGCATGGTTAATCTGAAGGGTCTGCAGTTTGAATTGGAGTGCACATATATCTGCCTCCAGCGCAAAGAGATCGGCGTGCCTGTCTAGCAAGATTTTTTGCACGAGAGCTGTCTGAGCTGGTAGCGGCGCTTCATTTGATTCGAGGAGCGGTACCAAGGACTCCGGAGTTGGGGTCCGGGGATGAAGGCGCCATCGATACGGCTTGGATATAATGTACTTAGCAAATCACAGAGAATTTTGGAACTTGGGGTGATACGCACTGGAGTTCTTGGAATGCTAGGTAGGTAACTTCCAGGGTAAGTAGGCTACTTGCCAGGCAGTGGCGCCGCCGCGCCGATGGTCGAGCGCTGATGAGTGGCACTGCCAATCTATATATGTGTGTTTATTGATGTTATTATCCAGCGCCTCTCTTCTTGCCGAACTCCCAGCTCTGAGGCTCGGAGACGTCGTTCCTGGGGCTTGAGTTCATGATATCTACCTCGAGGCCTGTACTCCATGACCGCTCGAAACGTCTCCTTTCTGGCAGCGATTTCTTCCGACACTTCAAGGTTTAAGTTCGATGCGGGTTTTGGCACAAGAGCCTGTCTGCTACGCTCAGAACGAGGAGCAAGAGAGGAAGTTTGTCAAGAGAGACTATCTGCTACGTACACCAAGCTCCCTCAACTACTAGTGAATAATGGATTCTCTGCTGGTTATTTCCATAGTAATTCAGGGTCGAGCGGAGTCGGGCGGCCACCCAGAATCTAGAACCATTTCCCGGGCCTACGCTAAGTAGTTCCAGCATGGAGCTTTGACATTTCCGAGCTTTCCTTAATAGAGAGCATAACCCTCGTAGTAGCTTGGTCTTGGACCCTGCTCGTATCTCAATTCTTGTTGGCGATTGGTACTCATTTTCAAACAGGGTTAGACTCGAATTTTGCATCCCCGCTGACTCCGTACACTCCGCACATGACGAAACAATGTGGCTTGGGCGGCGGTGTCCATTGCCATCATAATGTTCAGTTCCTAAGATGTCCCTGGCCAGTGGTATCTTATCCTCCAGGTTATATCGCGTCCATGACGGACGATCAGTATCCCGCGGTGTCAAGGCGCAAATTACAAGTCTCCGTTATCCCGAATAATATTTCTCATGGTGACTTAGCTGTTTCACGGACACGTATCAGCTGAATGGGTTAGCGAATCATACACTTGCATCTTGAAGAAACTTCAACTCGAACCGATCGAACCAATTTATTTGTATCCGGATAGTACTGCCTGCATCGATTGCAGTCCTCCGTAATTGTTTAGAAATCCCCCGCCAACGGGGAACTTGGTGACAGCATTTACAAAACTCCGAACTCATAGGTCACCCGGGTCTCAGCGGGCATACCATTAGCGGGGGCAAAAGGCACAGCCAATAACCAATTTCCCTCTTAGTTGGCCTTGGTATACAGCCAACTCAGGATTCAAGGGCGTCACCCTACAATGCGACAAAAAACAATTAACGGACTGCTCCGATTAGGCTTGGTGTCTTCGGCTACCACTCGGGCTAGGCCAGGACTCGGAATGTAGAGTTACACTCGATACCACATCCAGGCCTTCCGAAACTCCATGAAACAGGATTAGTCCCCCATATCAGGCAACCCCGTTCTGGTCAAAACCGTGCGAGGGAGTCGGCGGGAAAGCCGAAGCGCTGTCCGTGTACAGTATATAAAGCACCAACGGGGGTGGCCAGACTTTCAAAACCATGAACACCGTTATTAATGTCCTGCGCCTCTCTTACTTGCGTCTTGCATATTGTGCTCACGCCTTAAACAATTTCTAGGCTCCATCTCATGCCCAGGTCCTCGTGATCGGTGGGGGGCCGGCCGGCAGTTATGCTGCGTCTGCTCTAGCCAGAGAAGGAATCGATGTAGTTCTCCTTGAGGCTTCCAAGTTTCCCAGGTACAATTGCATTAAATCTCGATGAACCGTTCTGATTTTCCTCCTAGGTATCACATAGGTTTGTTCATTTGCATGACCTGGCAAATGTATTTTGACCTCGAAATAAGGGGAAAGCATGCTCCCCTCTCTTCGCCACTTTCTGCGATTTATAGGCGCCGAAGAAAAGGTGGAAAAGCACGGGTTTCAGAAGAAGGTGAGCTGCTCGTCTTTCGGGACCACATGAGTCTCACCATAAATCTAGCCCGGAGCAGCCATCTTATTCAGTACGAAGTTTTGATGCCGAGTCGATGTTTCCTTAGCCCACTTCTCCACAGATCAATGGAAACGCGAAGGCTACACCAAATTTGGAGAGAACAACCATTCTTGGAACGTCGTAAATATAGCCTTCGCCCATCTTTCTCCCTTACCTAATTGCAACCACCATCAGCTCCGCTCAGAGCTGGACGAAATTCTGCTGCGGCACGCGCAAGA
>JARGYA010001047.1:0-25578 GCA_029204335.1 Mycena vulgaris | reverse complement strand
GAAGGGGAGCTGGGGCGGATGGGAGAGGTTTCAGAACTTGACTGGCGCGGAGAGTCATCTTTCCAGGTAAAGGTGCTCAAATCAAATTCTCCGGGCTCACGAGAGTCCGGCCAAATATCGAGTCTATTCATAAGCATCAATAAATGCATCAGAGAGCTCGTCTGGGAGCTCGAAGGTACGTGTGAGGCGTTGGGAAGAGGGTCCCAGTTCTCCGCGCGAGATTGGGTCCGAAGGATTACGAGCAGATTCTATAAAACAAACTCCGGGACAATCAAATGTTCCGCGAGCCTCGCGTAAGTGTGACGGACACAATGGTTGATTTCGATGTTGGGGCTGCAGCGTTTCTCTTGGGCTCCGATGGCTCCATTGTTGTCGGAGTGGATGAGGAGACGGATGTGGCTGAAATTACCCTGCACCAGAAAGTACGCCAAAAGCTCGAGGGCGACGGCCCGCCCAGGCAGTTTCCAACGATCTGTGAGTCGAAAAGCGGCCCATGAGTCAGCGATCATAATGCCGATGCCCCAAGTGGTGGAAGCGTCAACATAGATCTCCATGTCGCGTAAAGGTCCCACGGGACGCAGTTGGCGGTAAAGCCCTGGTATGCTCAGCTGTTGTTTCCACCACCGGAGGGTCTTTGCCAGGGATTTCGAACCGCGATACCGGATGAATTCACGGCCCTTGAAGTGGGCCATGAAGTTGGAGATGACCGGCAGGTACGAGCTGCCTTTCTTGTACACAAAACAGATGTGGACAAGGGATCCGTGGATTTTCTGGATGTCAAGGAGCGACAACGGGATGGCATTCTCGACCCGCGATAGCATGTCCATCACGCGTCCCAGGAACTTCAGACGCTTCTTCTCGGGAAGAGAAACCTGCCGGCGTATCAAATCCCACTGGAAACCGATGAACGTCATGATGTCGGCAAATATTACCCCTGTCTTCGCCAGATTCCAAGAAACTTGTACTGGTCCGATGAAATGCATGGTACTGTCTCGATCGGGCATGTATTGATATATGCCTTCCGTGAAAAGGCCGTCGGGGACCGGGTAGCGGAAATTGCTCATATCGTCTTCGTACTTGAACACTCACAAGGATTCTTTGCCCGCCGCCTCCCAGATGTCCACTGCGGCATTTGCGATCTGACCAGCATTGCTGCTCGCTGATCGCGCTCCGAAAGGATGGGTTGTGATCTATGTAGAATTCGCCGTTGACACTCACAACCAGATATGGTTTGTGGTCCGGTAGCACCGGACAGGTGCGATGAAATGCTTTAATGTCGAAAGCGCACGCCTGCGTGCCTAAGATTGAAGCCGACGCAAACTCGTTTGGCGTCGGGGCCCTGGTGGGGTTTGCTCGTCCAGAGCTCCCCGTTCCGCATCGCCGTGAAGCAGTTAGAGCCCTCTCCGACTTGAAACGTTGTGACGCTGGGATGGTGGTTTTGTAGCCTGTGATTACCCTCGCATGTGATGCAGGAAGGTACGTTGCGGGTACCGTCGCGATTTGCACTGTGAAAGGAAGAGCCGTCCCCTCGGGGGGACTGTAAATCCCCACGAAAGGACGATGGTGAGCTGTTCCCTGCTTTGAAACTTTCAACGGGCGCGAATCTTCGAATTCCCGATCAAATGGCCGCTTCCGGGTTGGAAGATCCGGTGGGGCGTACATGGCCGCTGCGCGCTTCGCGTAGAGCAGGGTGGCGAAATGTTGCGCATAATAGGCCGCGTCGAAGAGGGTGCCTTGGAGGATAGCGTGTCTAGCCTCTCAAAGGGGTACCAGACCGCATAATTCTCCTCAAAGTCCTCGCAATTCATGAAGAAATTGCGGTGCTGCTTGAATTCGGCGATGTAAGTGGTCTTGTGCCCGGTGGCGGCGGCGACTGGTACCACCTCGGAGAGTTCTTCGAGGGCAGTTTCCATATTCAAGGATCCCTGTTGCCATTTCAATGGGGACATGCAGGATGCGTGCTCGTCCGAGCCCCAGTCGGGGGGAGTCTGTATCAACTTTAGCATGTCAAATATCAAGACCTTGTCTGGGCTCGGGTTGTCGAGGGTTGGGTCTGATCGAAAGAGCTTAGTCGGGATGTCGTGCCCCCGGTGCAGGATCATCTGTAGGCGCTGGTCCGAGAACCAGTGAAGGGGCACGTAACAGTTGTGAGAATGAATTGGAGGATGACTTGCGGAATTTTGACCGCTGGGCGCTGGCCCGGCATCCTGACAACGGGGTTGGTCAAGATCATAAATCCCTTGATTGGGCGCCCTTTGGTTTTATCGCTTTTCTCCGTGTCTGTGCGTTCTACCCTCTTCCTCCTGGCTCGTTCCAGCTCACCTCGAATGAAGGCGGGAAGCGGTCCGACGTCCAAGCAGTAGAGCTCACTGTTGATCATGTCCAACATGTCGTCCGCCGTGTATCCGTAGAAAAAGTGCAAAGGCGGACCAATGTCCGGATGCTTGACTCTGTCTTCTTGACAGTTCAATGTCTGGTCGATACTGGTTTCGTTGAACCTCTCCGCAGCTAGGTTGTGCCTGTTTCTGATTCTCAAAGTCCGGCCTGTAGGATCTTTTGAGGCCGGAGGTATCATGCGCGCGTCGAAGTCAAAAGTGGCAGGAATGGGAGCTATAACTCCAGCATTAGGTAGTGTAGTCATGTCGAAATTTTCTGCGGAAAGGACAGTGGTCCAGCGAGATACTGAGAGTGGTGCGCGATACGGAAGAAACACGGAGTGGTAATCCGTTAGCGCCGCACACGGACCTCGGACATAAACTCGCGTGATCGTGTTTACTGAACCGAGGTCTCAGAACCTCGTTGACCCTTTCCTTATCTTACGCTTACTCTAGCCGTTCGCAAGCTCACGTAAATCCAGCTAGCAATAGACAAAGCGTTGTTTCGGTTAGCTTGTATACCCCTGGAAATGTTTATGACTACTCAAAGGACATACCAGTATTCCGCTTTGACTGGAGCCAGAATGCTGTGTACAAGCGTGATCCTAAGTCAGGTACAGCCTTTATCTTCCAAGTCAAGAGATGGAGGAATACTCGGAGATATGCATGTCCAGTCTGTCGCTCTCCCCAATCTCCTCCCCCAATGAGCGCCGATCTTGCCTTCGCAGCTCTGGCCCTCAGTTCGTAAACCTTTGTCTTTTAGGTCCTGCTTTAACCCCCCCCTATAGCGAAGGACATAGCTGTTTTCATCCGAAATGGACCACGAAATCAGGTACATACGCCGTTCCTTCTCAGTGATGAAGTGGGCTCACCCTGGCGCTAGGAACAGCTCGAGGAGCTCAACAACCGATGCATTTCCCGTCTCAATACCCTGAATGACGCGGCGATGGCCTCGGTCGAGACCCCTATCATTTCAGACTTCCTGGAGGAAATGGAACTGTATTTACCTCGCGTGATTCTTTCATAGCGCCCGCTGACGATACCCATTAGAGTCCTGAGAGGGATCATCGAAAAGCTAGAGAGGCGAAAAGCGATGAGTTCATTCGCTGCGTTGTTCCATCAAGAGGAGATTCAGGGGTGGATCGCGGAGCAAAATCAGAGAATTGATGAGATCTTTCGCACGGCGATTGTAAGCGTCCTGAGCCCGTGCTCTGGCTATTCTCGGTGACGTCTGCCCAGATCCAAATCCTAGTTGCACATGCACGTCAAATGACAGAGACCCGGGCAATGCAGGAACATGCGCTGCATGAGATACTCGCCGTGATCCGCTCGTACTTCAACAGCGAGCTCGCGATTGACTCTGGCCTCGTCGCGGCGGCTCTGGATCTTGTTACGCCAGTATCTGAAATCCCGTCTCCTACCGCATCGCCCAGATCTGCTCGACCCTTTCACCAGGCCCTGCGACTGCCTCCCATTCCTCCCGCGCAACTGTCTTTCGCCGGCGTCGTACCCCCATCTCCACAAGCTCCGTCTTCGGACCTTCTGTCTACCCATGAGGGCTTGGGGGAAGCCTCCACCTCACACGTTGCACTTCAGCCAATTCACCCAATTTTCAAGGAGGAGAACGGGAAAGTGTATGGGAATGCGCCGGGGCTCATTGTCCGCTTGCGTGAGACAGGTATTATTCCATTGTCGCACGGATCCATAATGATCTGACCGGCAGATGACGAGCATTTTAAACAAGTGGTACTGGGGACGTATCTGGATTACGCTACGCCGCCAGAGTGTTTCTATATAATCGAGCAGCGGTTTGAGGAGATCCGGTCGAAGATGGGGCAGTTTGTGAGGAGATCCAAGTGTGTGCTCGTCCCGAAGGCCTCGCTGGCGCTGCCGGCTAATGAGAAACTAGGATCGTCGACGTGATAGTCTCGTGGTTGCAGACTGTCCCTTCTGATTCAGACATATTCGAGCGAATGAGAGCTTTTGCGATGCACCATCGGCTCATTGCAGACCATCAGAGAATGATTCTTGATGCTATTAGGGTCCGAGTGAGTCACCATCATTGTGACTGTAGTTTACAACTCACTGAGGGCCGATAGACGCTCAAACCACTAGCACCTCCGACGCGAGGACCAGCGGTGGAGCCCACGGATCCAGAGGAATTTGCCATTACCTTGACACATATCGAGAGCGATCTGTACAAGGCAGTTAGTTTGATCGACTACTTGTCGTACTCTAGAGGCTTACCTTCCCGTCTTGACGTCTTGCTGTCCATCCACGCCCAGATGACTCGCTGGGTCAAATATTCCGTTCTCAAACACGACGAGATTCAGGACAGGGCCAACGCGATGAAGATGTTCGCGAAAGCAGCTGAAGTGAGTAACCCTCTTCCGGCTGGACGTGTCAGTGACGAGTTCGCAGGGATGTCGCGGGAGGCAGAACTACAACTCCATGGCCGCCATCGTTGCTGCGCTGGACTGGAAGGTGAAGCCGATGTCTGACCTGCCGCGGACCATGGGCGTTGTATCCAAGAAGACGCGTGCCTCGTTCGAAGAAATGTTTAAAATAATCGATCCCGACGTGAACTACAGGGCGTACCGGAAGATTACAAAGAAAAAGGCGAATGCCGGGACGTATATTCCATGGTTCAGTGCGTTGATTTTGTTGGTCACCCGTCTGTCAGACTCAGCCGTTGTTCAGCCGCACAACTGGATGACCTGACAACATATCTCTCGCAATATCCGAGGACCGTGGGCGAGCTCATCAACTTCGAACGCTACCAGGGCCTCGCCCTTAAACTGCCGATGGATCCAGCCCAGATGACCGTGGAGGGCCACCGGCAGGAGCGGCATATTGCGTATTTGCGCCATCAGTTTGAGAATAATGTATATGACGATGAGTCCGAGGCTCAACGCCGGCGCCAGCTCAAGAGGAAGGAGGACGACGACTACCGGAATCGCAAAAAGCCACTCAGGGACATCGGCTTCTGGATATCGGGGGGGGGGAGGCGTGTGAGCTCCAGTGCGTTGGCTTCATTGGGGTCAGGAGTATTTTCAATATCCGTAACCTGTATAGCTATGAGTAGCATTTTGTAGCATGAAGTATTCTCACCGCGAGGGAGGTCGGCGATGAAAGAGGTTAAGGAGATTAATTGCATACCAGAGCGTGTCCCGAGAGCGGCAGAGACACGACTTGCATTGAAATCGGGGACTCGCGCGTTCTAAACCACTGATAACCGGAGGGACCTAAGGCACTGAAAGATCTAGCGTCGAGTTGGTCCTCGGCTTGTCAATGGCAACTACAGAGATCGGATTCACAAGAGCTGTAGGAAGGGGTAGGGGGCTTTAGATGGTTTGGATCCTCGACAGGGCCGAGCACGGTATCCAAGATTCGACTCGTGCGCAAGTATATCGAGGATGTCGAGGATGTCCAGAAGATACTACATAGGCCAGTCCAAAATCCTGGGATTTCACCAGTGCCTTGTGTAGATGTTATGCCCAGTATGAAACTGACAAGATGCCATCGAGGAGGCGTAGTATCCTCGACAGAATCTCGAACGACAGCCAGAAACGAAAGACTGGAACTCGAGAGATGGATTCAAGCCAAGCGAAGGCAGGAGTCTATAAGTAGGATCGAGGCCAGCAAATACCATATTGTCGCCTGCGTGAGGTGAGTGCGAGGTGGTGGTGGGACGCAAGAAGCTGACAACTGGCGGTGTTCGGCTGGTGCCGGAATGATGCGGCCAGTGATCAGGATCACAAAAGACGTGTTTGACGCGCCAAACACGGTCTATGCAAACGAGGCGCACGCGACGTGACGCGTCGCGTCCTTCCCCTTTCAGATTCCTTTGTCCGGTCATATATATATATATCCCTCTTTCACTTTTTGTCTCTTCGTCCTCCTCTTCTACCTACACTCACACAGCTCGATAGGTACTGACCTCGTCCTCCTCTTCTACCTACACTCACACAGCTCGATAGACTAGATTTTCTTTTCTCCCACCCTTCGCCGCTTTCCTACTTACATTTTGTTTTGTTTCTCGCCGAGGCCGGCTCGAGCGCGGTCCCTTACGGGCCGAGCGAGAGAGCTCTGGCGACCAATCGAATCTCGTTTGTCCCCAATCACACACTCTCTCTCTCTCCCCACAACGAGCAAGGCATAGACTCGGATAGGGGCTGACCACCAGTGTTGGGCCAATATTGGACTACTGTGTCACCAATACCTCTCCGCGGTATAATACTGGTGCATGAGTGATACATATACACTATATCTCAGACTCAAAAGCGTCGATCCAAGCCGGCCCAACGAACCTGCACGAGGGTGATTCTAACTGTTAAAGGGCTCGGACATCTAAAATTCAAATGAATAGCCAGCCTCAAGATTTTGCTACCACCGTGTCGAAGAGCCGGGGCTCAGCCGCTCAAAGACGACACCCAGGTCCTTGATACCGGAAATGCACGATTCCTCACCCACGGCGGACTTTTGGCGTGTGAATCGTCCGTTTTTCACAATATGCTCGCCATACCCCAGTCCGAGGATCCTGAGGCCATCGATAAATGCCCCGTTGTCCATCTGAACGACGACGCCCGCGATTTGAAGTTCTTTTTGAAGGCGCTTTCGATTACGGGTGCGTCTGCTCGCTGCTCATGAACCCGACCTGTTAAATTTTTCCTCCTAGCGCCAACCAGAACAGATTTTGATGCGCTCTCCGGCATCCTCCGTCTCAGCAGGAAATACAAGGTCGACGCTCCACACACGTGCGGTGGCCGATTTGATCTCCTATGACGCTGCGCAGGTTTCCTGCGTCTCCATCCTGGCATATACTCCTCGCCCGGGATTTGTCGATGCCAGTGGACTGGATCTTGCATTTGCGTTTTACTGCGCTTCCGCCACGAATACATCCGCTCAGTTTCTCAACGGCTCGCGGTTGATGTTGGTGATTTAGTCCTGATGCGGTTAAGCTTGACACTTGCGCTGTTACATCAGTAAAACTACACCTTTGTCTTTGACGTCTTTGGCGTCTTTGCCAAGACGCCAAAGACGCGTAAGACACATTTTATCCAAAGACGTGCGTCTTTCGCTAGACAGGTTCAAAAGTCTTAGCCAGGATGAACATCTTGGGAAAGACCTCAAAGACGCAACATGTCTTTGGCCAAGATCCTACCACAATGTGTCAAGACACTCAGAAAGACGCAAAAGACACGGTAAAATCATATATTCAGGCCTTGTACATACAGACAGACATAGAATACAAAAGCTTTAAATTATCACAACTCACAATTTGAGATCCAAAACCAACACAGGTCCCCATCAACGAAGTCTTCGCAACCGCTGACGCCCTCAACGCCGCTCATCGACAAAAAGCCCGAGTCGCTAAGCACGTCAGGCGGGCGTGCTCCCTTCGACGCGCGCGGTGCCGAAATATGGAAGCGATGGCAGTGCGCCATCGCCTCCCTCACGGTGAGCCGCTCGCGCGGGTCGGAGGGCAGCAGGCGGTCGAGAAACCGGAGCGCGTCGGACGAGGCGAGGTGCTGGTTCTCCACGGTGACAAAGCGCGTCCAGGGGCGCACAAAGTACGAGCTCCGTGCCGAGCACGCGTATGACCTTGAGCAGCTGGTCCTCGTTGTCGGAGTTGCGGAAGATCTGCAGATGACATCAGTGAGCAGGCACACAGGGGAGGAGAGGTAGGGAACGCATCATGGAGGTGAACCGGTGCTCCAGAACTCGAGGCTGTACTCGTAGCGCTTGTAACCGAAATCAGTCCATAATATGGTGAAGAATAAGTGGACGTACCGTAAGAGCCGCAAGTTCTTGCGTACCATCTGACTCGATAATGCTGCCTATACATTACATTGATGAGTGGTGAGCGGCTCGACACAGCTCAAAAGGGAGGGAGCTCGAAGGGCTTGATGACGACAGACTTGACCGGGGTTTGATGGTTTCTCGCGCCTTGGGCTTGGATGAGGGGTAACATACAGGAGTAGAAGAAGGCAAAGGGTTGGCCCATGGGATTGAGGGAACCTTGGGCACTTGACGAAACTGGAGGCATAAGAGGCGGCAGGGCTCTTGCGCGTGTCTTCGTGTCTTGCGGGGGAGCGGGGGATACGACAACAGAGGGATTGAATTTGATGGAGGCCAATGTCTTGGACAAGAAGTCTTGAGCTGAGAGCACGGTGGAGGGAGGAACGTGGGGTGGGGAGAGGACGAGGGCAAGAGGGAAGAGCAACGAACCATTTGATCCCATCTGTCATGCGATTGCGTGACAACGGGATTGATCCGAAGCGGAGTTTCAGTGACTTGTGCTTGTTTCTTGCTTGTTTCGAAGTTCTCGCTCCCTCCACCAACCTCCACTAACCCGGATTCCCTCTTCAAACTGCTCTCCGAACCTGACTAGTATTTCGCATTTTATATACTTTTTTTGTCTCATCAGAACATTACTTTTGTTTTGATAAATCACATTAAATTTCCTGAACCGTGCGTGCATCGATGGAGCATCTGGAGAACTTCATAAGAACCAAAAGATGAATATCAGAGCATTCCAGGCCGATGTATGTACGAAAAAACTAAGAAACAAGTTCATGAAGTATTCAAAACCAAAGATGCTTACCAAAGACTAAGATGTCGAGCTCAAGACAAAGATGTGTCAAAGACTCGCCGCCAAAGACCTAAGACCTTGCCCAAAGACAAAGATACTCAAAGACGTGTTTCAAAGACGTAAGACGCCAAAGACGTAAGACGCCAAAGACAAACGTGCAGTTTTACTGATGTAGGCGACTGGGTAAAAACTCGTAAGGAGCCTACTGAACTACTACAGTTTATATACCTACTAGTATTTTATCTAGACTATTCTACTCAATTCCGTGTCCTTCAACTGCTGAGTGATCAACCTCGGGCTGACTGATGTCGGCCGATCGGATTACTAAGATTGATCCGCTATCAATCTCCGACAATTGACGATGGATACGTCGAGCTGCGGGCTGGAGATAAACTGGTGTTTCTAGAACAGTCTTTAGCGCTGAAAGGACCAGCTTCCGCAGCCTCGCGAATAGGTGCTGTCTGATTTTGAAATGATCCCACGTTGTTATTACATCAACCTCCTTACGTCCACCGGCTAGAGAAGGTTTATTTATTTTTGAAAGCCGACCAAGAGTCTCACCTTATTCCTTAGAGAATAGACCATTCTATCTATGTGTCCCTTCGTTGATTCCCTGGTGCATGACTGACAAATCCCGTCCTCATCGCTAAATATACAAAGCGCTCGGGGGACCGCGGAGTCCCCCTCCCCATTTATGGATCACAGATATTTAAAAATGTAATAACACTGGATCTATAGCCGTTTGGATAATTTTGTGAATGCACCACATGGCTGATGTAATGGTGCTGATTCTTGAAGTAGAAAATTTTTCTATAGAAACTGTGTGGTGTTCAGTTTTGGTTACGAGATCACATCACAATGGACCTCAGCGACAGCAGGAATAAAAAGACGCGACGCGACGGTCACGTAGCATCTCGGACTCCCCGCGGGCCGTCAGCCGCAATTAACGCTGGAGCAAAAGCGGAACTTTAATTGGGCGCTAGGAGAATCCTCGGCAACATGCTGGGCGCTCAGGGTAAACAGCTGAGTCCAAAGACCTGGAACGAAAGCTTTGCCGATCATATATGCCGAATACGCGCCAGTTGGGCGTCTCCGAAGATCCGGGGTCCAATATCCATGAGCGGAGTTGGACGGACACCCTCAAGCGGCAAGATTAAAAATAGACCCGAGATTAAAATAGACGTGCCTAGACATGCCTTGAACTCGTCTATTTTTAATATTGCCGCCTCGGGGCGTGTTGCGGGGGCCACTCACAGCAATCGCATGCAGCGAGCGGCGAATTTTTCGGTCAATAAACATTTATATTTAGCGATGAGGACGGGATTTGTCAGCCATGCACCAGGGAATCAACGAAGGGACACATAGATAGAATGGTCTATTCTCTAAGGAATAAGGTGAGACGCTTGGTCAGCTTTCAAAAATAAATAAACTCTGCAAGGTTCCATGTTCAACTCTACGGAAGGTGGTAGTGATATTGCCCACTGCTCGTTGAAAAAAAAGGGAAATGGGGAACCGAATCCTGCTATACTGAATGTGAAGAAATCAACACGCTCCAGCAACACGCCCCGAATTGTCCCGCCTTGAACTCGTCTATTTTTAATCTTGCCGCCCGTGCAGCGCCTCGGACTTTGAACTCGTCTATTTTTAATCTTGTCACCCGGTGAAAACCCTCTACCGTAGTTCAACTAATGTACCGTAGACTGAAACAGTGCACGAGACTCTAGATCCTCGCATCCTTAAAAGCAGGGCTGAGCGTCGTACATTCTCCGAGATCCCACCAGTTCTTACCATGATATCGGTTTCTTCCTGCCTCTGCGCTCTCCTCTTGTCCGCGTTCGTCTCCGCCGCACCTGCGCCTGCTGTGTCTGTCTCTGCAGCTGCCAGCGTGATCAGCGACGCAACCCCGGCCTCAGCCACGTCTTCGAGCGCTTTTAATGTTCCCGCCGCTTCGTCGACCTCCTCCGCCGCCGAACCCAGCGCTACAGTCTCCTTCGCCGGCACCGAGCCCAACAACCCCCTTTGGAACCTCACCAGCGGAACGCCCGAGCCAATCCGCGGCGCACTGGGTGCCCCGATTCTGGGAACCGACATCAACCTCCCTATCGAGCAGGAGAATCCGGACGTGCTCGCCCCGCCAACGACCGACGCGGGTGACGTGTAAGTAGTCAAATTCGCATTCGAATAACTCGAGCTGTTATTCTTGAGACTCGGACGCTAATTAGTTTCAAGGAAAAACGCAAAATGGCCTCTCGACCTGAGCCACATGCGTCTTCAAACCGGGGGATGGTCCCGCCAGGAAAACAGTACGTGTTGTTCCCACCAACATAAAGCATTCGAACAACGCCAAGCCTGACGCGAGTTTCATCACAGCTGACATGTTGCCTATCGGGACAGCCATGGCGGCTGTCGATATGCGGTCAGTGTGATTGAATTCTAATTAGACGACGTCTCCACTCACCGTTTCTCTTATCAAGGCTTGAAGCAGGTGCAATTCGGTGCGTATCATAGCATATTGAATGGCCAATACGAACTGAACGGCAACAATTCCAGCGAGCTCCATTGGCACACGGCGTCAGAGGTGAGCTCGGCTCAGCGATACTTCCGATAAATCAGGTCGGCTTACAAGTTGAATAATATCAGTGGGCGTACGTTTTAGCTGTGAGCACCGCTTTTTTTTGCGTTTATCCAGGCATTGAACTGAGGGGTTTCGGTTATTCCAAGGGTTATACTCAAATCTCCGCCGTGGATCAAGATGGGAGGAACTTTTTGACAACTGTGGTAAGGCTAAGTCTTGCCAAGTTTCTACCGCGGCCACGAGCTAATTGTATTCACACTTGTAGGGACCCGGAGATCTTTGGTTCTTCCCGCCCGGTATCCCCCACAGTCTGCAGGCCACCAACCAGACTGAAGGCGGTTCTGAGTTCCTTCTCGTAAGTATCTTACAATGAATAAATAAAACTGGAATGAGCGGCTTTCAGGTATTTGACAATGGAGCCTTCAGTGACGACGGGACGTTCCTGGTGTGTTTTAGCTGGTCTTAGTTTGTGTGGCAGCACTCACCCTCCCCGCGAATAGTTGACCGACTGGATGTCCCACGTTCCATACGAAGGTCCGGGCTGCCGATCCATGTGATTCGGAGAACTCACCTTCGCGCAGTTATCATGAAGAACTTCCAAGCTAACACCGAGGCATTCTCGCACATTCCCAACCAGCCGGGCGGCCTGTACATATTCCCTGGCCGTGTGTATCCATTTATTTTTCCCTCTCTTTTTCAACGTTCATATTGAACTCAAATAACCTTGTACCTTGCAGCCAACCCCGATCCCAACGCGCTCCCGCCGACCGACCCCCAAGGCCAGATTCCGAACCCTTACGCCTTCCCTCTCTCCCATTTCAACGCGACGCAGCTCCCCGGGGGCACGATCAAGATTGTGGATTCGACTAATTTCACGGTAAGGCTTTCTTGTCTCGCTAGACGATTGCTCACTGAATTACTGGTCCAGGTGTCGAATACGATCGCTATGGCCGAGATCACGGTCCAACCGGGTGCCATGAGGTGGGTTCTTAGTTTTTTTTCCAGTGTCAGAATGCATCTGAGAAATGACTAAACGCAACCGCAGAGAGCTCCACGTACGTCCATCATTGCAGTTGTTTTCATCCTCGGAGTGATGTTTGAAATGCAGTGGCATCCCACCATGGATGAAATGGATTTCTTCCTGTATGCGACTATGTCTTCTTCATGTAGGGATGTAAGCTCACGCCCTTGTTCAGCGAGGGCGAAGCCCGCATGACGATATTTGCGGCGCAAGGAAATGCAAGGACCTTCGACTATCAGGTATGCTCCCAGCGATAAAACTGTTCAAGAATGACTAATCACGATCCCATTCAGCCCGGCGATATAGGTACGAAATTAACTCAATTTGCTGCTGCATTTGAGTTGCTAATACTCTCCATTAGGCTACGTCCCGAACAACTACGGTAAGCTGATCTGGATGCGCCCATAAATTGGTGCTGATTGATATCTTCTCTGAGGTCACTACATCGAGAATACGGGAAACACGTAAGTTCTCCTCAGGGATTGTCCCACCACCGTTAACCTGACTCGTGAAGCACCTTGAAATATCTCGAGATTCTCAACGGAGGCTAGTGTTATAATTTCGTTGACTTTAAATTACTCGTCTAATCGCCGCATAGAGCACTTCCAGGACCTTAGTCTGAACCAGGTAAACGCATGCATCCAAAAATTTTACTACTACTAAATCCTATTTGCAGTGGCTCGCATTGACTCCTCCCGAGATTGTGAAAGCCCATCTCCAGTTGTCTGATGTGAGCGCGCTAATATCCGCCACATTGCAAAGTTAACGGATTGGATAGGAAACGATTGCGAGCCTCAGGAAGGTCAAACCTATTGTTATTTGATGCAATTCGAGAACGTATCCTACCTGTTTGTCTTGTTGCTGTCTTACCTTGAATAATGTTCGTTGTTTGCAACTCGAACTTGCCGAGTGATGTGTGTGATCTGAGCGATGCGGCTGGCTATCATGCTTGTTGAGCCAAACAACCGCGCTAGCGGAATACTTAGTGTCCACGGCCGCCAAAATCCGGAGGGCGCTGCAAATATTGCTCCTCTAATCGCCCGAATTCCGCTTAACTTGGCCCTCCGTCACTAAACCCTCCATATACCCTTACTACCAAAAACATCCACGATGGATGGAAAATGCTCTAGGGCTTTTCGGCAGCCTATATAGGGACCGAGCTATTTCCAAAAAAAACCATTTTCTCGACCTGTGCCTTGCATTTTGACTACATTGCCGTGGCTGCCTGGGGCTGTATTTCATGTTCCTTAATTATATGGTCGACCGAATCAAAATCCGTGGTGATGCAAGCTGAACATCAGCTAGAGGGGTGAAATCCGCTGAAACTGCATGGATTTAGGCCCCCGGCCATTTCCTTCTGTATTTCTGCCAAGGTTTTTACAAAGTTGTAGAATCGTCTCTCTCGGCGCTCTCTGAATCACATTTTTACAGCAAGAGCTCACATTGTTGTGATTTTTGTCTGGTTGGGAGAACACGCGTTGATCGGTTCTCCCCATTTGGAAGCCATTTTCTGGGGCGGCTCTGGGGCAAATGATATCATTAAAGGTTTGGATAGTGAAAACGAAAATTTGAAGGCAACAGCCGAAGGAAGGATCATGTGATATGATCCTAACATCACGCTCTTCTCTTCTTGCTTCCTTCCTTCAAATTTTCGCGGGGCCTTCACGATAGCCTATTATTTCTCTGTGCAGCAAGCTACCTGGGACGACCGTGCTGTTGAGAATACTGTCACAATCTGGATCGATGGCAGCCAGCATGCGACGCGTGCGGCCGTCTCGAATCTTCTCTCACAGAAAAGCCTATCCTCTGTGGTTACTGTCTCGTGGCCCGATACTGCTCGGTATACTAGGGTCTGATGTCTGGACCACAGATGCTTTGTTCATCCTTGTCGGCGGTAAAGCTCGGAAAGACCCCACTTGGTTTTCTTTCTACCAAGCCTTCAGACACTCAGCTGATCTACCTTTTTCCCGCAGCCGCTTTCCAAGGATCTCAAGACTTACTAAGGCGAGAATCACTCTTTAGAGTCTCGACGTTATCAACATCGTCGAACTCACCTGGGTAACCGAGACGTTGGAGGCGTACGGCTTGATCACAATCACCGACTAACGGAGCGAGATGAATCTAGTATCGACCTCGTGAGTAAATCGTCGTTTCCCTACATACGCGAAAAAAAAAAACTGTAAGGAGAATGGAGTTCTGGCCAGGAAGAAGTAGCGTACGCGGATTTTTTGTACTTCTCGGTTTCAAAATACACCCCTACCTGCGCCTGGAGGATGCGCATGTATGGGAGTGTTGAGCTGTGTGCCGAATTTACGCCTGGTTCAGATTTAGCATGAAAGGACGGTTTCATTCAGGTGATCTTTTTGACACAAATCTTCGGCTTTTCTGGCCAAGACGCCAAAGACGTGTAAGACGTGATTTCTCCCAAGACGCGTAAGCAGGTTCAACAGTCCTGGCAAGATGCAACATCTTGGGAAAGACCTATAAGACGTAACATGTCTTATCCAAGAGTCTGTACAAGATGGCTTCAATGAGTTCAAATAGATATCCACATTCTCAATAAACATAGATTTCCTCAAAAAGATTTCCCCTGAAGTACTGTCCCAAAAGATGTTGGAGAAGACTGCAAGATGGTCTCCAAAGACTTGGGATATCACCCACAAGACTAAGATATACCTAAAATCCCATTCCAAAGACGGGGATGTGCTTCCCAAGACAAAGACACTCTAAGACGGGTTTCAAAGACCTAAGACGCCAAAGACACATGTGTAGTTTTACTGATGCCACCGGGACCATGACACTTGTGCATGTTGATGGAAGTGAAAGACACCGTCACCCTCATCACGGTCGCGTCGGTGTTACGGTTCGCGAACCCGTGATATAAAAACAACGAACAACTCCAAGAAACGAACTACTAGTATTAATTTGCCGCTCCGTTCTGTGGTACAAAACGGGTGGCTATGTCGCGCAAGTGGATTCCCAAAAAAAAACTCCCGGACATAGCCGCCTGTTTGGTACCGCAGGACAGAGCGGCAAATTAATAGGGAGGGAGGATGGCGGAAATGAGAGTTTAATCAGGAAATTCATTGAAAACGGAAAGATTGACATGAGATAGTATTAAGCGCACAAAACTTAGTGAGTGCCGACTTTCTTTTCGTCCTCAACGCCCATCTCACACCATATCAGTTGAGCAAGATGCATGTAGGGCATTTTATGCACACCAGGCCGGAGTCGTTCGCTCCTTGCGTGAGGCGATGACTAGCAAATGCTGGCCAAGAGAATTTTTGTGTATTCGTTGATGGGTAGACAAGCAAGCTCGGGTCAAGCCCCGTTGCCCGACAGCGTCATCTTGCGCGCGCGCTCGCAGTGGAACATGCGTAGCTCTGCCGCGCTGCGCGCGCGCACGTAGTGCGCTGCTTCAGTGGGCTTTAGGCACGTGGTCCCGACCGAAAGAGATAAACAAGGAGAAGAACTCACCCCTGTCGCCAAAATAATTCGCTTCGTCCTCAACATACACCCCCACCCCACACCACTCATCTACACATCGTCCCCCTTCTCGTGTGCTGCCCAGCGAAAGACTCGGAGTGTTCTTGCTCGTCCCGCTCGGGCTGCTGGCGTTGCTGATATTGCTGGAGTATGAGTTGATGCTGCTGTAGCTTATAGCTCGTGTAGGATGGATGCGACGCGGAGGACCAATCAAACTCACTGGGTGAATGCGCGCTCTTCCTGGCTTGCCAATGCAAGTTGCGGCCGGTATGAGAAGAGGTTGGGGTGCGGCGGCGGAAGCGCGCGAAGAGGGGCCAGGGTCGGGAGAGGACGGGAGCAGGGCGAAATAGAATCCTCATCAGTGTAAGAACAGGAAAAAAGAAATGGGTAGCGTACGCCTTGACAGATCCTCTCCCTCGACTACCTCGAGACTTTGGTGGACGATCCGTGCTTTGTTTGCGCGAACATGCGAAGACGGTGCGAGCGCCTGGAGGCGCCCGCGCTGCCAGACGCTCACCGCGAGCGCAAGCGCGCAGACGGTGCAGGCCACTGCTGAGCCACGCATGGCAGAGCGGAAGGCACGAAGTTTCGAATCGAGCGCGAGGAGCCTGGAGGTGCGGGTCGTGCTCAATATGCAGCACGAGTTGAGGGCACGCGAGGCATGTCGGCGTCGGGGCCGTAAATCGCGATCTAGGACCTGCAAATTGGACAACGGCCTATGCAAGAATAAGGATATGACAGTGAGCAGGAGCAGAACATGGGACGATAGGCCACGACAAGTTGAAGGCGGAGAAGATAGAGATGCCGCCGAGGACGTGGCGGATGAGGAGGAAGGGGACTGTCCAGAGGTGTACGGCACGCAAAATGAGAGAGAGCCGCCCAAACCCCAATTGGGCACACCAAGTCAGCAGGAAAGAGGCAAGTATCTCCATTTTTACAACTACGCACTGCGGAGTGCGTTTGGGAAATGGAAATACTGGGGTTTTGGGAGGCCGGCGGTGTGATCGGCGGTGTGATTGGTAAGCGGCCGGCCTGGCGGCACAGCGATGGTAAACAAGGATAAATACGAAGTCCTCGCCCAAGCATTTCTGGGTATCTTCTGCGATGTTGCAGCAAAATTTAAACGAACTCACTGCATATGGATCTGATCCCCAGAATTATCACCGGAGAGCAAAATCAAGTACAGAATGATTAATTATTAATGAAATCTTGTCCATTCTATTTTTTCCCTGCAAGCTCTGCACTTTAGGAGTCCCTCATATTAATACCAAGGAAATTAACAGCACAACCATAAACTAATCCGCTGGTATAAGTACTGTTGGGCCGGTGGAGGTCTGGTTCAAAGGAACAAATTACTTGAGATACTCTCAGATCTCTGATGAAATTGATTGGGTCGAAATGGTGTCTGGAGCAATTAATCGTGTATCAAGGACTTATTTTGCAAGGTACTTGAGTCTCGGGTAGTTATAATGCAGTGGTGGGAGGGTTTCAAACTCCGACCACCTGTGCCGGCTGTGCCGCCGGTATTGATGGCGGTGTGTTTGCCGGTATTTCCACCTCCCAAATTTCCTGGCACTGCGCAACTCTGAATTCTTGGATTTGGCGGAGAGTGTGTGAAAAGGCCAAGGAAGGGATATGATTGGCCCGGCTGATCGGCGCGAATCGGCATCGCCACGTTGGCTAATCAATCTCCGCAGCCGTTCTATAGCGTATCTCGGTGACCCGATGACCCGGTCAGCGGCGGTCATCGCCCGATTGGGCTCGATCACTGGTCGGATCACTCAATTCGAACTCCACTTCGGCTCCTGTTTGGCCTGGCCCGAACCCTCCCGGCGGGTGGGTCACACCATTTTCTTCCGCTCATGGTAATTCGGCCTTCCATTAACGCCGCTGTCCATTTTGGCAAGTGGTTCAAATATTATTCTCGGCCCGAAACGAGATTCAAACCCAACCAAATCAACTCTGGTCTATAAAGCGACTCAATAAATGCCTCAGAATATCATTTGAGCTGGAGCAACAGTTTCGGAGCCTCAATTTTGTGGATGCTCTGCACCGTGGTGTGCTATTTGACACAATAAATATAGTCATATCGTGGCGGCGAACTTGAGGGAAACTGAAAATATCAAGACAGATGCATCGAAAGTAAACTTCTGATCTACCGTTTGCCTGCTGTGTCTTAATTTCGTTGCTATTCCTTTTTTTCTTCTGGCTTCAGCGTTACACAGTATTACTTTCGCTCTGTGCGTTGGTCTCGTATCATTTATTCATCGTTTTGTAAACCACAATGTCTAACTTGTATTTCATCCATACCAGCCGGTTCAATTGCACTGGCACTGACATTGACTAGCTTGGCCTTGTACTAGGACTATTTTGGGACCGTCGAGCTAGCCTTGATCTCATACACACGGCCCAAATTTGGACGGAGGACAGTGACATAAACCACCGTCCCAAACCCGATAGATTCAAGTTTACAGCCAAGGAACAAGTTTGCCGCTCTCTCTTACTCACCTTTCCCTCTTCCCTCTTTCGTTTTCCCTTTCCATCATCATTCACGCCCGCATGCTCAACCATACTGTGAAGTGTGGCGTCGCGCACCTACAGGCGGTGAGCCCCGCGTACATGGCGCAGTGCAGAAGGATGCCAAGCTGTACGAGGAGGCTGGTCCGGACGTGGCGGTCTCCCCAATGGAGTCCCTCCCGGTCCTCTTCACTGGCATTATCTTCTTGCTCATCTTCGCGTCGGTCAGTATTTTGTCGACGATGGCGACGCTATACCAACTTGTCCCTGCTAGATCCGCTACACGCTCGGTGACGTGGTGGCCTCTCTGGCGATGATCGAGTCTCCCTCCACTGCTATTGTCGATCAGAAGTTACCAGCTTGCGCCGACGAAGAGCTGCTTATTCCCGCCGAGGCGGACGTAGATGTCGAAATCACTGTAATAAACCGCAAGCCAATCACCGCCACCCTGTGCACTACCATGCGCCACTTGCGCCGTGTCGGCGGCTTCTTCGCCCGCTGGAGAGGCCTCGGCTTCAACATCCTCTGCAGCTTGACATATGCTCTGGTCTCCAGCATCCTCTCGCGCACCCTTGGCACGCTCATCTTCGGCCACACCCTTTTTGGCGAGACCGTTGTCGAAGAACTGAGTTCGGTGTCGGTAGACAGATAAATGGGTCGGTTGTCCGGGATACGGGGGGTACAGGTGAAGCAGAAAGTGAGCGAAAGGTCCCGGAAATGTCGTATACGCGTGGAATGGAAATCGGGTCGATACGGGGAAAAGTGCCGTGGAGGCTCAGAGTACGCGTGTAGCGCGGAAAGGCTCGGGAGATGTGATAATCTAGGGCTCGGGTGGAATATGTTCACTGGCGACGTAGCCTCGGTGGACTGCTCGGTTCACTGGTCGCGTCGATGATGGTGGCTCGGAGGGAAAAGGGTAATCTTTGGCAATGTGTACGTACGGAACAAATAACGGGTCCGATGTCCGATGTACCGAAGCCTACATAAGGAAATGAGGAAAAAGGGAAAGGCGACCTGCGGTCCATCCTACCCTTCCACACCGTCTTCTCGATCTACACCTCCCTCATACTCGTCCGCGTGCATATTCTCTGGACACACACCATGATCGCGCACCCCACCACCAAATCGTTCCTCCACCGCATTGTCCCCCGTGGGCAATGCAAGCCCCTCATCCTCATGACCCTCGTCTACGCCGTCGCCCAGCAAGCCACCTTCCTCGTCCCGCTCAGCGTTACGCACCTCCTCGGCCTGCCCAATATACCGGAGCACGCCCTGCACGCCGCGCAGCGTGACGGCCCCGCCGCGCTTGCCCTCATGACCATGCGCATCCTCGCCGTCCCCCTCACGGCGGCCGTCATCGCGTTCTTCGTCCTCCTTTCCGCCTCCGCGACCCTCGCGCGCATCGAGGCCGCGCTCCCCGGCGATATGCAGCCCATCGTCACCTTTGACCGCGCCGCCCTCGTCGGCAGCATCGATCTCACCGCGCGCGGCTCCAGCTGGGCGCTCTTCGTCGCGACATGGCGCTCCCTCGACGGCGCCGCGCACGTCCGCATGCTCAAGCTATACGCAAAGAGGCTGGGCGCGCAGATCGCCGTCGCGCTGGTGGGCCTGCAGATCATGACGGCGGAGGTGTACGTCATTGGCGGCGAGCGGCTTGCCATCTTTTTCACGAGCGCGCGCGCGCAGCTTGAGCTCATGGCTATCGAGGTGCAGCAGAACAAGAACTGACCGTCACCGCCCTACCTCTCCCTACACCCCACTCACTTTTCCGCTTAACTTATTAGTACCGACCCGATGGACTTTGGTTATCTCAGGTATCTACAGCTCGAGGCTTCTCGACGCTGCTGCCATCTCATGTAAAACGATCTTGCCTCAATTAAATATTCCTATTGGGAGAATTCGCGATGAGAGAATGGGACGCGCGCGGAGCTCGTGCACCGATCGGTCGCGCGGATATCAGTCCCTCCACAACCTTTCCTTGTATTCTCGTCATCTGTTCAATTCCCGGGTCAATCGAATTGGGCTACACTGCTCCCTGACGGCGTGCGGTCCGGGCGCGCGCCTTTCGTGTGCGCGAGTGCGCGTCATACCGTGACCAGTATTATCAGGTTTCCTCGGTGCGCCTTCAAGTTCGCCAAATTCATTCTGCTCTCCCTTCTTCCGCATTCCTACTCACCAATGTGCCATGTATTTCGGGCCATCACGAATATAAGTGATTTTCTTTTGCACACTTTTCGCTCTTCTAGTCAGCGTCTCTTTCATTTCAGCGACAACCGAGTTTTCATTCGGGCTGCAAAAGATTTCTCCCCAATTCCTTCTGAGACGGTGAATACAGTGTACGGTCGAGGGGTACGGGACAGCTTTCGGCACCGAAAGTGATTCTGGTATACGAGTCTAGGTATGGACTTTCATCTAAGTCTCAACAAGGTTATCAAGATCTTGCACCGATCAGTGAGTTTGTTGAAACTCAGGTTGGGTCGGGGGTGTCGGCCGATGTGCTGATCACCAGGATATGAGCCCTAAAGTCCCCTCCTGTGGGTTTGAAGAGCAGACTGAGTCCGAGATCTTTTTCTTCACAGCCGACTGAGGGATATCAGACTCTGACTCAACTCCTTTGCGAAAGGACCAGTCAGTCGGGGACTGCAACTGAAAATATGTGACATTTCACCAAACAAACTATCGCTAAAGATCATTCGGTGAATTTGGGAAACTGAAGGCAAGTCCGCATTAACATGCAAAGACCGACGAAATTAATATGTGAAAGCATCATTCTTGTCTGCAATGGAGGATATTGTTCTTGCCCAAATTGAAGGCCCTTCCAACCTCTCCACGATCTCCGCTCGTTCCAAAAAACTGGGTCAATCGGGATCCTCTAAGGTATCGAACGCCGCGGCCTCTTCCCTTCTACGTTGCGGTTCGCTTCATGAGGTCCGACTGTACACTCACAGAAGGTTCTAGATATATGGCTGGTTGGTGCAGTGCGACATTTTAGGGAAGTTTGAAATAATATTCAAAGGAAAGGACAACACAATGTGCAAACAATGAATTTAGTAGTCCCCACAAGCACAAGGGTTCCCAAAGCAGTCGCGAACCGTGACGATACGGTCTCCCTGCAGTAACCTGATTAGCCCGAATATATTTTAGAAAGCATGATAGCGCTTACGCAATCAACAGGGACACAGATGGCATTGCAATGAACAATGCCCCTGGCCTCCGACTCAAGGGAACTGCCGGGCTGATAATGTGTCAGTACACTGAAATTCTTGTGAAATGCAGGATTATACCTCACGCTTCAATATCTCTGTAGGAACGGCGGCAGAAACTGCGACGAAAAGCATGACCACGAGCTGGAAAGTACATATGAGGAGCGACATCAGCACAGGATTCGAGGCCGCTTGCCTTCTTAGAGAACTTCATCTTGAGTAGAGTGGGTAGGGTAAAGTCAATGTAGCCTGGGTGCCTGAAGTATCCGCTTTTTATACCATTTAGCCCCTCGCTAAGATGATAACCGTCCCATGTCACCAGGAACGCCTACATCAGATCTTTGCCAGTGTTTCATACCAACTTGATTGAATACAGTTTTATATAGAAAGCCAGAGCATTACGCTCGTCAGCATATCACTCTTTTTTTTGCCGGCAAGACCAAGAATAAAATCTCGGACCCAGATCTACCGCTGTTCCGTGATATGCGCGGGGCGAACAACTCGACCGACACTGGTCGGCACTATGGCTTGTGCGGGCACAAGTTGTACCCACTAGGTGCGCGGTCGTATCTCATGATCTCTTTTTGCTGGTTCCCACATAACCGAACTAATGTCTTGCAACCAGGTACGTACTGCAAGGAATGAACGGAAGCAAGGTGAGTTCAAGAACCAAAATGCGCTCGGATAGTAGACTCTGAGAAAGCGCACTCACGGGTAAATCGTAAACAGACGTCCCCATATTCATAGGCGGCTTTCAGTGGTTCCTTCAAGTTCGCACTTGAGATAATGAAGAGGAAAGTGACCTACAACGGGGCCGCTCGGGGATATCGCTATATCAAATAGGTTCAGGTTTGACAATTCGACAGATTGCTGCGCTAAAGCTTGGCAGCTGTAGCATGACATTATTCAGTTTACCGCGCGTGTGCGCAGTCCATTGAACGACTCAAACTTGTCTCCCCTGGAGCCAGTGCCAAAATTATTACGAGGAAAATGTACATCTTAGGAAACTCACAGTCAAGTGTGAATTTGAAGCAATCACCGCAACCCGCTCATGACCTACCGGTGAGTGCCTCGCCAGAGTTTACTATTCCAGCGCGTTTTGATTTTTAATTTAATTAATTGCTAGCTCCGTGGGTTAAATTGATATAAAACACTTTTGTGGTAATACTCTATATACATATTGTCGCCCGTCAGCAAAAGAGGCTAAATGGTAGAGAAAGCGGCTATTTCAGGGACATAAATTACAAGGCAACTAGTCTCGAATCCTGGGCTGGCACTGCACCGTATACCTCGTCTCTGTTAGAGTTTTGGATTTAGTTGCTCACGGTGAGGCGTGCTAGATTTCGGAAGGTCCGGGGGATGGCGCGGATCGGGCGCGTGGAACCTAGTATGTAGTCATCAGTAAAATAGAAAAATAGAATTCGTCTGCCGCGTGCGGCAGACGCGCCATCATACTAGAGAATGATCTTTCATCTGTACCTATTTCCGCATGACAATGTTCATCGAATCCATTAGGGTTATTTATTAGTCATCTTCCATGGTTACCGTTAATTTGTTGCTAGATCCTTTCTTGTAGGGCTGCCGCCCGTTGCCGTCGTCACGGTCACGGCACGGGTTTGACCCGTCCTCACCCGGAGAAACAGCCGTCACGGGTGTCGCAACGCTTACACGAAACCACCCAAAATCTCACGTAGTTGATGGTGCCTGCTCAGATGAGACAAGCGTGGTGTCCGGGAAATCACGAAATTCAAGTTACCGCTGCCGATCTGATCACTCCACACTTTGCTTTCGACCACCATATGCTAGCTGCTCCTTTATGTACACTACCCGGCTCAGCTGAACCAGACAATTTCCTCAATGGCCCGATTCTGTTGTTTACCTGAAAAATGTGCTGAATATGCACTGTACTCCCTCCATGGCAAATTTCATCCTGGCTTACTGTATCTTCACGTCCTTGACCATTCTTGCCCTGGTTGTTTTTCTTTGATCGCCGTCTGAAGTTACTGATTTTGTGCCTCAAACTGGCCTCGACCCTGAGCACTCTCAACCGGCTGACCGCGCCACCGCCACCCCTGCAAAGTACCCCCCCTTTGTTTTTTGCCTCGCAAGCCCACATCTCGACCTCAAATTGCTGATTTGTGCCCGACCTAGGACTGCGTGAGTTTAATTACTTTCCTAATTGTCGTACTGACTTCCTTTGTTCTTGATCCTCATGTTTCATAAGAAGGGCTCAAAGCTGACTTCTATAACGACGAAGAACTCATTCTCCAACTTGAAGCTTCGAAGATGAGCATTTCAAATCAAATTACGCTCCGCTCAAGTCAAACGTCGTTCCGGTTGCCATCACCCGGGTTGCATCGTCTTCCTCGGCTCACCGCGGAAAGATTTCGCAGCTAGTCGCAGCTAGGTATCATGTTCAGCGGCATATTGTTCTGGGTGAGGTCCGGGAGTACTACAGCCTCCCGCGCGAGGATTTTACCCTCTGTGATCCTGTTCAATGATGGGTTGCACGCAAAGCACAATTTTTAAATCCTTTTTGTCTCGCTCGCGATACCCTTACTATCCCTGGTATGCTTTATCTTGAGTATCAAGTGGGAATCTCACCATTCTCAGGGTCTGTCGTTGCGGTGGAGCGCATTTGCGACCGCCACACCATATCTCTCAGACAGGCCAGCCTCAAGCCTGACACCATCAGATGGTTAAAAAACGGCTCCGCCTCGCTTGTAACGCTGTCCAAGAGATCATGGGATAGTTTTACTTCCAACTACATGCCAAAATCGATTTTGTTTTGCGCGTTAATGCCCGTCGTACTGCCAACGGCCATGCCATCAACCGTGCCGTCCCGTCAAGGATTTTTTTGATCCTCCGACGGGCCGTCTGAAGACGGCCCGTGCCCGTCGAACACCCGTCGATTCGACGGCCGTTGCTGTCGCGGTAACGAGTGGCAGCCCTACTTTCTTGCTTCTTTACTTGCTTCTTTCACTTGTTTTGGGCTTGAATCCGTCTGGCGACCTTACTCGCTGAATTATTCAGCCACCTACCCTCCGCCTTCTTTGAAGCCTCTTCTTTTGTCCTCTCACGTCGCTGCTCATCCGCGCGGCTTGGCTTTCTGGATTTTGCCCGTGTCGCGCGTCGTTCTTTTCGCAAGTATGCAAACGACACTACGACGAAAATTCAAATCATGAAGCCATTCTAAGGCTGAGCTACACTATATCAACAAAAAGAATGTCACATATGTTTCTCGATCATTTCTAGCCCGAATCACTCCAAATAGAATGCTAGCATGAACTGCCCTCGATTTCATGATGATATGCATAGTTTAATCCATAGCGCTTCTCCTTCGTTCTCCCAAAATAAAATATTTGAGTATTTTCTGAAAAATCTCGTCTATGAAATGGTCTTGTACGCGGAAATGATGTATACAGTCTCAATGGGCTCGAAGAATGGACCTTACCCATATCTTGGTCGACCGACATTTATAGGATTCCGAGTTCACGGCGGGCTGTACAAGTTGTACATTTTTAGCATTTCGGTACTGTTCTGCGGCAAAAATGCCCCAAATGGTCAACTTGCGTCAGGCATTGCGAGGCCAAAACATCTTCAATCGGGGTGAACTAAAGTATGAATAAGGTCCATTTTTCGAGCCCTTTGAGACTGTATACACTACTTTTGCGTACAAGACCATTCCACAGACGAGATTTTTCGGAAAATACTCAAATATTTTATTTTGGGAGAACAATGGAGAAGTGCTATGGATTAAACTGTGCAAATCATCATGAAATTGAGGGAATTTCATGCTAGCATTC
>JARGYA010001046.1:0-25579 GCA_029204335.1 Mycena vulgaris | reverse complement strand
TCTTGGTACCTTCCTTGGCAACGATCTGAAGGGGGGGTGAGCAGTAGTAAAATCAGAGAGGGATAATAATTACTTGAGATCCAGCGTCGAACATGGACTTGTAGTTGACACCCGAGCCAGAGGTCATCATCATGCGACGACTGCCAGGCGTGGTGTAGTACAGGGGATGAAGAGATGAGACAAACCGGATAGTGTCCAGAGGGTAAGAAGCAAGACCGGCACCGGTGGTGACACCCCAACCGAGAGCGAAAGAGGCGAGGAAAGAACCTTCGAGGGGACCAACGAGGACGACGGGCTCTGGTGGACGAGAAATAAGGACAAAGTGGTAGAAGAAAAAAAATCGACGAACTAAGCGAGTCGTAGACACCAAAGTAGAGACCGCGGTAGACAACGATTCCAACAACGGACGGGACGAATCCACGGTAGAGACCAGCAATACCGTCGGAAGCGAGGGTCTTTTGTAAACGTCAACCAGGCCGTTGAACTGACGCGCTCCTCCACCCTTGGAGGACTTGGCGTCGTTGGCAAGACGGGTACGGCAAAGTCGAGCGAGTAGACGAAGAGCAGCGACATGGCACCGGCGCCGGAACCGGATGCGATGTTGCCAGCGAACCAGGTCCAGTAGCCCTCGCTCTTTTTGAAGCCGAAAAGGGACTTGAAGTAGTCCTCTGGAGGGGGTTAGGAGGCTGGAGGGGCGAAAAAGAGATGAAAGGACGGACTGAAGGCGAAGTTGAGGGCCTGGGTCGGGAAGTACCGGATGACGTTGGCGGTGTTTCCTCTCCACAGGAAACGAGACCCTCCTCGGCGTACGTGCGCCTGAAGGCATCGGCGATGCCCTTGTAAGGGGTGGCCAGACGCCCTTGCTTGATCTGTGTGTGACGTGTCAGGACTGGTAGTGTGAGCAAAGGCGACGACAAAGACCATCTCATCCTGATTCTGGACCAGGAGCTTGATGCGCTCAATGGGAGCGGCACTGGTTTTTGCGACGGCCTAGCGAAATGGGATTGAGCAACCAAAAAACAAACGAAAAAAAAAAAACGACGGCGAGACACACCGCCCATCATGAAATCGACTGGAAAATGGGTGAGCAGGGGTGATAAGGGATGGAAAGGGAGCTCACGGGCAAAGTCCTTGGGGGACTTGGTCTTCTTGACGTCTGCCATTGTGGGAGGAAGGAAGGTGGTGGGTCGAGACGAGGAGGGAGGCTTGGTCTTGTTGAAAAAAGATCTTATGGCGCGTGGACACGGTTTGATCCGGCTCGGCTGCCGGCATAAAGATAACTCGCTCATGCCATGATAACTCGCTCATGCATGATAACTCGCTCATGCTATGATAACTCACTCATGCTATTAGACCAGTGTATAAACAAATAATGCGTGCAATAATGTGTGCTAATGCTACAGCTACCATCGGTTCAGTCGATTTGGATAGTGGCTCGAAGTCGGAGAGAGCTGCACGGTGCTCGTCGTGCCCCCTCGGTTGAAGCTGTTGCCATACACGGGCGGCAATACGGCCCTGTGTATCCGGCGGGTGCGGGTGGATATGCAGGCACAGGCAGCGTCGGGGGCCGAGCAGCAGTCGGTGCGACAGGAGTCTGCCGAAGCCCGAGGGTACTCCGGGTCGTCGACGGGGCTGTCCGCATCGCGGGCAAGCTGCGCTCTACATCCAACCGTCCCTTCTTCCATATCTGCTCTGTGGGAGATACTATGCCGGCGTCGGAAGCCGTGCGTTTATTGCAGGGAGACTGAGGGGGGCTCCGCCTCGTCGTCCGAGTCCAGGGTCAGGTCAATGACGTCGTCGCCCTGCGAGTTGGCCGCGTCTCGCCGGGCAGGCTCCCAAACGACCGGTTCACCGAGGACGTGCTCGCGAACGAAGGTGATAATTCACGCTTCACCCGCCCCTCATCTTCATCGTCTGAATCCAGCACCAGAATCTCCGTGGCTTTGCGTTTACCGTTGGGATCTCCGCCCTTGGAGGGAGTGTCGGGCGGGCTTTTGGCGGGCAGGGACTTGCGAGGCGTCGACCCGGACTTTGGAATCGTCGCAGGTGCGTGCGACGCCTTCCATACCGCCGATCCGTATTTGTTATCCGATGTATGCCACTCGCCGTCGGCCTCCACTACGACATCCTCGACGCTTTCTGGACTTTGTTTCAAGATCTCGTCAAAGTACCTGAGAAAGGACATCAGTTCGGTCTCGAAGTAAACAAAGGTGTAAAAAAACCTACCCATCAATTATGAGGTCTTTACAATCTAAAGTGCGTTCACAGACGGGACAAAGCCAGGTTGTCGTCTGTTCCATGACGGAAAACCAAGAAGTTGCATCGAAACATTGTGAATGTGTACATTTGCGGGACCGACACGGGGTGTTGACGCGCATGTAGCTCAGCTGGAAGAGGAAGTTAGTGCAAGTCTGGTTTTCAAGTGCGCACACGTACGGGACACTTCAAGGACATTTTCTGCGGCCCAGCTACGATGTCCTCATCTATCGTCATGCTGGAAATCACTACGAGGGGACATAAGGAAGGTCATTCCAAGTAGAAATATTTCACACTCACTCTCTCGCCGGATGTCGTGGCTGCTTCGGTATCCTGTCTTCTTCAGCTCTTGAACCAAGGATTCCACGTTCACCGTCTCAACAAGTTGCACAACCAGATAGAATTTCTAATAAAGAAGATGAGAATTCGTTGGCGTTGAGATGACAGAATCGCACCTTCGGCTGAGCAGGTTGCTGACTATTTACGTAGATCATCTCAACCTTGTTGGTGGTCGTGGCGAGTCTTATGTATTTGCCCAGATCAGGCGGCGGAGCGGTCCCCGGCTTCTTCTTGAGTCCCTTGAGGTTGGCGTTGAGCTGGACGTTATTGACCCGGACTTCGCAGGTGGGAGGGAATTCAATGAGACAAGGACCAGTGTTCGGCCTAAAAGTACTGAGGGTAGGCGAATAGAATACGGACGACGTGCAAAGAGGCGCAGTTGGTATTTGGAGCTAGATAACGCGTTAACATATGTGCCCTTGCGACAGAGAATATCAATCAACCTATCCGACTTCAACTTCGCAATATGGTCAGCGGTGAGATTGAATGTGAGAAGTTGCTGCCGGCGATCGGTTGCGCTGGACGATTCTGTAACGAAATGCTCAGAAAAAGAGCAAGAAAATAGAGCAGCATCAGACCTGGACACTCGATAACAGCCGATGCTGTTTGCTGTACCCGGAAGAAGGGGGATTCTTTGAAGCGTATACCTAAACAAGATCTCAAGGTCGGAACGAGTGCACATGAGCATTTAAATCCCGCTTTACCTGGCCGTGTGGCTGGCGCACTGCTCGTAGTCGCAGTTGCTTTGCGTGGAGGAGCGTAGGGATCGTAACGCCCAACAGAACTGGTAGTCACTGAAGCGGAAGTAAATCCAGGGGGTTTCGCAAGGCTAGGTGCAGAGTAGGGAGGGTTATGGGGTACGACGGCGGGGACAAGAGGGGTGGGGTGTGGTATTCGTGTAACTGAATTACAATAGCCGAGTGAGAATGAATTCACGAGCATATTGTACGGAGAGCTACTCACATTCCGGAGTATCGTACTTGGGTGACCACGGATTTGGCTTTGATCCATTTTTCGGTCATACTACTCGTTCGCCAATTATCCAACGTAGTGGTGATGCGGTCTATGATTTCCTGCTTCTTGCCGGAGCGCGAAAAATGGGTGCCACACTCGTCGTTGAGGCCGGATATGATATGCTTTAGTTTATCGACTGGCGAGCACCGGTCGAAATTGAGATACCATCTCTAATAAAGGTGACTTCCCTCACCTGTGTTGTGCTTTATGTTGTGCCGTATCGTCTTTGGCGGCTCGGTAAGCGCGTGTAAGGTGGCAGGATAGAGAAGAAACGAACATCGAAGTCGCTCCAGACGTCGGTACTGGCCATTGGGGTGTGAACGGGATCGCCCTGTCGAAACGGCGCAAAGAGAGTGGCCGAATTCAATGAGAGCGAGGCGACCAAGCGAGTTGTTGTGCACGAGTTTGGCTAGAGCGTGACGGTCACATCTCATTCTCCTAATCCGATCATGGAATCCAGTTCCGACTACGATTCTCTCTCTCCAGAGGAGCGCGAGCTCAGAGATAAACAGGCCAGAGCTAGAGAGATCGCAGAACAGGCTGGTATGCCCCATCGATTTGGTGCACGCCGCATCTCACATCTGCAGCTCTGCCTTACACATGGACGCAAGAGCTCGGAGAACTCGACGTCGTCGTCCCGGTTCCTAAAGGGACGCGCGGCAAAGACCTCGTTGTTGTCATTCAGAAAAAGAAACTAAGCGTTGGGCTCAAGGTCAAGATAAAATTCTGGAAGGCGAACTGTGTAAGGAAGTTAAAATGGAAGACAGCACTTGGACGTTGGGTTCGTCGTGCAACCAGTTTCCTCCTCATCTTTGACGCGTTTCCGTTAGAAGACAACGAGGTTGTCCTCATTCACCTCGAGAAAATAAACCAACAGCAATGGTGGGAGAACGTTCTCACACATCATCCCAAGATCGACACCCGCAAGATAGAACCTGGGAACAGTAAGCTCAGCGACCTTGATGGAGAGACAAGGTTCGGATTTGCGCTTCAATACCCCACCTTTATTAATTTGCTTTCTAGAGGGATGGTTGAAAAGATGATGGTGAGTCCGCATTTCATGGTCGTAAGCGTCTAATTTACCGTGTATATAGTTTGACAATCAGCAAAAAGCAAGCATTTAATAGCAATTGCACCTCTGTTTTGAACTGATGATCATCCTCACAGCAAATGGGAAAGCCTACGTCGGACGAGTTGAAGAAACAAGAAGTAACCTCCTCTTCCTTCCTTTTTTTGGCTGCAAGTGCTTAACAAGAATTCTCTTCAGGCGCTCAAGAGATTCCAAGCTGCGCATCCTGAAATGGATTTCTCTCAGGCCAAATTCTCGTAATGTGCATTTTTCGGGCGAGACCTAATGTATCTGTATCACCATTTACCAGTTTTTCCTATGCACACATGACCATCGATTGCCAATTTGGGACTCGGATGACCCGCTTTGACATTTCTACTCCTGAACTCGGCGACGTTTGCCACTCGCCGTATCCACAGTGCTGCTCTTTCTCTTCACACTTTCCACCAGATTTTGTAATGATCTGCCGCCACTGTCCGCCGATTGTTTCACGCCACCATCGACACCCTCTCTCTTGTTTCTTTGACGCTTGGATCGCTCCTCTAAGAGGGCATTCATTCCTTTTTTTTTTTGAAGCTGAGATGGATTAGGACCAGTAACACCGTGATCCAAGCAAGACTTACTGAGGGTTGCTGGGATCAATGGCAAATGAGTGGTCGTCGTGCAGGACTTTGAATCGTGAATCGTTGACATCGATCGTGAAATCTTCTTGTATTTCGTTTGCGTCGTCCTCGGCTCCCTTCTTGGACCGCTTCCCCTTCCGTTTCGCCTTCTTCTCCGCCTTGAGAATGGCTTTCATGTCGAAATGCCGAGGCTCTGCAGCAGGGTTATCGGAAGAAACCAGTAGGGACAACTCCTCCGCAGTGGAGAGCGATCGCGACGGCTTGGCGGCGGGAACATTGTCGTGGTGCTTTTTGTTAACAGCTGCGGAGGCTTTAGTGGGGACTGAAACATCATCGCCGGCGTCGAAAAATTCGTCCGCCTCTGTCACTGGTTCGATAACTTTCTTCTTCTTCCGTTTTTCCTTCATCTTCCGCTGGTACTTATCCAACGTAGTTTCATCCCCGGCTCCTTTGGATTCTGTTAACCCAGGCGTAAACGTGATCTCCATGTCAACATCTCCTTCGTCCTCTTGACCCCGATCCCAACCCTCTGGGAGTTCATCACCTCCACCTGCGAGGAGCAGGGAGCGAAGACGGTCACGAGAAGCACCTTTGCTCTTTGAGTTCTTGCTCGTGTTTTGTTCGTCGTCCGAATCGTCGTCGGACGATGACGCTAAATAAGCCCTAAAGTCTGCCTCTCTATCTCCTTCCGGGAGAGCGTGCGGCGTGTAACCTGGTTCCGTTCTGGGTCGTCCTCATCCCAAGTGAGTTTGACCTTAGAATGACGTAGAGCCTGTCGATGTATGTTTTCAGCTCATTGTAGGGAGGAAAATTCGAACAACTCACATCTGTAACGAAATCAACGCCCTTTTGGCCGGTGCTCGTATCTTCGGTGGCCTCATCTCTGAAGGAGATAAGTGCCAGGATATATTGGGCGATGGCATGAAACTGACCTGCACTCCTGGTCGAAACTCATGTCGCTTGGCACGAAGCTGAGGTCGAAAATATTCGCAGACCGTTCCAGCTCCGTTCCTTCGAGTTCAGAGTAGATATGTGCGGCAGCCTCCGTGGAATCGCAGGTTATGATGGCATAATAATACCTAGGGCTGTTGAGGTTTAAAGGAGCGGAGAGTGGTGAATCACGCACCGTAGTCGTTCCAGTTGGTATTTCCTGAGGGCATCCTCATCATAATCGTTTTCGTCCCCGACTTGATAAATGTTTTTCTCGTTCACTTCATCTTCTTCCAAAGTGGACGGCTGTTTGAATATCTCGGGAGGCGGCCCCTCTTTTTGTTCGCGTGCCAAGCGCTCTTTCCCGAATTCACTCGGATATATTCGTACGCTCAGAACCTTACCACGAGCTACACGACTTGGACCCCCTTTCGGTGCGCGAGTCGAGTCGGTTCTCGGGGGGGCTGGGGCCACGGATGAAGCCACTGGAGAAACAAGGGAGGCACATATTTTGAATAGATGCGCTGCGCGAACATGGTCCCAGTCGAGATTGACTACTGCCAGACGGTTCGTTTGGGAGCCCTCGGAAGGACCTTCGTCTGGGTGTGACTTTGCATATTCGGCAGCTTGAGCATCAAGGTCTGCAAAGGTGTCTTCGTCCAAGTCGATGTCCGCGTCAGGATCCTTGTCAGTGAGGTTGATGGGCCGGGCAGAATGGCGTCCGGCGCTGTTCGAATCACTGCCGTCGGATGGGTCGTCATCCTCATCTTCATCGGAGGACTCTAACAGAGCTTGGCCGCGGGCGTAGTCAGGCTGAGGCGGCGGAATGTCAACTTCGTTCTCCAGGCGGTAGAAACGCCGCAAATTTTCATGTTCGTGGGATTCCGAGACGGGACGACCATACTTGTCGACGCGACCTGCATGATGCGTTTCATAAACGGGCTGTGCTTCAAAATAGACTGAAGCCGACCTTTCTTGATTTGGGGAGTAAAAACACCCTTGAAGCGGTCATCAACGACTACCTTTGACTTTTCCTTGCGTGGTCGACGAAAGCGAGGGTCAGACCTGAGCCTGGCAAAGCGCGAGTCCATTGAAGAAAAAGGAAGACGGAGGTATCGTGTAACGGTCCAAGTGATGTGGATACAATCAATCTATCCAGGCTGTCGGTAAGCCAGCGGTGGTGCTGCTTAAGTAACGACGCCAGGTATCCTTTCTTCCTCCCCCCATCTCCCTCTTCCTCTTTCCACATTTTCGGCCGCAGGACGCCCTCTTCCATCTCTTTCACTCGTCCGCACTTTGTCTCAGTACACATATCCTCTCTTTTATCATGTTTTCTCAATTATACGTCCTCGTCTCTTTGGCTGTTCTCCTGGCAGGTCAGGCCGCCGCCAACCCAATTCCTATGCCCGTTAGTCCCATCTCCGCATATGAATGTCCTCCAGACTTTAACACCTTCGCAGCGTGCTTTAGCGCAACGAAATGCCCAGCCGCTTGACACCATTCCGGCCTATGTCAAGCGCTCCATCAACACCATGCCCGAGGAGACTGCTGTGACCGCCCCCGACGGTGTGATCAAGGCCTATGGCCGCGATGTCATCCCCGCGGAAGTTGCCACCACCGCGCCCGACGGCATCATCAAAGTCTACGGGCGTGACATTAACACCCTGCCCGAGGAGACTGCCGCGACCGCGCCCGACGGTGTGATCAAGGCCTACGGGCGCGACGTCATCCCCGCTGAAGTTGCCACCACCGCACCCGACGGTATCATCAAGGTGTACGGTCGCGATGTCATCCCCGCCGAAGTCGCCACGACCGCACCCGACGGCATCATTAAAGTGTACGGCCGCGATGTCATTCCCGCTGAAGTCGCCACCACCGCCCCCGACGGCATTATTAAAGTGTACGGCCGCGATGTCATCCCTGCCGAAGTCGCCACCACCGCACCGGACGGCATCATCAAGGTCTACGGGCGTGACATTAACACCATGCCCGAGGAGACTGCCGTGACCGCGCCCGACGGTGTGATCAAGGCCTACGGCCGCGACGTCATCCCCGCTGAAGTTGCCACCACCGCACCCGACGGCATCATCAAGGTGTACGGTCGCGACGTCATCCCCGCCGAAGTCGCCACCACCGCGCCCGATGGCATCATCAAGGTGTACGGGCGCGAGGTCATCCCGGCGGAGGTCGCCACCACCGCACCGGACGGCATCATCAAGGTCTACGGACGTGACATTAACACCCTACCCGAGGAGACTGCCGCGACCGCGCCCGACGGTGTGATCAAGGCCTACGGGCGCGAGGTCATCCCGGCGGAGGTCGCCACCACCGCACCGGACGGCATCATCAAGGTCTACGGGCGTGACATTAACACCCTGCCCGAGGAGACTGCCGCGACCGCGCCCGACGGTGTGATCAAGGCCTACGGGCGCGAGGTCATTCCCGCTGAAGTCGCCACCACCGCACCAGACGGTATCATCAAGGTCTACGGCGCTTAGGTTCGTCTAAACCTTTTTTTCTCGATTGGCTCGGGACTGAACGTACTCCAGGTGTATGATTCGTGAACTACCCACTTGGATGTATTTTTGAGATTTTTGTGTTATCGAGGTGCCGACAAGCTACATAGAGACGCTGGCTTCGCACACGGACACCTTCCGTGGTCCAATACTAATACTATCGTAGATCGTAGTATTTGTTTGCCGTGTTTTCTGTTGGATTGGGAGAATAAATCAACTGTGGGGGGAATCTATCGGTTATGCCGTTTTCTAAGTAACCAGACGGTTCCCTCGGGACCCTAAAACCGCCATAATGCCTGAGGGGGCTAACGCGCAAGCCCACGATAAGTACTGTGTCGACATCCAATTGGAACAGTCTTCTGCAACAGAGGGTTGCACGGCTGCACGAGTTTGGGGGGAATCAGGTTCGGGAGAATCCAGACGTATCCTCTTGGTCATTTTTGTCATCTCCACCAGATCACTAGTTTCCTCATTATACGAAGGGACTTTTTTTGGTTCCAATTTTGCTGCGTTTAAGATCACAAAAAGCTTTGAATCCGGATAAGCAAAAAGAAAGCGGCCATTCGGACCAGCAGCCATTTGCGGGTGTGAGACGTTCGAAATCGCTTCAAGGAGTTGCGTTTGGGGCTGTGGAGGAATCAAGGGTTGGGTTGACAACACCATATAGGATTCTATCGAGAAGTCAGTGTCATTAATGTACTGTCCATGTGCACGCCTTACTGCTCTCCTGATAGTCCTATCGGAAATTATGCCAGTTAGACACGAGCGATATGGGATGAAGAATACTTACAGACGCCCCGCCCCGTGATGCGGGATCGGAAATGGTTTTGCCTCCAGGGAAAAAACGCTCCAAGCCTAACCACTGGAAAACATCGATCGTCCCGTGTCGGATGTAATTGGGGGGCGGGGCTTCTTGCTCATCATCGGATAGTGGTGTCTCTTCTTGTTCATCGGGGCGTATGCGCACAGGCGTAGATGTTGATGCGGTGTGCATTAATAAAACATCATCTGCAAGCCTGAGAATAAAATCAAAACCGAAACGGCGCCGGCTACGGAATTAAGGCCTACCAAGCGATGGACAACACCCGTGAGGTTGTGATCCGAGCACTAAACAACGGCTTGTCTGCTAGAAAAGCAGTCTCAGTAGAATTAGAGAGGGTACGCCATATCTTGGCGTGTCTATCCGCCTTGTGCAATCGTGAGCGAAGGAAAGGCATGTGAACCAGAGAGCGTACTCCGCAGGTCGCGATAAGCGGGAGGCGTGGATGAAATGCCTGGTTTTGAACGTTCAGGCTCAACTCCTTATAGCTGGGGGCAGCTTACGGCGCCTAGGACATCCCAAACATGTCCACCCGATCGGCCGCCGACGAGGATCTGTATACAACAGCCGAATCCAGAACCCTGCGAGTCAGTGCCGTCCGTGCCGTGGGCTGCACTGGCATGAGAAGGCCCATCCCATGGCGGCCAAACAGGGTTTTCGGCATTCTTCTGGACATGACGGTCAAGGTCGTATATCCTGGTGCTTATGAGTGAGATTGCTTCGCGTACACCCGCCGACAATACCTAGTGGTGAAATCCGAAGATGTACTGGCGAAAATATTGGGAGACGTAGGGTGGACCGCGATCGAAGTAATTCGCTTATGATTAGTTTGCTAGATGTCTGTTATCCATGGATTATGCAAATTTACTTACGCCCCCATGGCCCCGAAGATAACCAACAATCTTATTTTGTCGAACATTCAGGACGAAAATCCGACGATAGCTGGCTAACAATGCCAGAGGGTCGAAGGGGTGAGAAGATCTCAAGGCCCATGCCACTTGAGGAGTATCATCGTCCTGCTCAGCAGTACTCTACCCGACATTCATGATTGTCGATTTTTAAAACGTTGCTGAAAACTGCACGTACGCCGGGCTCGTTCAGAGAAATGCAGGGAGCTTTCTGAGACGAAGTATAGAGGATGTACAGGCTGCCACCATGCCCGACAAGGAATGCATCCGAGAAGTCGGACACCATCGACGACCAGTCTTCAGATGCGCGCCATTTGCCATTGAAGATGTGACCAGCAGAGTTGACTGTCCAGGGAAATAGTCGTATGGAACCGCGTTTGTTCGTGCCTGCCGCGCCAGGCAGGCTCATCCGTCTCGTCAAAACAAACGGGGCCTCCGCCATATAGAGAACGGAGGAACGGTGATGGGTCCGAATGAGGTGCAACTTGTCCCGATTTGGCACCACAACTTGTAACCGTCCTCCCACTACCATGACCGAAGGGTCTCCCGCGGACCAGCTCAGGCACATTATCACGAAGGCCTTGACCGCAACAAAGCCAATAAAGGAGGACGACGCGTCATCAGCATACCGCCAAAAACCCTCCCTCGAGAATGCATTTCGACTCGGTGGCCAGTCAGCGATTGCTGGCCTACTTCTCACTGGCCTTCGGAATGCGCTCACCGGAAGGAATACTGGCTTCCTTACGACCATGGGGGTCTTCGGTGCGTTTCTACACATCTTAGCTTCGCTACGTCGATAATTAATTGTTCATACAGCTGCCGTGGGCGGGACCTTTGCCATGACAGAGTCGGTCGTCGCAAACCAACGTCAAACTGACGACGCATTGAATGGGGCTGCAGGTGCGTTCTCCATTCTGGAGGACTCACTTATCCGTGCTAATTTACTTGACAGGTGCATGTGCTGCTGGTTTCCTACTTGGTCTGCGAGGTGCGTGTTCCCATGCTTCAACTTTTATACGCGTATCAATTCACCCCCTTCTTCCTGCAGTTCGATCGTTACCACTGGCCGTTGGTAGCTGCAGCATCATGGGAGGAATGATGGGATTGTACGATTATTCGTCGGGCTCGCGCCGTCCGGCCTCGGCCGCCCAGAGCACCTTTTTCAAACCGACCGCTGTTGTAGAAGCTGGAAAATCATGAAATATATTGAATGGTCAAAAAGGTGCATCATGTAGAGGTATTCTACTCGGCGGGACTCTCATCCTGTGCGTCACTGAGTAAGTGGTATAGCTGCATGACCCTGTCGTGGTTGTTATTGTAGAAGTCTACCCAGTTCGCCTCAGTTCTGCAGGGCGTCTGAACGGCCGAGATCAGAGCGGGACGCAGCGGGTTGACCGGTCGTGTTTACCTGTTCCGTGAGACGAGCCCAAGTACGCGCATCCTTCGCACTTTGTTCCTCGTCCCCCTCCTGTTCAGCGTCACCGCCGTTCGCAAAAAAGTGTGCAATCGCGTTGAGGTCGTGCTGCACGTCGACGTTCACCGTCTCTGCCCCAGGGCCAGGGTCCGCCCCTGCTCCCCGGCCACCATCATCCTCAGAGTTACTTGATTTCGCACGTTTTGCCGGTGGTTCGTCCGCATTGACTTGCCGGTGGTGCTCTTCCTTACGGTGTGCGATGCGAGCCCTCTTCCTAGCATCCTCGACATCGTCGCGTAGCGTATGCGAAATGTGCTGAACCCATGCTGGTGCAGAGTGGTGGGGCATCTACAAAATCGTTCAAGTCGCTTTCGCTATTGAGGGGGGAAACCGACCTTGGCGTGCAGTTTGGCGGCCATAGCAGTGAACGACGTGTCTTGATCACGCTCGAACAATACTGCGGCGTAACGACGAACATATGCATTCTCAACTCAGGATACCGGTACTTGATGCCATTCAGGAGCACTCGAGTGTGTTCCGGTGGTGGAGAAGGTGAAGGGATGCGGGACAGACCAGGGCTATTCCTCTCTTCCTTGACAGCGACATCCTTCTTCGCCTTGCGTGACTTTGCTTTTCGTGAGTTTATTGCTTGCCTCTTTTCCGCATCTGCTTTTCTCGGCGATGACGGACCAGCTTTTTGGACCTTGCGCAGTTTGGGGGGTAGCTCGAACTCATACCGGGAGGGATCTAACAGAGCGTGTTGTTCGACCGAGTCTAGCACAAACGCAGGTTTTACAGCGGTTCCGTTGGAGGACATGACGGTTTCGAGCAGAATCTCGAAGTCTTTGGAGCGGGAGGAAAGGATGGCAAAATCTGCCGTTGTCTGAGTAGAAATTTGGCCACCATTTTTCTGGATTACTATCGTCAGACAGGCCGCAAATCAAGTGTCGTTATTTACCTTGATGTGGTTCAGAGTTAGGCTACGGTTGTGTACTTCTATTGCAACATAGAACGTCAACGGTTCCCCGGCGTTGGAGATAAAGATTTTGTCGGATGTTGAGGAACTGACAAGTGTCCTAGAAGAGCCGGACGCGCTGCGAGGTACGTAAGGAGTGGCCTTGCCTTTGCCCTTTAACTCGGCAGATGATCTGCGGCTGGGAGACGGGGGGAGCGGGTCGGACACCGAAAGTGGCGAGGCGGATCTGTCGTGAGCCGGTATTAACCCTGGAGGTTGAGAGTACATTTGCGGATACTGCATAGGATTTATGCCCGGAGGGGCGAAGAAGCCTGGTTGCATGCCATTCTGCATTCCGTTCTGCCTTCCATTCTGCATACCTGGTCCCTGAGGAGGCCCAGCCCACGGTAGCAACCCTTGGTTTTTCATGATATCCACGAGAACCATGGAATAGACGTCGGGGTGAATGTTAAGACCAGAAGGGAATTGTTGGGGCGGCGGATGATAGTAAACAGGCTGCTGCCCGCCCGGCTGCTGAGGGTATTGCGGTATCTGGTTCGGTAGAATTGGAGGAACCAAGTGCCCATTCATCACCGACGGCTGCTGTGAGGAGTGGCGGGAGTCGGGAGCCGGATAGGTAGGAGGTTGCAAAGGACCACCATTGGATGGCCAAGTATTGGGCGGTGCCTCCACGGGAGTGATTCGAGGTGTTGGTAAATGACTGGGTCGGTGTTAGTCTTGCATCCTGCGCGATTGGGGGCTGTAGCTCACTTTTGTTCAAGATCTTCGGCGCCTACGGAAGGATCCTCAATGGCTAAGCAGTCTCCCCATCGGTCCTGCAATGGTTAATTTTAGCCGTATATCATGGACTGTGGTCTCACCGATTCCTTCAAGAGTCTCCCAGCAGCCATTGTTTTGGACACCCATGTAGCCTTGATTCCACGTTAGTAGTCGTCGAGGGCGGGGACAAATTCGGTTACCTCTAGCACCTTCTTCTCGTTGCTCCAGTCCCGAATAAAGTGCTGACCGGTAGTGGCATTGGATTGCACCAGTATGAAGTCTGCGGTCTTGACCACCTTTAGCGCAGCAAAAACCTTCTGCGCAGAAAGTCACGTACCTTGGGATCGGAAGCGATGGACGCGCCGGCGCTCTGAGATAGTCTTTAGGACAGGTTTTGCGCCGAGATAAAAAGAAACGGGCCTTGAGGTTTCGTATCAATTTAGGACGAGAGAAGACACTCCCGGGATCCACGTAGAACTTGATAGGTGTCCCATCCTCCACGAATAACTGAGAACTGGATCCTTCTGCGGGGTGTGAGAGGCCGGCATCCATCACATCAAGAGACAAGCGCGTATGTTTGGTGACACCAAATAATGCGCGACGTCGAAGCATGGCGAACCAAAATGAATACAGTATATAGAACCATGGGTCCGACTTGCAGTTCACTCAGTTGTAATTGCTCAAACGGATGCAATGACACTCTCGTTAAACTCTTGCCAGCTGAATCTTTACACCCCCCAAGTAGCTGAGAATTCCGTTCATGACGTGCCATACTGCATATTATCATAGAGCCTAAGTACGACGACAACAAGGGCACGGAGAGACAAGCACCGCTTAACGGTAACTGTGAACGGTCAGGACAGAGCACCGGCCATAGTAGAATAAAACGTACCTCTTTTGCCTGCGGGCACGGGCACCTCCACCACCGAATTTCTTGGGCTCCATCCGTCTAGGATCAGCGATCAACAGGGTTCGGTCATAGTCGACGAGGGTTTTCTTAAGGCTCATGGCGTGTGCGGCGTCGATGTATTTGGCGTGGTACGCGACGAGGGCCTTGGCAATGGCCTGACGGATAGCGTACACCTGGGACGTGTGTCCTCCTCCCTTGACGCGGACCCGGATGTCGAGAGCGGCAAACTCGTCCTCACCGACGACGAGCACGGGCTCGTAGACCTTGAGACGGAGAATCTCGGGCTGGACGAGGTTTATGGGTGACCCGTTGACACGGATGAGACCACGACCCTCCCGGGCGTGCGCGACAGCAGTTGCGGTCTGCAGAACGGTCAGACGGCCAGCAACAACTAAACGGAGTTTGTCGTGCCTTCTTTTTGCCGAAAGTCTGGACGGCCTTTGTTGATGAGGCCATTTTTGAGGAGGAAGCCTGGGTTGGTTGCGGGTTACGGATAGTCTGCGACGGTAGGCTCGCACGTACCTGTTTCTTGAAGAGGTCAAAATTGCAGCGGAGGACTTGAAAGGCTGTGCTGAAACTGTAGTAGTTTCTCACGCATCACATGATTTCGTCACAGTGACGCTTGTGACACCTCCCCGATCCATGCTGAGGCGGGCAGCAGCGAGCAAACGGGCGCTCAGACGCGTCGTGACCCAGCCGACACAACCAAAACAACGCGTCGCTCGCCCTAGAATACAACCCGCAAAACTACCTGATTTGCCATCCGTAACGGGTATGCAATTAACCTCTACACATCTCAGCATTCCTCATGAGTTAGCCTTCCAGCCACCCCGGTCGCATCTCCCATCTATCTCACTCTAACAACTCCCCTCAAATGCACAAAGGGAGATCCATCCCACAAGTCTAACGTCGTCCTCCTCGACCCGACCGTATTTGACCATCCCATTCGCCGTGATATCCTCCATCTTTGCGTAACCCACTACCGCGACTCGTTGCGCCAAGGATCCGCCAACACAAAGACCCGCAGTGAACGCAGCGGCACCGGCGCAAAGCCCTTCAATCAAAAGGGCGGCGGCAGGGCCCGAGCGGGTGACCTCCGCAGTCCGATCCAGCACGGTGGTGGTGTCGCCTTTGGTCCCAAACCCCGAGACTTCTCCACAAAGCTGCCCCGCAAAGTCATTCAGATGGGTATGCGCGTGGCCCTCAGTCTCAAGGTCCAGGAGCGCCTCCTCGGCGTCATGACCTCCATGGACTGGCCAAACGGCAAGACCAAGCATCTTTCGCAGAAGATCGACGCCCTTGGCTTGCGCCGCACCCTCTTTGTAACTGGAGACACGCCGCCCGTGGGTTTGGAGAGGGCCATGCGGAACATCCCCTTCACCAAACTCACAACTCCAGACCAACTAAGCGTGTACGAGCTTCTCCGGTGGCAGAGGGTGGTCATGGATGTCAAGGCCGTTAATATGATTGAGGAGACCCTTCGTAGAGATGTACCACTTGCTTCCGTAGCGTTAAAACAAGAATCATAATACATTCGGGAAGCACATCTGCAGTGCAAGCAAGAAATTACTAAAACCATCCCTCAACGCCCTCCAACCCGTCATCGTCGTCTTCAAAATAGTCGTCTACTTCGTCGTAAAAATCATCCTCCAAGTCGTAGTCATGGACATCTCCGAAGAAATCAACCTCGTCTGAAAAGTCTGAGGGATCCGAGTTTTCTTCCTCCCAGTTTGCAAACTCAAACTCCTCCGATCTGATTAGACCCGATGGCTCATCAGAAGACGAGAACCGCATGTCGTGGTCGCGTCCAAGTTCAAGGAGGTCCTCCCGGCGTTGCTTTGGAACATTTAGCGTGAGACGTGGACGGCCATATAACAGGTTTTCCAGCCAAGAGTAGCTCTCTTCATCCGGGACCGTGCATGTAAGGGTGCGGAGGTCAGGCCATGGCGTGGCGCCGTGTTCGTCTGGAGCCGCCAACAACTCCACGCCGTGAACATTGTTCAGCTCTAGGTGGGTGATTTTGGTAAAAGACCGAAAGATTATGGCGTCACACGTCGGGAAACTCATGTCACGAAGACACAGCGTACGCAGCGCAGGGAACGGTTTCCCTGACAGCTCTCCGTAATCTGCCCTGGGGCCCAAGACCTCTAGATATTCGAGATTCGGCATGGAGAGGTATGCAAGCAGAGGCTGCGTAAAATTAGTTACATAGCACTGCTATCGTATATTCACGTACAGGGCTGTCGTGATAGATGACGGCATTTATGAAACCGACGGCAAGAGATTGGAGAGATGACGCTTCGATTAATGGCCGTGGCCTTGCTACAGGCTCGTGATCCAAAAAATCCCCTAGGATCAGCGTTTTTAAGTTCGGAGAGCCTGCAGCCGAGTTCAATAACTTGTCGCAGAAAGGGATATTGATGGAAGGACCTTGGATGAGGTCGCGAAAATCTTCGTAGCTGCAAAATAAACGGAAGATATTCAGGTGGGTCAGATGCGGGAACGGCGCGAGGCAGCGGACGCAGCCGCGCATTGTGAGGGAGCGCAACGCATCGGAAGCGCCAGGAAGCAGGGGTATGTGCTCGGGGCCGCATTTGGCCTCGTCGCGGGCAATTAACTTGACATCCTTCAGCTCAGGTGTCTGGATGGTCGAGATCGCTTGAACAAAACGTGCGATCTCCTTCGAGTCCGGCCCACGGACAGTCAGGCTGCGCCATCGGGGGACGGCGTAGCTCTGGATGAACTCCGGATGGATGTGGTCAAAGACATCGAAGTAAACGAACAGGTCCAGGAGACATGTTTCGGAGCGTGCGATGAAGAGGGATACGCCATTCAGGTCGTTGAAAGTGCGGATACGGAGACGTGTCCAGACGGTGGGCGAGTTGACAAGGAGCTCCCGGAGGGCTTTACACACGCTGGAGACAGGTCAGCCTGGACTCGACGTCGGAGGGCAACTCGCATACGAGCACAACTGCAGGATGACAGGCTCTAAAAAGTCATCGCCCACATCTGCGATAAGGATCGTGGAAATATGGACAAGTAGTTCACCGGGCAGACTGAGGAGGGTGGTCATGGTGGAAGGTCCGACGTCGCGTCCACAACGCCAAATCACGGACACGTGATGTTGTTTAAACACGTCCTGTTTCCCACCACCATGTCCCAATCATCGCAACAAGACCCTGAAGACGAAGGCCAGGCCTTCTCGGGCCCTCTCCTCGTTAGCAAATTGCAGGAGTCGGGAATACACGCCAGCGACATCAAGAAGCTCGTCGAAGCCGGCCTCAACACCATCGAATCCGTCGTCTTCACCCCCCGCAAGCACCTTATCGCTATCAAAGGCATATCCGAGCAAAAGGCCGACAAGATCATCGCAGAAGGTCCCCTTTACCAGGTTGACCCCTCCTCTACCGCTGACATCCATCGCCAGCCGCCAAGATCGTCCCGTTAGGCTTTCAGACCGCCACCGAAATACACGCGCGCCGCTCCGAGCTCGTCCACATCACCACGGGTTCAAAGCAGCTCGACGCTCTTCTCGGAGGTGCGCTTTTTCGCGCCCGCGCATGGGCTTGTTCGGGGCCGCGCGCTGACTCTGCAGCAGGTGGCATCGAGACGGGCGCAATAACCGAGATGTTCGGCGAGTTCCGCACGGGCAAGTCGCAGCTCTGCCACACGCTCGCCGTCACCTGCCAGCTGCCTGTGAGCATGGGCGGCGGCGAGGGCAAGTGCCTCTACATCGACACCGAGGGCACGTTCCGCCCCGTGCGGCTCCTTGCGGTCGCGGAGCGCTTCGGCCTCAATGGCGAAGAGGTGCTCGACAACGTTGCCTACGCGCGCGCGTACAACGCAGACCACCAGAACACCCTCCTGACCGCCGCAAGTGCCCTCATGGCTGAATCGAGGTGTGTACGCCTCCCAAGGTGGATATATGCGCGCCTAAACCGTGCTCGCGCCCTAGATTCTGTCTTCTGATCGTCGACTCGTGCACCGCGCTCTACCGGACCGATTTCAGCGGACGCGGCGAGCTGTCGAACCGCCAGAACCACCTCGGCAAGTTCTTGCACACCCTGCAGCGCCTGGCAGATGAGGTACGTCGCGGCAACCTTGTTTTCGCATATCTTGTCCCGACTTACACACACCCTTCAAGTTCGGAATCGCTGTCGTCGTCACGAACCAAGTCATGTCCACCCCCGACGCCGCGCCCGGAGCTTATGGTAATGAAAAGAAGCCGATCGGAGGCAACATCATGGCGCATGCATCTACTACTCGGTATGCACTGCACACCCTCGAACCTTGTTTGCCTCTCTTGATGTTTCGCGTCGCAGGCTGCAGCTCAGGAAATCGCGCGGGAATAACCGTCTCTGCAAGATTTACGATTCGCCGTGTCTGCCGGAGATGGAGACGACGTTTGCCATTCACAACAGCGGGATCGGGGATCCAGAGGAGGAGACCTAGTGAATTCCATTGTAATCTTTGTACATTATCCCGTCGCTAATCGGATCGCAATGTAATAATATACACACATGCTGTTTCTATGTTGGAAAAAACCAGTTGAATGGGAACAACAGAGGCCCAGTTGAGTGAACGGTGAGAACAGCTATATATGTGATACAAGAACCGTCCGTTGTCGGTTATTTTATCTATTCGGGGCGGGCCTACGCGAGGAAGCGGGTGAGGATGTTGGCGCTCGTGTTGCTGATGAGCTCCCTGAGTTTGCTGATATCCTCCATGCTCACATCGGCGATGTCTGCCATGAGATAGGCGACGTCGCCCTTGGAGTCGGAGAACTGCTTTTCGACGTTGTACGGCGACAGCACGTCGTTGACCTGCTTGAGCACACCGGGCCGGTTCTTGTGCACATGGCAGACGCGGATGTGGTCGCCCTGCTCCTGGGTCATGGCGCGCAGGTCGACCTCGGGGAAATTGACGGCGCCGACGGTCGAGCCGTAGTCAAGGTAGCGCGTCAGAGCCAACGCGACCTCTTCCCCGATCAGCCGCTGCGCTTCCTCGGTAGAGCCGCCAATATGCGGGGTGAGGATTACGTTGGGCAGGGCGCGAAGGGTGCTGGCCCACGAGTTGAGCTGGTCATCGAACGGGGCACCATTGGAGCCCGGCTCCGAGGGGAAGACGTCGATGGCTGCTCCCGCGAGGTGTTTTGACTTGAGAGCGTCGACAAGGGCGGCGATATCAACTACCTTGCCGCGGGAGTTGTTGATGAGATACGCGCCCTTTTTCATGAGGGCAAGCTGCGGTTGCGCGATCATGTTGATCGTTTCCGGAAGCTCGGGAACGTGGAGGGTGACGAAATCGGCCTCCGCCAGGAGGGTGGAGAGGGAATCCACCTGGCGCGCCGAGCCGAGGGCCATGATGTTGAGGACGTCGTAAAAGATGACGCGAATGCCAAAGGCCTCGGCGAGGACGGAGAGCTGGGAGCCGATGTGGCCGTAGCCCACGATGCCGAGGGTCTTTCCGCGGACCTCCCAACAGCCCTTGGACTGCTTGTTCCAGACGCCCTCGCGCAGCTCGTACGCGCGCTCAAAGAGCTGGCGCGAGAGGGCGACGAGCTCACCCATGACGAGCTCTGCGACGGAGCGGGAGTTTGAGAAGGGGGAGTTGAAGACGGGGACGCCTGCCTGGGCAGCGGCGGGGAGGTCGACCTGGTTGGTCCCGATGCAGAAGCAGCCGATGACGAGGAGCTGGACGCGACATGAGCGCGCGCCGAGAACGGGGAAAGATGCCACCAACCTTGGAAGCGGCCTTTACGACGCGAGCGGTGATTTTGGTCTTGCTGCGAATGCCGATCGCGTGGTAGTCGGGGAGGATCTTGACGAGCTCGTCCTCGGACATGGCCTTTGTGTGGTGGTCTACATGGAACCCCTGCGCGCGAAAGGCTGCTACGGCGTCCTGGCTGATGTTTTCGAGGAGCAGGAGACGAAGATCGACGTTTTCGACCGGGTGAAGGACCTTGACCTGCATCTGGGGCGAGTGGAGGCGGTCCTGGAGGGAGGAAGAGGTGGGGGAGGACGCAGCGACAGCATTTGGGCGGGCGGGTATGGCAATCGGGGAGGACGACATGGGTGTAGAACGGAGAATGGAAGTGGAGGCTTGCTCGACATGATTGCGTTTTTGCAGAGGTTATTTTTGTGACTCGATCAGTGCTGATCTCCTTCATCTACGCGATCTTACTGCAATCTACTAGCACTGGGAACATGCTCTTCCTTCTGGACTATGGCGCCGGTAATGTTACCAGTCTCGCAAACTCCATCACGCAGCTTGGCCACGAATTTCGTTGGATAGAACTCCCCGCAGACTTTGCCGAGGCAACAGTCAGTTTCGTCCTCTCTCACTGGCAAAAGAAATGAATCCTCCACCTCCAGAGCCTAGTCTTTCCCGGCGTCGGAGCGTTCGAGTCCGCCATCCAGCACCTCACTCGTCGCGGCCTGCTCGAGCCCTTGCGCGAATATATCCGCTCGGGGAGACCCTACTTTGGCATCTGCATCGGCATGCAGGTCCTCTTCGAATCCTCCGACGAGTCTCCTTCCCTAGGCCTTGGTGTAATTCCCTGCCCAATCGAGCGCTTTTCTGACCACGAAAAGTCTGTCCCCCACATCGGCTGGAACTCGGCAGACCTCCTCGACGCGCCGAAAGACCCCGCCGCGTTCTACTACTTTGTCCACTCGTACTGCGCCAAGTACAACCCCGAAAAGTACCCCGACGCCGCAGAGTGGGCCTACGCGACGACCCAGTACGGCCAAGAGCTCTTCATGTCCGCCGTCCGCAAGGGCAACGTCTTTGGCACCCAGTTCCACCCCGAAAAGTCGGGGGACGCGGGGCTCGCTTTCCTCGACAAGTGGCTGCGCACCCCCGATGCATCCTACGCGCCCGCCACGCCCCGCGTCGCGCGCGCGCCCCGCCCCACACACGGCCTCACGAAGCGCATCGTCGCGTGCATGGACGTGCGCGCCAACGACGCGGGCGACCTCGTCGTGACCAAGGGCGACCAGTACGACGTGCGCGAAAAGGACCCCACCGTCCCCGTCACCGCCGCCGGCGCCGTGCGCAACCTCGGCAAGCCCGTCGCGCTCGCGGCGCGCTACTACGCCGCCGGAGCAGACGAGCTCTGCCTGCTCAACATCACGTCCTTCCGCCACTCGCCGCTGCAGGACCAGCCGATGCTCGCCGTCGTGCGCGCGGCCGCGGAGCGCCTCTTCGTCCCGCTCACGATCGGCGGCGGGATCAAGGACTCGGTCGACCCCGACGGCACGACGCGCAGCGCGCTCGAGGTCGCGTCGGCGTACTTCCGCGCGGGCGCGGACAAGGTCAGCATCGGGTCCGAGGCGGTGTACGCCGTCGAGCGGCTGCGCGCGCGCGGGGGCGCCGCGGACGGGACGAGCGCGATCGAGACGATCGCGCACGCGTACGGGCGGCAGGCGGTCGTCGTGTCGATCGACCCGCGGCGCGTGCCCGTCGCTGCGGACTATGCGGGCCCGTACAAGGACGAGCTCGTGCGGGGCGCGGACGGCGCGGCGTGGTGGTACCAGTGCACCGTCTCGGGCGGGCGCGAGGCGCGGCCGCTGTCGGTCGTCGAGCTGGCGCAGGGGGTGGACGTGCTGGGCGCCGGCGAGATTCTGCTCAACAGCATCGACCGCGACGGGACCGGGCTCGGGTTCGACCTCGATCTGCTCGCGCTCGTCAAGCGCAGCGTGCGGATCCCGGTGGTCGCGAGCAGCGGGGCGGGCAAGGCGGCGCACTTTGTCGAGGCGTTTGCGCAGACGGGGGTCGAGGCCGCGCTCGCAGCGGGCATCTTCCACCGCGAGGAGGTGGGGATCGACGAGGTCAAGGACGCGTTGCGTTCAGCAGGAATTAATGTCCGACGGTAGAGGTACTCGATTGACGCTAAACTACACTTGGATATAAGGTAAAAAGGTATCCTGCATCCGAGGGGGGGTAAATGGGAGTAGATACATGGTGATCAGTCAAGGGGAATAAGTCCACGGATATACAAGTAAGGCGTAATCTACACCGAAAGTGGAAGCCGCACGGCGCAATCAAAGAAGAGAAACGAAGAGAGATGGGGCATATAAATGATACAAGAGCTTCATCTCGTTCCTCGCACAACCCGCCCCACCTTTTTCATGAGACTAGTCTTTCTGCCTAGACCGGCGCCACCGCTGGTGGGGGTGCCTTCTGGGTCGTCAAAGTAGCCGTTGGCAGAGTCCGGGGAGCTGTTCGCCGGTGCGCTGCCGGGGGTGGGGGGCAGGTCTTTGGGGCCCGTCTTGGGCTCAATAAAGACGTACGACTCTGACGTCTCGGAGGTGGGCGATATGTTGGTGGGTGGAGCGGCGCGGCCGTTGTTGGCAAAGCGGCCGAGGAACGAGTTCTGGGAGCGGTGGGTGGGCCGCTCGCCGCCAGAGTCTACAGCGCCCTCGTCGCCGTTGACGGGGACGTTGGGGGCGTCGCGCATCTTGCGGATGCGGTGCATGAGGGACTTGTTGCGTTTGGGGAAGCTGCCGGGGGATCCGGGGCTATCCGGGGCGGCAGGATTGTCGGTGACGCCATCGGGGACAAAGATAGGCATGGGCGGCGGGAGCTGGGAGCGGCGGGCGTGGGCACGGGGGCGCGAGGACTCGGGGGTCTTGCGAGACGACTCTTTGCCGTTGTAGATGGAGCTCGCGGGCGTGTTGCCCGTTGTGCCGCCGCCGCCGCCCGCAAAGAACTCTTCGTACGGCTCGGGCTCGTGGATGCCCCAGGCCTCTGCGATTGCGTCCACCTTTTTCTTGGGGGGCTCGTAATCGGAAGTGGAAAAGGCGGACATGGCGTGGGGGGACGGGTAGGGGTTGTCGTTGTATTCTTTGGGGGCGTCCTCTGGGCGGCCGCTCCAGGCCATCATGGGTGCGCGGCTCTTCTGGCGGTTGCGGGAGGGGGCACATGCGTCGAAAGGCCCGTCGTGGTGGAACACTGGTGGGACGATGATGTCGATCAGATGAGGCCATATAGGGCGACGAACAACGTACTGGGGCCGACGCCGGTGTAATCAAGCCTATCGATGACATCCGCATGCTGGGAGCCCTTCTTGCGGGACTTTGGTTTTTTGTCGACGGGAACCGAGTCCTGGGAGAGGGACCGGGAGCCGAGCTGTGGGGCCGTTCGGGGTGAATTATTCTGCGCGTTTCTGGGGGTGGGGGTGAGGGGATGAACTCGGAGAAGGAAGACACCAACTGACGTCTGGCTGCGGGCCATGCGGTTGGGAGAGCCACGGACCACGACGGTGTCGCGGACCTCCTCGACGATGTCCTTTACGGGTGCGGGGCGGGAGGAGGGCTGGCGGGATTTCTTTGGGGGTGGCGGGGGTGCACGGCTCTGTGTGGTTGCACCCTTGTCATCTGCGAAGGGATCGTCTGTGGGACGCGGGCGGGACTGGACTGCAGCAGACATGGTGGTCGATGCAGCAAGCGAGAGGTAAGGCCCCAAACAGCGCCAAGCCGACCACGGCTGTCACCGGTCCGCCACACAACCAACCTCTTACTATCTCTTTCTCCTCTCTCTCTGGCCCGGCTCATTTCAACACGCGTTAGCGTTGGGAAATACATTCTTCTGCATTTCAACGAGGCGACGAAGAAATGTCCTCTGCCGTTTCGGGATAAAGCCAAACCTCGGGCTGCCTTTCTCCAAGAGGTGAAAACGAACGACTAATTTTACACCAAGAGGGGTATTGACGTGATACCGACGCCTGTCTCGCCAGCGCGTGAGAACTGCGGCGCTGCCTAAGTGTCAAGGCAGAGTATGACAATCTTAAATCGACAACGCAGCGTTGACGCCGCGACGTTGCATTGGCAATGGGCGGCGCGACGACGACGTCATCCCGGCTCTGTCCGATTCCCATCATTTGGTTACCTATGTGTGCTGGCGCATCAATCTAGATTACAAGAGCTATTACAAGCGCCTCGGGCAAGATGGCCGCGCCAAGTCCTTTGCTCAGGGGCATTGATGGCCCTTTTGATGCGCCATCAAATGGTTAATGGAACATGTTCCATTAACCAAATCGCGGACTTGGAAAAATCGGGCCTTGCCTCAACCAAATCATGGACTTGGGAAAGAAAGGGTCCACCAGGCTCTCCCGTTACTTGAACCATTGGATGGTGGACCGAGTGAAAGCTCGAACTTGTTGGCAAGTCCTTCGCGGTCCGACTCGCAGCTGCATTTGCTCAAGTCGTTGGCGCATCAATGGTCACTGGGGTCCATCTCATCTGCTCTCGTCTATTCTGCGCGGTTGTAGTTATCCGCTTCCTGCTGTTGTAGTATACTCGCCCTATCGCGACGCTGCAACGTAATTTTGCGGGGCCGCAGCAGAAGCATCTCGCGACGCTGTACCCGGCGCAGCGCCCCTGCCGCCCCCCGACTGCGCGAGTGAGAGCGAATATAAGTTCGTATTTATGGGGAAACGTAGAGAATATATAGAGTGGAACGTTTGTCACGGCGGATCAAAGTCAGTTAAATATACGCCTATATGACCACCCTCACCAAGGGTCTCACCACCTGGTCCAGGGAGGCCGTCGCTGCCGCCATCCTCGCCGGCGACCACCTCCTCGTCTACAACGATCTCCTCCTCCGAATCCCCCCAAAATGGCTCGAGCAGCACCCGGGCGGCGCCCTCGCCATCCTGCACTTTGTCGGCAGAGACGCGACGGACGAGATTGACTCGTACCACCCCGACAATGTCCTCGACCTCATCCGCCGCTACAAGGTCGGCACCGTCACTCTGCCATGGCGGCCCCTAGTGCCCCCGGTCATGTCCGGCTGGGTCCGCACGAGCAGCAACGCCTGGTTCAACGAAGCCTCTGCCGTCCGGAAAGGCGCCACAGAGATCCTGCTCGTTCAGAAACGCCCCGGCGGAGACGACGCCCCCACCCGAGACACCCTTGAGCCGCCCCCGACAACCCTCTCGCCCGAAGTCCAGGCCCGCCATTCCGCAGCGTACAAGCTCCTCCACAAGCGCGTACGCGACGCCGGCCTCTACGACACCCGCTACCCTCGCTGGCTACGGCCCC